>JAJFZO010000742.1:3195000-3422817 GCA_021397835.1 Moringa oleifera | reverse complement strand
CAACAAAGTAAGAATTCTTTGTAAGGAGTTGATTATAACGCTTAAAATGGAGAAAATTTTTTGAAGTGAAAATTTAGGCCCCAAAACCTAGAAAAGGATACTCTTTCATCGAATGATGAACATGTGCGAAAGGAAGGTAGAGGGGTATGGAAAACACAGAGAAAGATCAATGATTACTGCATTCGGCTATTTTGTGAACAATGAGAGGGAAGACCAAAACTCGATGGGCTTGAATTCAATAGAATTGATAGGGAGTCCTACTGTGGAAAGAGCAATGGTTTGGGAAAGGGTAGGTGCGTCAGGCATTATTGATTTGTGATTGGAACGAAACAATTGATTCCAATGATTTTATTATGACTTTTTGGAAAAGGAATTAAGAAACTATATCAAGGATGGTTTTATAAGATCTTGCTTTATAATACTATTCATTCGTGTCGGTTTATCCTTAATTTCAATTGGAAAACAGTTTTATTTGAAGATAACTTAAAACAATGTAAACCTAGAATGTGTGATATACAAGAATGAAACCGGAATGGATTTAAAGTCCCACCAATAATTCTAATCAATTTGTTCCTAACTTGGAACGATTGGACACAGAAAGGAAGGAGTTAAAAATTATTTAAAATTTAAATGTTCATTTTTCAATTTAGTTTGACCCAATATGATCGTTGTTAAATTCTTAAAAAATTAGAATGCAAATGATGAAGTGATGTAGATTTAAGTTTAAAATGATCCATTCTCACTTCATTTGACCAAAGAAGATCATAAATTGTAAAAGAAATAGAAAATAGATTGTTAAGTAGATAAGATTTCGTTTAAAATCTGAAATTGCTATATTATCATCCTTATATGATTAATAGATGTAGAAAATGATTAATTAGCAATCAAAACTTGATGATAAGCAATATTAAAACACACCGCCATTATCTTAGGAAATCATCTCTATCTGTTAGTGTTCGATAAAAAGCAACATTAAAACCACAAAACTTATATATATGTGGTTGTCTTATTTTCTCTGAAATGTTTCTCTAACTACAAATTAAAAAGCTCGTATTCTTTTTGCTACATTTCGAATCAGGTTGTTTACCTCAATCAAAGAAGAACAATGACGAAATTAGAAACGATAGAGATGCTTAAGATTGTGAAGAAAGCAGCCAATGCTGTGAACGGGAAAGGAACCATGCTAAGTGAAAAAGAAGAATCAAGATGCATTGATGCTTTGAAGTGGCTGAAGAGTTTTCCGATCCAACGTGACCTTCTTATCGAAACCTACATCGGAAAAGCCGTGGAATCGCTAAAAAAACATAAAAACGATAAGATACGTACCGTGGCTTCTTCCTTGCTTAGCCTTTGGTTGAAGAAACTTTATGAAAGCAACAAATCGAAGACAAGGACGAACAAGTCCGAGAAGATGAAAACCAGTTTAGTAGTTCGCTTGAGATTACGACCCTAATTTTAAAGATGATTTAATAGTCATTGTGATTTAGGTAGTTAGGATCATTTCTAAAGGATTTGCTTAGGACAAGTTTTTCTTTAATATTTAGAATCAAATTGTGTAAAGAAAGATTAATCATAACGCAGTGTGTAATCCTCCCAATGTGAACATAGACAGGTTGTGGAACCACGATGAACTTTGCGGTTTTTTCTTTAAAAAAAAATTATGACAAAAACCTCTTGAATATACTAATACAGACAAAGTCGTTATTTTTCTCAAAAAATAAATCAAGGCGTGGTTCTCGCTTTTCTTGAAGCATTAGATTAAGTACATTTAGAGATTCTTGTAGAATCTTGCTTCGCAATAGTATTTATTTGGGAGCACACAAGCAATTTTGATATATATATATTTCACTTTCATGTCATCTGTTTTCTGTTTCCTTCATAAGATAACATTTGACAACAAAATTTATTTTTTAGGATTAATTATGTTTACAGGACACGCATTTTTCTTACAATTTCAAATGAAGATATGTAAAAAAATAAAATAAAATATATCTGCTCCAGACTTACATTTTTGTTGAATTCTCAATGTGAGACTTTCATTTATAATTTCAAATAATATGAATGGTTTCATGCACACATGTGAAGTGTACGTGACTTTTAGATGCACAATTATTCAAATTTTCTTTCAAAAGCAATCAAAACAAACAACATTTGCTTTCTACTTGTTCCCTTTAAATATTTATATTTTCATGTTCTTACTAAATTTGATACGAAAAAAGAATGTTTCATTTGTTTTCATAATGTTTAAATGGATATTGGGCTGATTGCACAAGTAAAACTCACATGCACATTGCGTGTGTTTGCAAAACTATTCATCATAATAAAAATTATTGATGGAAGTCTTACATTAAGAATTCAACAAAAACATAAGTTTCAAATTGATGTAATGTTTTCTTATAGGTCTTGATTTAATTGAAAAGAAAGATCTCCAATTTGAATATCTTTAATTTTTTAAATTTTGAATAAGGTACGATTTGATTAGGATTTATTTGACAGTATTTTAGAAATCAAGATTTAATTGAAAAGAAAGAGTAAATTTAGGGTTTTAAATGATTTTTACCCTTATTAAATATTTTGTAATATTTATTATCCCTTTTGTTATCTTGATGATCATTAAAAATTTTCATATCTCAATAAGTTTGTTGTTTATAAAAATATTAATGAGGCTGACATGAATAAAGATGAAATGTTTTACTTTTCAATTGAAAAATTATAAAAGAACGTAAGATTTCAAAATTTGTAATCATGCTAATGATATTATTTGAACATCTTTTAAAAACTATGTTTAAAGATGCTGATGAACTTCAGTTCAAGTAAAATTGAATCACTTCATTAATTTGAATTCAATAAATAAATTAACTTATTAAAACCACTTATTTTCATTTAATTAATTTTAATTAAAATTCAAATTATATTTTAAAAGATGAATTTGATTTTTACACAATGGGTTTAATAAACAAAAATTGATACTTTGTCATAATTAAGCCATATGTAGTAAGTCTTTAACGGACTAAGGTATGAGAGTTCGTTTTCTTTTTTATGCTCTTACAAATCTTCTGTTTTTGAATGTGAAGTTTATAATTTTTTACCTAAGTTTTATTGGTGATGCTGGAAGTAAGAGAGAAAACTTGTGAAAGAAGGTGATAAGAGTGAGACGCTAGGTGAAGGATTAAAGGAGTTGAAGATCAACAAAGTAAGAATTCTTTGTAAGGAGTTGATTATAACGCTTAAAATGGAGAAAATTTTTTGAAGTGAAAATTTAGGCCCCAAAACCTAGAAAAGGATCCTCTTTCATCGAATGATGAACATGTGCGAAAGGAAGGTAGAGGGGTATGGAAAACACAGAGAAAGATCAATGATTACTGCATTCGGCTATTTTGTGAACAATGAGAGGGAAGACCAAAACTCGATGGGCTTGAATTCAATAGAATTGATAGGGAGTCCTACTGTGGAAAGAGCAATGGTTTGGGAAAGAGTAGGTGCGTCAGGCATTATTGATTTGTGATTGGAACGAAACACTAGATTCCGATGATTTTATTATGACTTTTTGGAAAAGGAATTGAGAAACTATATCAAGGATGGTTTTATAAGATCTTGCTTTATAATACTATTCATTCGTGTCGGTTTATCCTTAATTTCAATTGGAAAACAGTTTTATTTGAAGATAACTTAAAACAATGTAAACCTAGAATGAGTGATATACAAGAATCAAACCGGAATGGATTTGAAGTCCCACCAATAATTCTAATCAATTTGTTCCTAACTTGGAACGATTGGACACAGAAAGGAAGGAGTTAAAAATTATTTAAAATTTAAATGTTCATTTTTCAATTTAGTTTGACCCAATATGATCGTTGTTAAATTCTTAAAAAATTAGAATGCAAATGATGAAGTGATGTAGATTTAAGTTTAAAATGATCCATTCTCACTTCATTTGACCAAAGAAGATCATAAATTGTAAAAGAAATAGAAAATAGATTGTTAAGTAGATAAGATTTCGTTTAAAATCTGAAATTGCTATATTATCATCCTTATATGATTAATAGATGTAGAAAATGATTAATTAGCAATCAAAACTTGATGATAAGGCAATATTAAAACACACCGCCATTATCTTAGGAAATCATCTCTATCTGTTAGTGTTCGATAAAAAGCAACATTAAAACCACAAAACTTATATATATGTGGTTGTCTTATTTTCTCTGAAATGTTTCTCTAACTACAAATTAAAAAGCTCGTATTCTTTTTGCTACATTTCGAATCAGGTTGTTTACCTCAATCAAAGAAGAACAATGACGAAATTAGAAACGATAGAGATGCTTAAGATTGTGAAGAAAGCAGCCAATGCTGTGAACGGGAAAGGAACCATGCTAAGTGAAAAAGAAGAATCAAGATGCATTGATGCTTTGAAGTGGCTGAAGAGTTTTCCGATCCAACGTGACCTTCTTATCGAAACCTACATCGGAAAAGCCGTGGAATCGCTAAAAAAACATAAAAACGATAAGATACGTACCGTGGCTTCTTCCTTGCTTAGCCTTTGGTTGAAGAAACTTTATGAAAGCAACAAATCGAAGACAAGGACGAACAAGTCCGAGAAGATGAAAACCAGTTTAGTAGTTCGCTTGAGATTACGACCCTAATTTTAAAGATGATTTAATAGTCATTGTGATTTAGGTAGTTAGGATCATTTCTAAAGGATTTGCTTAGGACAAGTTTTTCTTTAATATTTAGAATCAAATTGTGTAAAGAAAGATTAATCATAACGCAGTGTGTAATCCTCCCAATGTGAACATAGACAGGTTGTGGAACCACGATGAACTTTGCGGTTTTTTCTTTAAAAAAAAATTATGACAAAAACCTCTTGAATATACTAATACAGACAAAGTCGTTATTTTTCTCAAAAAATAAATCAAGGCGTGGTTCTCGCTTTTCTTGAAGCATTAGATTAAGTACATTTAGAGATTCTTGTAGAATCTTGCTTCGCAATAGTATTTATTTGGGAGCACACAAGCAATTTTGATATATATATATTTCACTTTCATGTCATCTGTTTTCTGTTTCCTTCATAAGATAACATTTGACAACAAAATTTATTTTTTAGGATTAATTCTGTTTACAGGACACGCATTTTTCTTACAATTTCAAATGAAGATATGTAAAAAAATAAAATAAAATATATCTGCTCCAGACTTACATTTTTGTTGAATTCTCAATGTGAGACTTTCATTTATAATTTCAAATAATATGAATGGTTTCATGCACACATGTGAAGTGTACGTGACTTTTAGATGCACAATTATTCAAATTTTCTTTCAAAAGCAATCAAAACAAACAACATTTGCTTTCTACTTGTTCCCTTTAAATATTTATATTTTCATGTTCTTACTAAATTTGATACGAAAAAAGAATGTTTCATTTGTTTTCATAATGTTTAAATGGATATTGGGCTGATTGCACAAGTAAAACTCACATGCACATTGCGTGTGTTTGCAAAACTATTCATCATAATAAAAATTATTGATGGAAGTCTTACGTTAAGAATTCAACAAAAACATAAGTTTCAAATTGATGTAATGTTTTCTTATAGGTCTTGATTTAATTGAAAAGAAAGATCTCCAATTTGAATATCTTTAATTTTTTAAATTTTGAATAAGGTACGATTTGATTAGGATTTATTTGACAGTATTTTAGAAATCAAGATTTAATTGAAAAGAAAGAGTAAATTTAGGGTTTTAAATGATTTTTACCCTTATTAAATATTTTGTAATATTTATTATCCCTTTTGTTATCTTGATGATCATTAAAAATTTTCATATCTCAATAAGTTTGTTGTTTATAAAAATATTAATGAGGCTGACATGAATAAAGATGAAATGTTTTACTTTTCAATTGAAAAATTATAAAAGAACGTAAGATTTCAAAATTTGTAATCATGCTAATGATATTATTTGAACATCTTTTAAAAACTATGTTTAAAGATGCTGATGAACTTCAGTTCAAGTAAAATTGAATCACTTCATTAATTTGAATTCAATAAACAAATTAACTTATTAAAACCACTTATTTTCATTTAATTAATTTTAATTAAAATTCAAATTATATTTTAAAAGATGAATTTGATTTTTACACAATGGGTTTAATAAACAAAAATTGATACTTTGTCATAATTAAGCCATATGTAGTAAGTATTTAACGGACTAAGGTATGAGAGTTCGTTTTCTTTTTTATGCTCTTACAAATCTTCTGTTTTTGAATGTGAAGTTTATAATTTTTTACCTAAGTTTTATTGGTGATGCTGGAAGCAAGAGAGAAAACTTGTGAAAGAAGGTGATAAGAGTGAGACGCTAGGTGAAGGATTAAAGGAGTTGAAGATCAACAAAGTAAGAATTCTTTGTAAGGAGTTGATTATAACGCTTAAAATGGAGAAAATTTTTTGAAGTGAAAATTTAGGCCCCAAAACCTAGAAAAGGATCCTCTTTCATCGAATGATGAACATGTGCGAAAGGAAGGTAGAGGGGTATGGAAAACACAGAGAAAGATCAATGATTACTGCATTCGGCTATTTTGTGAACAATGAGAGGGAAGACCAAAACTCGATGGGCTTGAATTCAATAGAATTGATAGGGAGTCCTACTGTGGAAAGAGCAATGGTTTGGGAAAGAGTAGGTGCGTCAGGCATTATTGATTTGTGATTGGAACGAAACACTAGATTCCGATGATTTTATTATGACTTTTTGGAAAAGGAATTGAGAAACTATATCAAGGATGGTTTTATAAGATCTTGCTTTATAATACTATTCATTCGTGTCGGTTTATCCTTAATTTCAATTGGAAAACAGTTTTATTTGAAGATAACTTAAAACAATGTAAACCTAGAATGAGTGATATACAAGAATCAAACCGGAATGGATTTGAAGTCCCACCAATAATTCTAATCAATTTGTTCCTAACTTGGAACGATTGGACACAGAAAGGAAGGAGTTAAAAATTATTTAAAATTTAAATGTTCATTTTTCAATTTAGTTTGACCCAATATGATCGTTGTTAAATTCTTAAAAAATTAGAATGCAAATGATGAAGTGATGTAGATTTAAGTTTAAAATGATCCATTCTCACTTCATTTGACCAAAGAAGATCATAAATTGTAAAAGAAATAGAAAATAGATTGTTAAGTAGATAAGATTTCGTTTAAAATCTGAAATTGCTATATTATCATCCTTATATGATTAATAGATGTAGAAAATGATTAATTAGCAATCAAAACTTGATGATAAGGCAATATTAAAACACACCGCCATTATCTTAGGAAATCATCTCTATCTGTTAGTGTTCGATAAAAAGCAATATTAAAACCACAAAACTTATATATATGTGGTTGTCTTATTTTCTCTGAAATGTTTCTCTAACTACAAATTAAAAAGCTCGTATTCTTTTTGCTACATTTCGAATCAGGTTGTTTACCTCAATCAAAGAAGAACAATGAAGAAATTAGAAACGATAGAGATGCTTAAGATTGTGAAGAAAGCAGCCAATGCTGTGAACGGGAAAGGAACCATGCTAAGTGAAAAGAAGAATCAAGATGCATTGATGCTTTGAAGTGGCTGAAGAGTTTTCCGATCCAACGTGACCTTCTTATCGAAACCTACATCGGAAAAGCCGTGGAATCGCTAAAAAAACATAAAAACGATAAGATACGTACCGTGGCTTCTTCCTTGCTTAGCCTTTGGTTGAAGAAACTTTATGAAAGCAACAAATCGAAGACAAGGACGAACAAGTCCGAGAAGATGAAAACCAGTTTAGTAGTTCGCTTGAGATTACGACCCTAATTTTAAAGATGATTTAATAGTCATTGTGATTTAGGTAGTTAGGATCATTTCTAAAGGATTTGCTTAGGACAAGTTTTTCTTTAATATTTAGAATCAAATTGTGTAAAGAAAGATTAATCATAACGCAGTGTGTAATCCTCCCAATGTGAACATAGACAGGTTGTGGAACCACGATGAACTTTGCGGTTTTTTCTTTAAAAAAAAATTATGACAAAAACCTCTTGAATATACTAATACAGACAAAGTCGTTATTTTTCTCAAAAAATAAATCAAGGCGTGGTTCTCGCTTTTCTTGAAGCATTAGATTAAGTACATTTAGAGATTCTTGTAGAATCTTGCTTCGCAATAGTATTTATTTGGGAGCACACAAGCAATTTTGATATATATATATTTCACTTTCATGTCATCTGTTTTCTGTTTCCTTCATAAGATAACATTTGACAACAAAATTTATTTTTTAGGATTAATTCTGTTTACAGGACACGCATTTTTCTTACAATTTCAAATGAAGATATGTAAAAAAATAAAATAAAATATATCTGCTCCAGACTTACATTTTTGTTGAATTCTCAATGTGAGACTTTCATTTATAATTTCAAATAATATGAATGGTTTCATGCACACATGTGAAGTGTACGTGACTTTTAGATGCACAATTATTCAAATTTTCTTTCAAAAGCAATCAAAACAAACAACATTTGCTTTCTACTTGTTCCCTTTAAATATTTATATTTTCATGTTCTTACTAAATTTGATACGAAAAAAGAATGTTTCATTTGTTTTCATAATGTTTAAATGGATATTGGGCTGATTGCACAAGTAAAACTCACATGCACATTGCGTGTGTTTGCAAAACTATTCATCATAATAAAAATTATTGATGGAAGTCTTACATTAAGAATTCAACAAAAACATAAGTTTCAAATTGATGTAATGTTTTCTTATAGGTCTTGATTTAATTGAAAAGAAAGATCTCCAATTTGAATATCTTTAATTTTTTAAATTTTGAATAAGGTACGATTTGATTAGGATTTATTTGACAGTATTTTAGAAATCAAGATTTAATTGAAAAGAAAGAGTAAATTTAGGGTTTTAAATGATTTTTACCCTTATTAAATATTTTGTAATATTTATTATCCCTTTTGTTATCTTGATGATCATTAAAAATTTTCATATCTCAATAAGTTTGTTGTTTATAAAAATATTAATGAGGCTGACATGAATAAAGATGAAATGTTTTACTTTTCAATTGAAAAATTATAAAAGAACGTAAGATTTCAAAATTTGTAATCATGCTAATGATATTATTTGAACATCTTTTAAAAACTATGTTTAAAGATGCTGATGAACTTCAGTTCAAGTAAAATTGAATCACTTCATTAATTTGAATTCAATAAACAAATTAACTTATTAAAACCACTTATTTTCATTTAATTAATTTTAATTAAAATTCAAATTATATTTTAAAAGATGAATTTGATTTTTACACAATGGGTTTAATAAACAAAAATTGATACTTTGTCATAATTAAGCCATATTTAGTAAGTATTTAACGGACTAAGGTATGAGAGTTCGTTTTCTTTTTTATGCTCTTACAAATCTTCTGTTTTTGAATGTGAAGTTTATAATTTTTTACCTAAGTTTTATTGGTGATGCTGGAAGTAAGAGAGAAAACTTGTGAAAGAAGGTGATAAGAGTGAGACGCTAGGTGAAGGATTAAAGGAGTTGAAGATCAACAAAGTAAGAATTCTTTGTAAGGAGTTGATTATAACGCTTAAAATGGAGAAAATTTTTTGAAGTGAAAATTTAGGCCCCAAAACCTAGAAAAGGATCCTCTTTCATCGAATGATGAACATGTGCGAAAGGAAGGTAGAGGGGTATGGAAAACACAGAGAAAGATCAATGATTACTGCATTCGGCTATTTTGTGAACAATGAGAGGGAAGACCAAAACTCGATGGGCTTGAATTCAATAGAATTGATAGGGAGTCCTACTGTGGAAAGAGCAATGGTTTGGGAAAGAGTAGGTGCGTCAGGCATTATTGATTTGTGATTGGAACGAAACACTAGATTCCAATGATTTTATTATGACTTTTTGGAAAAGGAATTGAGAAACTATATCAAGGATGGTTTTATAAGATCTTGCTTTATAATACTATTCATTCGTGTCGGTTTATCCTTAATTTCAATTGGAAAACAGTTTTATTTGAAGATAACTTAAAACAATGTAAACCTAGAATGAGTGATACACAAGAATCAAACCGAAATGGATTTGAAGTCCCACCAATAATTCTAATCAATTTGTTCCTAACTTGGAACGATTGGACACAGAAAGGAAGGAGTTAAAAATTATTTAAAATTTAAATGTTCATTTTTCAATTTAGTTTGACCCAATATGATCGTTGTTAAATTCTTAAAAAATTAGAATGCAAATGATGAAGTGATGTAGATTTAAGTTTAAAATGATCCATTCTCACTTCATTTGACCAAAGAAGATCATAAATTGTAAAAGAAATAGAAAATAGATTGTTAAGTAGATAAGATTTCGTTTAAAATCTGAAATTGCTATATTATCATCCTTATATGATTAATAGATGTAGAAAATGATTAATTAGCAATCAAAACTTGATGATAAGGCAATATTAAAACACACCGCCATTATCTTAGGAAATCATCTCTATCTGTTAGTGTTCGATAAAAAGCAACATTAAAACCACAAAACTTATATATATGTGGTTGTCTTATTTTCTCTGAAATGTTTCTCTAACTACAAATTAAAAAGCTCGTATTCTTTTTGCTACATTTCGAATCAGGTTGTTTACCTCAATCAAAGAAGAACAATGACGAAATTAGAAACGATAGAGATGCTTAAGATTGTGAAGAAAGCAGCCAATGCTGTGAACGGGAAAGGAACCATGCTAAGTGAAAAAGAAGAATCAAGATGCATTGATGCTTTGAAGTGGCTGAAGAGTTTTCCGATCCAACGTGACCTTCTTATCGAAACCTACATCGGAAAAGCCGTGGAATCGCTAAAAAAACATAAAAACGATAAGATACGTACCGTGGCTTCTTCCTTGCTTAGCCTTTGGTTGAAGAAACTTTATGAAAGCAACAAATCGAAGACAAGGACGAACAAGTCCGAGAAGATGAAAACCAGTTTAGTAGTTCGCTTGAGATTACGACCCTAATTTTAAAGATGATTTAATAGTCATTGTGATTTAGGTAGTTAGGATCATTTCTAAAGGATTTGCTTAGGACAAGTTTTTCTTTAATATTTAGAATCAAATTGTGTAAAGAAAGATTAATCATAACGCAGTGTGTAATCCTCCCAATGTGAACATAGACAGGTTGTGGAACCACGATGAACTTTGCGGTTTTTTCTTTAAAAAAAAATTATGACAAAAACCTCTTGAATATACTAATACAGACAAAGTCGTTATTTTTCTCAAAAAATAAATCAAGGCGTGGTTCTCGCTTTTCTTGAAGCATTAGATTAAGTACATTTAGAGATTCTTGTAGAATCTTGCTTCGCAATAGTATTTATTTGGGAGCACACAAGCAATTTTGATATATATATATTTCACTTTCATGTCATCTGTTTTCTGTTTCCTTCATAAGATAACATTTGACAACAAAATTTATTTTTTAGGATTAATTCTGTTTACAGGACACGCATTTTTCTTACAATTTCAAATGAAGATATGTAAAAAAATAAAATAAAATATATCTGCTCCAGACTTACATTTTTGTTGAATTCTCAATGTGAGACTTTCATTTATAATTTCAAATAATATGAATGGTTTCATGCACACATGTGAAGTGTACGTGACTTTTAGATGCACAATTATTCAAATTTTCTTTCAAAAGCAATCAAAACAAACAACATTTGCTTTCTACTTGTTCCCTTTAAATATTTATATTTTCATGTTCTTACTAAATTTGATACGAAAAAAGAATGTTTCATTTGTTTTCATAATGTTTAAATGGATATTGGGCTGATTGCACAAGTAAAACTCACATGCACATTGCGTGTGTTTGCAAAACTATTCATCATAATAAAAATTATTGATGGAAGTCTTACATTAAGAATTCAACAAAAACATAAGTTTCAAATTGATGTAATGTTTTCTTATAGGTCTTGATTTAATTGAAAAGAAAGATCTCCAATTTGAATATCTTTAATTTTTTAAATTTTGAATAAGGTACGATTTGATTAGGATTTATTTGACAGTATTTTAGAAATCAAGATTTAATTGAAAAGAAAGAGTAAATTTAGGGTTTTAAATGATTTTTACCCTTATTAAATATTTTGTAATATTTATTATCCCTTTTATTATCTTGATGATCATTAAAAATTTTCATATCTCAATAAGTTTGTTGTTTATAAAAATATTAATGAGGCTGACATGAATAAAGATGAAATGTTTTACTTTTCAATTGAAAAATTATAAAAGAACGTAAGATTTCAAAATTTGTAATCATGCTAATGATATTATTTGAACATCTTTTAAAAACTATGTTTAAAGATGCTGATGAACTTCAGTTCAAGTAAAATTGAATCACTTCATTAATTTGAATTCAATAAATAAATTAACTTATTAAAACCACTTATTTTCATTTAATTAATTTTAATTAAAATTCAAATTATATTTTAAAAGATGAATTTGATTTTTACACAATGGGTTTAATAAACAAAAATTGATACTTTGTCATAATTAAGCCATATGTAGTAAGTATTTAACGGACTAAGGTATGAGAGTTCGTTTTCTTTTTTATGCTCTTACAAATCTTCTGTTTTTGAATGTGAAGTTTATAATTTTTTACCTAAGTTTTATTGGTGATGCTGGAAGCAAGAGAGAAAACTTGTGAAAGAAGGTGATAAGAGTGAGACGCTAGGTGAAGGATTAAAGGAGTTGAAGATCAACAAAGTAAGAATTCTTTGTAAGGAGTTGATTATAACGCTTAAAATGGAGAAAATTTTTTGAAGTGAAAATTTAGGCCCCAAAACCTAGAAAAGGATCCTCTTTCATCGAATGATGAACATGTGCGAAAGGAAGGTAGAGGGGTATGGAAAACACAGAGAAAGATCAATGATTACTGCATTCGGCTATTTTGTGAACAATGAGAGGGAAGACCAAAACTCGATGGGCTTGAATTCAATAGAATTGATAGGGAGTCCTACTGTGGAAAGAGCAATGGTTTGGGAAAGAGTAGGTGCGTCGGACATTATTGATTTGTGATTGGAACGAAACACTAGATTCCAATGATTTTATTATGACTTTTTGGAAAAGGAATTGAGAAACTATATCAAGGATGGTTTTATAAGATCTTGCTTTATAATACTATTCATTCGTGTCGGTTTATCCTTAATTTCAATTGGAAAACAGTTTTATTTGAAGATAACTTAAAACAATGTAAACCTAGAATGAGTGATACACAAGAATCAAACCGAAATGGATTTGAAGTCCCACCAATAATTCTAATCAATTTGTTCCTAACTTGGAACGATTGGACACAGAAAGGAAGGAGTTAAAAATTATTTAAAATTTAAATGTTCATTTTTCAATTTAGTTTGACCCAATATGATCGTTGTTAAATTCTTAAAAAATTAGAATGCGAATGATGAAGTGATGTAGATTTAAGTTTAAAATGATCCATTCTCACTTCATTTGACCAAAGAAGATCATAAATTGTAAAAGAAATAGAAAATAGATTGTTAAGTAGATAAGATTTCGTTTAAAATCTGAAATTGCTATATTATCATCCTTATATGATTAATAGATGTAGAAAATGATTAATTAGCAATCAAAACTTGATGATAAGCAATATTAAAACACACCGCCATTATCTTAGGAAATCATCTCTATCTGTTAGTGTTCGATAAAAAGCAACATTAAAACCACAAAACTTATATATATGTGGTTGTCTTATTTTCTCTGAAATGTTTCTCTAACTACAAATTAAAAAGCTCGTATTCTTTTTGCTACATTTCGAATCAGGTTGTTTACCTCAATCAAAGAAGAACAATGACGAAATTAGAAACGATAGAGATGCTTAAGATTGTGAAGAAAGCAGCCAATGCTGTGAACGGGAAAGGAACCATGCTAAGTGAAAAAGAAGAATCAAGATGCATTGATGCTTTGAAGTGGCTGAAGAGTTTTCCGATCCAACGTGACCTTCTTATCGAAACCTACATCGGAAAAGCCGTGGAATCGCTAAAAAAACATAAAAACGATAAGATACGTACCGTGGCTTCTTCCTTGCTTAGCCTTTGGTTGAAGAAACTTTATGAAAGCAACAAATCGAAGACAAGGACGAACAAGTCCGAGAAGATGAAAACCAGTTTAGTAGTTCGCTTGAGATTACGACCCTAATTTTAAAGATGATTTAATAGTCATTGTGATTTAGGTAGTTAGGATCATTTCTAAAGGATTTGCTTAGGACAAGTTTTTCTTTAATATTTAGAATCAAATTGTGTAAAGAAAGATTAATCATAACGCAGTGTGTAATCCTCCCAATGTGAACATAGACAGGTTGTGGAACCACGATGAACTTTGCGGTTTTTTCTTTAAAAAAAAATTATGACAAAAACCTCTTGAATATACTAATACAGACAAAGTCGTTATTTTTCTCAAAAAATAAATCAAGGCGTGGTTCTCGCTTTTCTTGAAGCATTAGATTAAGTACATTTAGAGATTCTTGTAGAATCTTGCTTCGCAATAGTATTTATTTGGGAGCACACAAGCAATTTTGATATATATATATTTCACTTTCATGTCATCTGTTTTCTGTTTCCTTCATAAGATAACATTTGACAACAAAATTTATTTTTTAGGATTAATTCTGTTTACAGGACACGCATTTTTCTTACAATTTCAAATGAAGATATGTAAAAAAATAAAATAAAATATATCTGCTCCAGACTTACATTTTTGTTGAATTCTCAATGTGAGACTTTCATTTATAATTTCAAATAATATGAATGGTTTCATGCACACATGTGAAGTGTACGTGACTTTTAGATGCACAATTATTCAAATTTTCTTTCAAAAGCAATCAAAACAAACAACATTTGCTTTCTACTTGTTCCCTTTAAATATTTATATTTTCATGTTCTTACTAAATTTGATACGAAAAAAGAATGTTTCATTTGTTTTCATAATGTTTAAATGGATATTGGGCTGATTGCACAAGTAAAACTCACATGCACATTGCGTGTGTTTGCAAAACTATTCATCATAATAAAAATTATTGATGGAAGTCTTACATTAAGAATTCAACAAAAACATAAGTTTCAAATTGATGTAATGTTTTCTTATAGGTCTTGATTTAATTGAAAAGAAAGATCTCCAATTTGAATATCTTTAATTTTTTAAATTTTGAATAAGGTACGATTTGATTAGGATTTATTTGACAGTATTTTAGAAATCAAGATTTAATTGAAAAGAAAGAGTAAATTTAGGGTTTTAAATGATTTTTACCCTTATTAAATATTTTGTAATATTTATTATCCCTTTTATTATCTTGATGATCATTAAAAATTTTCATATCTCAATAAGTTTGTTGTTTATAAAAATATTAATGAGGCTGACATGAATAAAGATGAAATGTTTTACTTTTCAATTGAAAAATTATAAAAGAACGTAAGATTTCAAAATTTGTAATCATGCTAATGATATTATTTGAACATCTTTTAAAAACTATGTTTAAAGATGCTGATGAACTTCAGTTCAAGTAAAATTGAATCACTTCATTAATTTGAATTCAATAAATAAATTAACTTATTAAAACCACTTATTTTCATTTAATTAATTTTAATTAAAATTCAAATTATATTTTAAAAGATGAATTTGATTTTTACACAATGGGTTTAATAAACAAAAATTGATACTTTGTCATAATTAAGCCATATTTAGTAAGTGTTTAACGGACTAAGGTATGAGAGTTCGTTTTCTTTTTTATGCTCTTACAAATCTTCTGTTTTTGAATGTGAAGTTTATAATTTTTTACCTAAGTTTTATTGGTGATGCTGGAAGTAAGAGAGAAAACTTGTGAAAGAAGGTGATAAGAGTGAGACGCTAGGTGAAGGATTAAAGGAGTTGAAGATCAACAAAGTAAGAATTCTTTGTAAGGAGTTGATTATAACGCTTAAAATGGAGAAAATTTTTTGAAGTGAAAATTTAGGCCCCAAAACCTAGAAAAGGATACTCTTTCATCGAATGATGAACATGTGCGAAAGGAAGGTAGAGGGGTATGGAAAACACAGAGAAAGATCAATGATTACTGCATTCGGCTATTTTGTGAACAATGAGAGGGAAGACCAAAACTCGATGGGCTTGAATTCAATAGAATTGATAGGGAGTCCTACTGTGGAAAGAGCAATGGTTTGGGAAAGAGTAGGTGCGTCAGGCATTATTGATTTGTGATTGGAACGAAACACTAGATTCCAATGATTTTATTATGACTTTTTGGAAAAGGAATTGAGAAACTATATCAAGGATGGTTTTATAAGATCTTGCTTTATAATACTATTCATTCGTGTCGGTTTATCCTTAATTTCAATTGGAAAACAGTTTTATTTGAAGATAACTTAAAACAATGTAAACCTAGAATGAGTGATATACAAGAATCAAACCGGAATGGATTTGAAGTCCCACCAATAATTCTAATCAATTTGTTCCTAACTTGGAACGATTGGACACAGAAAGGAAGGAGTTAAAAATTATTTAAAATTTAAATGTTCATTTTTCAATTTAGTTTGACCCAATATGATCGTTGTTAAATTCTTAAAAAATTAGAATGCAAATGATGAAGTGATGTAGATTTAAGTTTAAAATGATCCATTCTCACTTCATTTGACCAAAGAAGATCATAAATTGTAAAAGAAATAGAAAATAGATTGTTAAGTAGATAAGATTTCGTTTAAAATCTGAAATTGCTATATTGTCATCCTTATATGATTAATATATGTAGAAAATGATTAATTAGCAATCAAAACTTGATGATAAGGCAATATTAAAACACACCGCCATTATCTTAAGAAATCATCTCTATCTGTTAGTGTTCGATAAAAAGCAATATTAAAATCACAACACTTATATATATATGGTTGTCTTATTTTCTCTGAAATGTTTCTCTAACAACAAATCAAAAACTCGTATTCTTTTTGCTACCTTTCGAATCAGGTTGTTTACCTCCATCAAAGAAGAATAATGAAGAAATTAGAAACGATAGAGATGCTTAAGATCGTGAAGAAAGCAGCCAATGCTGTGAACGAGAAAGGAACCATGCTAAGCGAATCAGAAGAATCAAGATGCATTGATGCTTTGAAGTGGCTGAAGAGTTTTCCGATCCAACGTGACCTTTTTATCGAAACCTACATTGGAAAAGCCGTGGAATCCCTAAGAAAACATAAAAATGATAAGATACGTACCGTGGCTTCTTCCTTGCTTAGCCTTTGGTTGAAGAAACTTTATAAAAGCAATAAATTGAAGACAAGGATGAACAAGTCCGAGAAGATGAAAACTAGTTTAGTAGTTCGCTTGAGATTACAACCCTAATTTTAAAGATGATTTAATAGTTATTGTGATTTGGGTAGTTAGGATCATTTCTAAAAGATTTGCTTAGGACAAGTTTTTCTTTAATATTTGGAATCAAACTGTGTAAAGAAAGATTAATCATAACGCTGTGCGTAATCCTCCTAATGCGAACATTGACAAGTTGTCGAACCACAATGCATTTTGTGTTTTTTTAAAAAAAAAATTATGACAAAAACCTCTTTAATCTAGTAATACAGGCAAAGTCATTATTTTTCTCAAAAAATAAATCAAGGCGTGGTTCTCGCTTTTCTTGAAGCATTAGATTAAGTACATTTAGCGATTCTTGTAGAATCTTGCTTCGCAATAGTATTTATTTGGGAGCTCATAAGCAATTTTGATATATATATTTCACTTTCATGTCATCTATTTTCTGTTTCCTTCATAACATAACATTTGACAACAACATTTATTTTTTAGGATTAATTCTGTTTACAAGACATGCATTTTTCTTACAATTTCAAATTAAGATATGTAAAAAAAATAATAAAAATTTTATCTGCTCCAGACTTACATTTTTGTTGAATTCTTAATGTTAGATTTTGATTTATAATTTCAAATAATATGAATGGTTTCATGCACACATGTGAAGTGTATGTGACTTTTAGATGCACAATTATTCAAATTTTCTTTCAAAAACTATATAAACAAACAACATTTGCCTTCTGTTTCTTCCCTTTAAATATTTATATTTACATGTTCTTACTAAATTTGATACGAAAAAAGAATGTTTCATTTGTTTTCATAGTGTTTAAGTGGATATTGGGCTGATTGCACAAATAAAACTCACATGCACATTGCGTGTGTTTGCAAAACTATTCATCATAAAAAAAATTATAGATGGAAGTCTTACATTAAGAATTCAACAAAAAGGTAAGTTTCAAATTGATGTAATGTCTTCTTATAGGTCTTGATTGGAAATTAATAGAAAAATAAAAGTTTTTTTAAATATAATTACCTATATTTTTTAAGCATTTATGTCCATATCAATTCTGTTAATTTGATACGAAACGTAGTAAACTACACCTATTTTTGTAAGAAAATATGTGTAATGGATTTTGAAATGTTCACCAAATATTTATTAATATATTAATGATATTTAAAAAATGATTTATTAATGATATAGTAATTAAAAATATTATTATTAATAATTAGGGTAAATATAACTTTATATCATGAGTTTACTGTCTTTTTTCAATCAAATTCTCACTTTAAAAACATACAAATCATTCCCTAATCTATTGATTTGATTCAAAATGTACTTTGGTGAAAAAAAAATGTAAAAAATAATAGGTGTTTTCACCTTTCAAATGCCTAAAAAAATACACCCCATTGGATTTTACACTACATTTTTATTTCATCTCTCATATTTGAATAATTTTCCACCAACATGTTATTTTTTATGAATTCTTAAAATTTTTAACAATTTAAATTTTGAAAAAAGATTTTCAAAACCAAAAAAATCTGACACATACATATATACAAACACACACATATAGATATACATATGTCTATATATATGAATATATATATATATATATATATATATGTGTGTGTGTGTGTCTGTGTGTGTAGTGCAGCAGAAGGTTTAGTTCGGAAGAGAAGCGAAATAAAATAAACAAGCCTAAAAGCTAAACTTTTAGAGGAATATTTGATAAATTGTATTGAATTGCCTCTAACTATTATAAGAGGTTTTTAAATAATGCAAATAAATAAACTAAGAATAGGAAACATAGAAAAAATAAGAAAAATAAAATAGGAAACTAAGTAAATGGAAGACATGAGAGAATAAGAAATTGACTAAATGAGAAACTAACTAAATGGGAAATAAAGATATCTAATCAAAATAAGACATTAGCCGAAATAAGATACTATGTTATTGTGTACTACATCAATCCCTTCCACTTTAAAGAAAACTCGCCCTCAAGTTTTATGGCTATAAAGAAAACTCATATGAGGGAAAATACTCAAAGATATCAGCAATATTGAAAGTATTGGAAATATTCATATCATCGGGGAGATCGATCTTGTAAGCATTATCACTAATCTTCTGAAGGACGCAAAAAGGACCGATCTTCTTATCTTTGAGCTTATTGTATGTGCCAACAGGAAAACGATGCTTTCAAAGATGAATCATCACCAGATCACCTTCATTAAATAACTTAAAAGATATCGATACTGGTATACAGCAATCTTGTAATAAAGATTAGCCCCATCTAAATTCTTTTTCACCTCATGATGAATTTGTTGAATTCGCTCTGCAAACTCCTCAGCATTAGGGTCGACATTAGGGAAAGAGGGAAGACGAAGCAAATTCACTGTATGCCTTGGAATACTTTTAAAAATGAGCCTTTTTGGTCGAACGATTAGGCATACTATTAAAAGTAAACTCAATCTGTGGAATAACAGCATCCCACTATTTTGGTTTATCTCCACTAACACATCGAATAATATTTTCGAGAGTATGATTAGCCACCTCAGTTTATCCATTGGTTTGGGGGTGACTTGTGGTATTATATTTCAACGATGTATTAAATAATTTTCATAGAGTTCTCCAAAAGTGACTTAGAAATGTTTTATCCTTATCAAAAGTTATAGAACGAGGAATACCGTGTAAGCGAACAACCTCACAAAAAAATAAATGAGCCATATAAGAAGCGTTTGAAGTCTTCTTGCAAGGAAGAAAGTGAGCCATCTTGGAGAATCAATCAATTACAACCAAAACATAATCAACTCTTCATTGGGTCCTTGGAAGGCGATGAACGAAATCCATAGTTAAATCTTGCCAAATTGTCTCTGGAATAGGCAAAGGAGTATAAAATCCAGTATTTTGCATTTATCCCTTAGCCTTTTGACTCGCTGGGCAATACTGAACAAAACATCCAATATCCCTCTTTAACTGAGGCCAATAAAATCTTTCTTTAATCAAACTAATTGTTTTATCTCGACCGACATGTCCTCCCAATCTTCCAACATGCAACTCTCTAATCAAATATTCACGTAAAGAAGAATGTGGAATACATAATTGCGCACCTTTAAATAAGAATCCTTCTTGGATAAGAAAATCAGAAGCAAACTCCTTGCTTATGCATTGGGTCCACATTTTGCCAAAATCAGCATATATGTCCTTTAAATAGTTAAACTCCACCACCTCCGTACTCATTGTAGTTAGTAAAGAGGCACGTCGACTTAATGCATCAGCTAATTTATTTTCTTTGCCAGATTTATGGTTAATAGTAAAAGTGAACTTCTGTAAAAAGGTAATCCATTGAGCATGCATCCGATTCATCATCTTTTGAGAATTAACAAACTTTAAAACTTGATGATCCATGTATAATAAAAATTTCTATTGAATCAAATAATGCTCCCAATGCTTCAAGGTATGAACAATGTCATAAAATTCTAACTCATATGTAGTCCATTTTTGTCAGTATTCACTAAGCTTTTCACTAAAAAACTCTACCGGACGCCCTTCTTAGGATAATACTACTCCAATTCCTGAAATTGATGCATCACACTCAACCTCAAATACTTTGTCAAAACTAGGGAGTGCTAACACTGGTGTATTGCATAATTTTCCTTTATTATTGAGAAGCTATCTTCTTGCACGTCGTCCCATTGAAATTGGCTTTTCTTCAAATAATTGGTAATAGGTGCAACAATTATGCTAAATCCTCGAATAAAAATACCTATAAAAAGTGGCTAGGCCATGGAAGCTTTACACTTCACACACAGTTTTAGGAACAGGCCACTCATGAATTGCCTTGACCTTTGCCTTATGAACTTGAATGCCATTTCTTCCTACTATAAAGACAAGGAATAAAAGATGGTTAGTCATAAAGCAGCATTTTTTAAGATTGATATACATCTTTTTAGTTTGTAAAACTAATATAACTTCCTTGAGATGTGACAAGTGCTCCCTTTTATCCTTACTATAGATAAGAATATCATCAAAATAAACCACCACAAATTTTTCAATAAATGGATGAAGAATCTGATTCATCAATCGCATGAATGTGCTGGGTGCATTTGATAACCTAAAAGGCATCACTAGCCATTCGTAAAGACCATCTTTAGTTTTGAAAGCTGTTTTGTACTCATCTCCTAGTTGAATATAAATCTGGTGATATTCGCTTCGTAAATCAAGTTTGGTGAAAACCACAACACCTTATAACCTGTCAAGCACATCATTAAGACATGGAATAAGAAATTGATAGTTGACCATTATTTTATTAATAGCTCGACTGTCCACACACATTCTCCAGCTGTCATCTTTTTTCAGGGTAGGTAAAGAAGAAACTACACAAGGACTCATACTCTCACGAATTAAACCTTTTTTGAGCAACTCATTAGCTTGCCGCTGTAATTCTTCATGCTTAGTTGGGCTCATACGGTAATGTTACAACTTAGGCAAACTCGCTCTAGGTACTAAATCGATATGATGTTGAATATTTCGCATAAGAGGTAGCTCATTAGGTAATTCACTAGGAGACAAATCAGCAAAATCAGTAAGTACCTGCTGGATCTTAGGCGAAACCTCAACAATTTCTTCAGATTGGCCTTTCACCACTAACGCGATGATAAAGCTTGGCTCTTTAACTTGCTTGAAGAATTCTGAGGCTGCTATATTGGCGAACGATGATTTATCTTCCATAGTAACAGAGTTGCTTTCTAAAGGTTGAGATTGTGGCAGTAACATGATATTTTTGTTAAGCCACTGAACGATAAAAGTAATATCTCATCCTTTGTAAGTAGCATCAACATCATATTGCCATGGCCTTCCTAATAGGATATGACAAGCGTCCATGTCCATTACATCACATGCGACCTCATCTTTGTAATATTTTCCAATTGATAAAAAAATCTTGCAAACTTCTTGCACTTGAACTTCTAAATCTTTCTTAATCCATGCGATCTTATATGAAGAAGGATGTTTCTCAGTTTCTAAATTTAATGCTGTCACGAGGACTTTAGAGACAACATTCTCGCTACTGCCATTATTAATAATGACGTTGCATACTTTATTACGAAAGTGTATCGGGTTTGAAAGATCTTGTGTCGTTGAGTATTATCAAGTTTCTTTGGGGCAAGTAACAGTCGTTGGATAATACACGTCACTTCGCCCACATCTCCTTCTATAAACTCAACACCATCATAAATTTCTTCTTCAAGAACTTGTTCTTCATCACTACCATCTTTTTCTGCAAAGTTAACAAATCTTCTACTCAAACATTGATTTGAAAGGTGACCTGATTGATTGCATCGAAAGCACTTTTTAAGATTAGGGCACGCATAAGGATCATTATTGACTCGATGCTGCAGGTTACTACCTTAGATGTTGGACCGAGCTGAGGTTGAAGCGTGATTTTGATTCTGTTCCAAATTTTGAGTCAAAGATGTATTTTTATTTTGACTACTATTGCTGCTCGGAGTTGTTAACTATTTTAAAGGGGAAGAAACTTCTTGATTTTGTTGTCGAAAGTTATTTCAGGGATGCATAATGGATCTGTTAACCTAAGTTTCCACTTTCATCGCCAAATTAACCCCATCTGTTATGGTCCAAATCCCTTGAAGAGCAAGTCAATCTTGAATAACCATCTTTAGCTTTCCAATATAACTAGCAATCAATCGATCCTCTGTCTCAGGCAAATTAACTCGTGCATTTAATCGATAGAATTCTTCTATGTACTTGTCGACAATTTTGATGTTATTGATATAAAAACTACTTATAATCTAGAGGGAGAAATCGTCTTTGTAGTAATTGCTTCATCTTGGGCCAAGTGCGAACACGCTACTTTCCTTAGCGTTGACGATTATATGGAAGTTGCTCCCACTAAATACAAGCTCTGCCTTTCAACTTATATGCTACGAGCTTAACTTGGCTTGCTTCTAAATATTCAAATAATGAAAAAAATTTTCAAAAGTTCTTACCCAACTGAGAAAATCTTCAATGTTTAAACGGCCGTTGAAACCTGGTAAATCCATCTTCATCTTAAATTCTTATGTATGTAAGCCTTGATCTCTGTCCTTAAAACAAAAATCTTCTTCTTTTTCAGATGAATAATCCAACCTCCGTGGTTACCTTTGTTCAATATTTTTCCAACCTTGACGTCAAAAATCACCATCTCAAAAAGGTGGAAGGGCATCCCTAACTTCAAACTCACCATCACGCTGCCATACAAAAGCTCTTCAGTTTTGCCGTTCATAGACCCGTAATGGAACATGCTCATGAAAATCACGATTCATGGCTCGTCTTGCTTGAATTTGGCCTTCGTTATTAACCCTTGAGTTAATTTGGGGTTGGTATTGATCTTCGTGGCCTGTCATAAGTTATTGTTGACATCTTAAACCTGGCTCAACAGGTGGTTGGTGTCTAGGTTGTAGACCACATGATTTGCTGCCCAAGAATTTTTTAGAATAAAATCTACATGACTTAACTTTTTAGCCACCATTCTTTATGTTGTCATACTGATTTGGTCTTTGCTCTATGGAATCACGTCTTCCTTCTATAGTCATTGCAATTATCATCTGCACAAGATTATAAAAGGTTCCATCGATCCCATTAAATCGTTGCTCGTACTTGTCAAACCGTCGTTCATTGTCGGTGGCTTGTATCCCACTAGAACCGTTGTCAGCCATCAGAATAAGAATAAAATCCTTGCTCTGATTCCAATTTGGTGAAACAAAAGGTTTGCTTTAAAAAAGAAGTGAAATAAAATAAAGAACAAACTTGAAAGCTAAACTTTTAGAGGAATATTTAATAAATTGTATTGAATTGCCTCTAACTATTAGAATAGGTCTTTAAATAATCCAAAGAAAAAAACTAAGAATAGGAAATACAGAGTGAATAAGAAAACTAGAAATAGAAAACTTCAAAGAATAGGAAACTAACTAAATAAAAAACTTAAGATAATACGAAACTAACTAAATGGAAAACTAAGATATCTAATCAAAAGAGGACATTAGCCGAAATAAGATATTATGTTAATGTGTACTATATATAAATATATATTTGTAATGATAGTTTGAAAATTTTTCAATGGTGAAAAATTTTAAGTCAAATTTCAACGTAAAAGATCTCCAATTTAAATATCTTTAATTTTGTAAATTTTGAATAAGGTACAATTTGATTAAGGATTATTTGCACGATTTTAGAAATCAAGATTTAATGGAAAATAAAGAATAAATATAGGGTTTTAAGTGATTTTTATCCTTATTAAATATTATGTAATATTTATTATCCCTTTTATTATCTTTATGATCATTGGAAAATTTCATATCTCAATAATTTTTTTGTTTATAAAAATATTAATAACGCTGACATGAATATAGATGAAATGTTTTACTTATCAATTGAAAAATTATAAAAGAACATAAGATTTCAAATTTTGTAATCATACTAATGATATTATTTGAACATCTTTTAAAAACTATTTTTAAAAATGCTGAAGAACTTCAGTTCAAGTAAAATCGAATCACTTCATTAATTTGAATTCAATAAACAAATTAACTTATTAAAACCATTTATTTTATTTAATTAACTATACATTAAATAAATTTAACTGCATTTTAATTAAACTTTAAATTATTTTTAAAAGATGAATTTGATTTTTAGACAATGGGTTTAATAAACAAAAATTGATACTTGTTATAATTAAGCCATATTTAGCAAGTATTTAACAGACTAAGGTATGAGAATTTGTTTTCTTTTTTATGCTCTTATAAATCTTCTATTTTTTAATGTAAAGTTTATAACTTTTTACGTAAGTTTTATTGGTGACGTTGGAAGTAAGAGAGAAAACTTGCGAAAAAAGGTGATAAAAGTGAGACACTAGGTGAAGGATTAAAGGAATTGAAGATCAACAAAGTAAGAATTATTTGTAAGGAGTTGACTATAAAGCTTAAAATGGAGAAAATTTTTTGAAGGGAAAATTTAGGCCCCCAGAAACTAGAAAAGGATATTCTTTCATCGAATTATGAATATGCGTGAAAAGAAGGTGGAGGGGTATGGGACACACAAAGAAAGATCAATGATTACTGCATTCGGTTATTTTGTGAACAATGAGAGGGAAGACCAAAACTGGATGGGCTTGAATTCAATAGAATTGATAGTGAGTCCCACTGTGGAAAGAGTAATGGTTTGGGAAAGAGTAGGCGCGTCGGACATTATTGATTTATGATTGGAACAAAATACTAGATTCCAATGATTTTATTATGACTTTTTTGGAAAAAAAATTGAGAAACTATATCAAGGATGATTTTATAAGATCTTGCTTTATAATAGTATTCATTCGTGTCAGTTTATCCTTAATTTTAATTGAAAAATAGTTTTATTTGAAGATAACTTAAAACAATGTAAACCTAGAATGAGTGATATATAAGAATCAAAACAGGAATGGATTTGAAGTCTTAACAATAATTCTAATCAATTTGTTCCTAACTTGGAATGATTGGATACAAAAAGGAAGTAGTTAAAAATTATTTAAATTTTAAATGTTCATTTTGCAATTTAGTTTGACCTAATATTATTGTTGTTAAATTCTAAAAAAATAAGAATGCAAATGATGAAGTGATGTAGATGTAAGTTTCAAATGATCCATTCTCACTTCATTTGACCAATGAAGATCATAAATTGTAAAAGAAATAGAAAATAGATTGTTAAGTAGATAAGATTTCGTTTAAAGTCTGAAATTCCTATATTATCATCCTTATATGATTAATAGATGTAAAAAATGATTAATTAGTAATCAAAACTAGATGATAAGGCAATATTCAAACACACCACCATTATCTTAGGAAATCATCTCTATATGTTAGTCTTCGGTAAAAAGCAATATTAAAACCACAACACTTATTTATGTGGTTGTCTTTTTTTCTTTGAAATGTTTCTCTAACAACAAATCAAAAACTCGTATTCTTTTTGCTATCTTTCAAATCAGGTTGTTTACCTCTATTAAAAAAGAACAATGAAGAAATTAGAAACGATAGAGATGCTTAATATCATGAAGAAAGCAGCCAATGCTGTAAACAGGAAAGGAACCATGTTAAGCGAATCAGAAGAATTGAGATGCATTGATGCTTTGAAGTGGCTCAAGAGTTTTCCGATCCAATGTGACATTGTTATCTAAACCTATATTAGAAAAGTCATGGAATCCCTAAAAAAACATAGAAACGGCAAGATACGTACTGTGGCTTCTTCCTTGATTAGCCTTTGGTTGGAGAAACTTTATGAACGTAACAAATCGAAGACAAGGATGAAGAAGTCTTAGAAGATAAAAACCAGTTTAGTAGTTTGCTTGAGATTACGACCCTAATTTTAAAGATGATTTAATAGTTATTGTGATTTGGGTAGTTAGGATCATTTCTAAAGGATTTGCTTAGGACAAGTTTTCCTTTAATATTTAGAATCAAATTGTGTAAAGAAAGATTAATCATAATGCAGTGTGTAATCCTCCCAATGTGAACATAGACAGGTTGTCGAACCACAATGAACTTTGTAGTTTTTTTTTTTTTAATTATGACAAAAACCTCTTTAATCTAGTAATACAGACAAAGTCATTATTTTTCTCAAAAAATAAATCAAGGCGTGGTTCTTGCTTTTCTTGAAGCATTAGATTAAGTGCATTTAGCGATTCTTGTAGAATCTTGCTTCATAATAGTATTTATTTGGGAGCTCAGAAGCAATTTTGATATATATATATTTCACATCCACGTCATCTGTTTTCTGTTTCCTTCATAACATAACATTTTGACAACAACATTTATTTTTTAGGATTAATTATGTTTAGAGGACATGCATTTTTAAGTAAGATATGTAAAAGAATAAAATAAAAATTATATCTCCTCGAGACTTACATTTTTGTTGAATTCTCAATGTGAGACTTTCATTTATAATTTCAAATAACATGAATGGTTTCATGCACACATGTGAAGTGTATGTGACTTTTAGATGCACAATTATTCAAATTTTCTTTCAAAAACTATCTAAATAAACAACATTTGCTTTCTATTTCTTCCTTTTAAATATTTTATATTTACATGTTGTTATTAAATTTGATAAGAAAAGAATGTTTCATTTGTTTTTATAATGTTTAAATGGATATTGGGCTGATTGCACAAGTAAAAGTCGCATGCCCATTACGTGTGTTTGCAAAACTATTCATGATAACAAAAATTATAGATGAAAGTCTTATATTGAGAATCCAACAAAAACATAAGTTTTAAATTGATGTAATACTTTTTTGTAAGTCTTAATTGGAAATTATGAGTAAAATAAAGGTTTTTTAAATATAATTACCTCTATTTTTGAAGCAATTATGTTCATATCAATTCTTTTAACTTGATACGAAACGTAGTAAACTACACCCAATTTTGTAAGGAAATATGTGTAATGGATCTTGAAATGGTTCATCAAATATTTATTAATATATTGGTGATATTTAAGAAATAAGTTATTAATAATATAACAATTAAAAATAATATTATTATTGGGACAAATATAATTTTATATCATGCGTTTACTATCTTTTTTCAATCAAATTCTCTCTTTAAAAACATACAAATGATTCCCTAATCTATTGATTTGATCTAAAATAAACTTTGACTAAAATGAATATAAACAATAAAAGGTGTTTCCACTTTCAAATGCCTAAAAAAATGCACCCTATTAGATTTTACACTACTTTTTTATTTCATCCTTCAAATTTGAATAATTATCTACCAAAATGTTATTTTCTAATGAATTTTAAATTTTTTTGCAATTTAAATTTTGAAAAATATTTTCAAGATTAAAAAATTCTGACACATACATACATACAAACACACTCTTATATATATATATATTTGTAATGGTAGTTTGAATATTTTTCAATGGTGAAAATTTTAAGTCAAATTTTAACGTAAAAGATCTTCAATTCGAATATCTTTAATTTTTTAAATTTTGAATAAGGTACGATTTGATTAGGATTTATTTGACAGTATTTTAGAAATCAAGATTTAATTGAAAATAAAGAGTAAATTTAGGGTTTTAAATAATTTTTGTCCTTATTAAATATTTTATAATATTTATTATTCCTTTTATTATCTTTATGATCATTGAAAATTTTCATATCTCAATAATTTTTTTGTTTATAAAAATATTAATAAGGCTAACATGAATATAGATGAAATATATTTACTATTCAATTGAAAAATTATAAAAGAACATAAGATTTCAAATTTTGTAATCATGCTAATGATATTATTTGAACATCTTTTATTTTTAAAAATGCTGAAGAATTTCAGTTCAAGTAAAATTGAATCAATTCATTAATTTGAATTCAATAAACAAATTAACTTATTAAAACCACTTATTTTACTTAATTAACTATACATTAAATAAATTAACTGCCTTTTAATTCAAATTTAAATTATTTTTTTAAAGATGAATTTGACTTTTAGACAATGGGTTTAATAAACTAAATTTGGTACTTGTTATAATTAAGCCATATTTAGTAAGTAATTAACGCACTAAGGTATGAGAGTTCATTTTCTTTTTTATGCTCTTATAAATCTTCTGTTTTTGAATGTAAAGTTTATAATTTTTACGTAAGTTTTATTGGTGATGTTGGAAGTAAGAGAGAAAACTTGTGAAAGAAGGTGATAAGAGTAAGACACTAGGTGAAGGATTAAAGGAATTGAAGATCAACAAAGTAAGAATTATTTGTAAGGAGTTAATTATAATGCTTAAAATGGAGAAAATTTTTTGAAGTGAAAATTTAGGCCTAAAAAACTAGAAAAGGATATTCTTCCATCGAATGATGAATATGTGTGAAAGGAAGGTGGAGGGGTATGGGAAACACAGAGAAAGATCAATGATTACTGCATTCGGCTATTTTGTGAACAATGAGAGGGAAGACCAAAACCCGATGGGCTTGAATTCAATAGAATTGATAGGGAGTCCAACTGTGGAAAGAGTAATGGTTTGGGAAAGAGTAGGTGCGTCCGACATTATTGATTTGTGATTAGAACAAAACACTAGATTACAATGAATTTATTATGACTTTTTTGAAAAAGAATTGAGAAACTATATCAAGGATGATTTTATAAGATCTTGCTTTATAATAGTATTCATTCATGTCGGTTTATTCTTAATTTCAATTGAAAAATAGTTTTATTTGAAGATAACTTAAAACAATGTAAACCTAAAACGAGTGACGTATAAGAATCAAAATAGGAATTGATTTGAAGTCCAAACAATAATTCTAATCAATTTATTCCTTACTTGGAATGATTGGATACAAAAAGGAAGTAGTTAAAAATTATTTAAATTTTAAATATTTATTTTTTAATTTAGTCTCACTCAATATTATCGTTGTTAAATTCTAAAAGAAATAAGAACGTAAATGATGAAGTGATTTCGATTAAAGTTTTAAATGATCCATTCTCATTTCATTTGACCAAGGAAAATCATAAATTCTAAAAGAAATAGAAAATAGATTGTTAAGCTGATAAGATTTCATTTAAAATCTAAAATTGGTGTACAACGGATGCTGAAAATGATTAATTAGAAGTTCAAACTTTATCATAATGCAATATTAAAACACACGACCTTTATCTTACGAAATCATCTCTATTTGTTAGTCTTTGGTAAAGCAATATTGAAATCACAACACTTAGATATATATGTGGTCATCTTATTTTCTTTCAAATGTTTCTCTAAAAAAATAAATCTAAAACCTGCATTCTTTTTGCTGTCTTCTGAATCACATTGTTGACTTTCATAAAAAAAAAAAAAGAACAATGAAGAAATTAGAAACGATAGGGATGCTTAAGATTATGAATAACCCAACCAATGCTATGAACGTGAGGGGAACCATACTAAATGAATCAGAAGAATCAAGATGCATTGATGCTATGAATTGGCTTAAGAGTTTTCTAATCAAACGTGACATTCTGGTGGAAACTTACATCAAAAAAGCAGTGGAATCCCTAAAAAAACATAAAAACCTCAAGATACGCACCGTGGCTTCTTCTTTGCGTGGCCTTTAGCTGAAGAAACTTTATAAAAGTGACAAATCAAAGACAAAGAAGAAATACTTGAGAAGAAAAAGACTAGTTTAGTAGTTCACTTGAGATTGCAGCCCTAATTTTAAAGATGATTTAATAGTTATAGTGATTTGGGTAGCTAAGATCATTTCTAAAAGATTTGTTGAGAAAATTTTTTTCTTTGATATTTGGAATCAAATTGTGTAAAGAAAGATTAATAATAATGCAGTATGTAATCCTCCCAATGTGGACATAGACAAGTTATCAAATCACGATGAACATTGCATTTTTTTGTAAAAAAATTATGACAAAAACCATAGTAACCTAGTAATAAAGGCAAAATCGTTATTTTTCTTTAAAAAAATGAATAAATCAAGGCGTGGTTCTCTCTTTTCTTAAAGAATTAGAGTAAATACTTTAAGTGATTCTTGTCGAATCTTACTTCACAATAGTATTTATTTGGGAGATCATAAGCAATTTTGATAAATATGCTTCACTTGCATGTAATTTGTTTTCTGTTTCCTTCATAACTTAACATTTGACAACAACTTTTATTTTTTAGGATTAATTATGTTCAGAGGACATGCATTTTTCTTACAGTTTTAAATTAGAATCTATGAAAAAATAAAATAAAAATTACATCTGTTTGAGACTTATATTTTTGTTGAATTCTCAATGTGAGACTTTCATTTATAATTTCAATTAATATTAATAGTTTTATGCGCACATGTGATGTATATATGACTTTTAGGTATACAGTTATTCCAATTTTCTTTCAAAAACTATCTAAACAAACAATATTTGCTTTCTTTTTGTTCCCTTTAAATATTTATATTTTACATGTTCTTACAAAATTTAATACGAAAAAAAAAAAACATTTCATTTATTTTGATAGTGTTGAAATGGATATTGGGCTTATTGCTTAAGTAAAACTCACATGCATATTACGTGTGCTTGTAAAAATGTTAAAGATAATGAAAATTATAGATGAAAGTCTTACATTGAGAATCTAACAAAAACATAAGCTTCAAATAGATGTAACATTTTTTGTAAATCTCAATTTAACACTACGAGCAAAATAAAGGTTTTCCTTATATAATTAACTCTATTTTTTAAGCAAATGTGCACATATCAATTCTTCTAACTTGATGCTACCTAGTAAACTACACCAAATTTTGTAAAAAACTGTGCAATAGATCTTGAAATGGTTCATCAAATATTTATTAATATATTAATAATTTATAAGAAATAATCTATTAATAATATAACAATTACAAATACTACTATTATTAGGGCAAATATCATTTTAAATTATGAGTTTACTGTCTTTTTACTTCTCTTTAAAAACATATAAAATCATACCCTAATCTATTAACTTTGTTCAAGTTGAACATTGGTGAAAATGAACGTATAAAAAAAATGGTATTTTCACCTTTCAAATGCTTAAAAAATCACCCTAAATTTTGATTCTATCTTTCAAAGTTGAATAATTTTTTAACAGCATTTGAGAATTTTTAAAATTCTTAATAGTTTAAATTTAAAAAATATACATTTTCAAAACTAAAAAATTCTAACACACATACACACACGCGCGCACACACACACACATATATATATTTACAATGGTAGCTTGAATTTTTCTTCATATTAGTGAAAAATTTTAAGTTAAAATTTATTGTAAAAGATCCACAATTTGAATATCATTAATTTTTAAAATTTTTAATATGGTATAATTTGATTAAAATTTGTTTGAAAATATTTTAGAAATCAAGATTTAATTCAAAATAATGAGTAAACTTAAGGTTTTAAATGATTTTTATCCTCGCTAAATATTTTGTAATATTTATTATTCCTTTTATGATCTTTGTGATCACTGAAAATTTTTAATATCTGAATTATTTTTTATTTATGAAAAATATTAATAAGGCTTACATGAATATACATGAAACGTTTTATTTTTCAATTAAAAATTATAAAAGAAAAAAAGTTGTCAAATCTTGTAATCATGCTAATGATATTATTTGAATATAGTTTAAAAACTATTTTTAAAAATACTGAGTAACTTCAGTTTAAGTAAAATTGAATCACTTCATTAACTTGAATTCAATAAACAAATTAACTTATTCAAACCATTTATTTTTATTTAATTAACTAGGCATTACATAAATTTTACATTACTATTAAATTTAAATTATTTTTTCAAGATGAATTTTATTTTTAGATAATTTATTTAATAAACTAAAATTGATACTTGTTATAATTAAGACATATTTAGTAAGTATTTAAGGGACTAAAGTATGAGAGTTTGTTTTCTTTTTTATGCTTTTATAAATCTTCTCTTTTTGAAAGTGAAGTTTATAACTTTTTATGTAAATTTTATTGGTGACATTTGAAGTAAGAGAGAACACATATGGAAGAAAGTGATAAGAGTGAGACAACAGGTGAGGTTTAAAGGAATTAAAGATCAACAAATAAGAATTATTTGTAAGGAGTTGATGACAATGCTTAAAATGGCAAAAAAAACAATTGAGGTGAAAATTTAGGCTCCAAAAACTAGAATATGATATTCTTTTATGAAATGATGAATATGTGTAAAAAGAACAACTTCATTAATATGATGAAAATTGAAAGGATAAGGTGAAGCGGTATGAGAAACATAAACAAAGAATCAATGATTATTGCATTTAGCTATTTAGTGAATAATGAGAAGGAAGACCAAAACTTTATGGGCTTGAATTCAATGGAATAGATAGGGAGTCCAAGAGTGGATGGAGAGATTGTTTAAGAATGAGTAGGTGCATCAAACATTATTGATATATGATTGGAGCAAAACACTAGATTCAAATGATTTTATTATAACTTTTTTGAAAGAGAATTGAAAAACCATATCAACGATTATCTTATAAGATCTTGCTTTATAATAATATTTATTCATGTCGATTTATCCTTAATTTGAATTGAAAAATAATTCTATTTGCAGTTATCTTAAGACAATGTAAACCTAGAATAAGTAATACATAAGAATCAAAATATGAATTGATTTGAAGTCTAAACGATAATTCTAATCAATTTGTTTCTAACTTGAAATGATTTAATGCAAAAAGTAAGTAGCTAAAAATTACTTAAATCTAAAAAGTTCATTTTTCAATTTAGTTTGACACAATATTATTGTTTCTAAATTCTAAAAGAAATAAGAATGCAAACGATGAAGTGATGTAGATTTGAATTTAAAATGATCCATTCTCTCTTCATTTGACCAAAGAAGATCATAAACTCTAAAGAAATAGAAAATAGATTGTTAAGCAGATAAGATTTCATTTAAAATCTAAAATTGCTATATTATAATCCATATATGATTAATAAATGCAAAAAATAATTAATTGGTAGTCCAAACTTGATGATAATGTAATATTGAAACACACCACCGTTATCTTAGGAGATCATCTTCACGAATTAGTCTTTGGTTGCCTTATTTTCTCTAAAATGTTTCTCCAACAACAAATCAAAAGCCTGCATTCTTTTTGTTTTCTTTTGAATCAGATTGTTGACCTCCTTAAAAAAAAAACAATGAAGAAATTAGAAACAATAGAGATGCTTAAGATTGTGAAGAAAGTAGCCAATGCTATGAATGGAAAGGGAACCATGCTAAGTGAATTAGAAGAATCAAGATGCATCAACATTATGAATTGGCTCGATGGTTTTCCAATTGACATGACAATTGTCGAACCATGAGAACATTGTGCTTTTTAAAAAAAAAATTATTATAAAAATCTTATTGATCTAGTAATTAAGGCAAAGTCTATATTTTCTAAAAAGAAATAAATCGAGGCATGGTTCTTCCTTTTCTTGAAGAACTAGATTAAGTACTTTAGGTGATTCTTGTAGGATCTTGCTTCATAATAGTATTTATTTGAGAGACCACAAGTAATTTTGATAAATATATTTCACTTGGTTGTCATTTGTTTTCACTTTGCTTCATAACATAACATTTGATAACAAATTTTATTTTTTAGGGTTAATTATGGACATGCATTTTACTTATAGTTTCAAATTGGGATCTGTGAAAAAAAATTACATCTATTAGAGATTTACATTTTTGTTGGATTCTTACTGTGAGACTTGCATTTATAATTTCTATTAATATTAATGATTTTATACACAGATATAATGTGTATATAACTTTTAGGTATAAAATTATTCTAATTTTTCTTCAAAAACTATCTAAACAAACAATATTTGCTTTCTTTTTGTTCCTTTTAAATATTTACATTTTACATGTTCTTACTAAATTTGATACGATAAAAGAATGTTTTATTTGTTTTGATAGTATTTAAATGAATATTAGGCTTATTGCATAAGTAAAAATCACACGTGCATTGTGTGTGGTTGCAAAATTATTAATAATAACGAAAATTACAGATGGAAGTTTTGCATCGAGAATCCAACAAAACTTAAGTTTTAAATAAATGTAATGTTTTTTCGTAAGTCTCAATTTGAAATTATGAGCAAAATAAAGGTTTTTTTTCATATAATTAACTCTATTTCTTAAGCAAATATGTTCATATCAATTCTTCTAACTTGATACAACACCTTGCAAACTACACCGAATTTTATAAGTAAATATGTGTAATGGATCTTGAAAGGTTCATCAAATATTCATTAATATATTAATAATGTTTAAGAAATAATTTATTAATAATATAATAATTACAAAATTATAATTATTAGGGCAAATGTCATTTTAAATCATGAGTTTTATTGTTTTTTTTCAATCACATTCTTGCTAAAAAAACGTATAAAATCATACCTTACTCTATTGACTTTTTCTGAAATAAACTTTGGTGAAAATGAATGTAAAAAATAAACGGTATTTTCACCTTTCAAATGCCTAAAAAGTCACCAAAATCGATTTTACACTATATTTTGATTTCACCACTCAAAGTTATATAATTTTCTACCAACAAGCTATTTTTGATGAATTTTATAACTTTTTAATAGTTCAAAATTTTATAAAATTTTAAAAATATTTTTAAAACTAAAAAATTTTGACCTATGCACATACACACATGGACATATATATATATTTGTAATGGTAGTTTAAAAACTTTTTTATATTGGTGAAATATTTTAAATCAAAATTCATTATAAAAAATCTCCAATTTGAATATTTTTAATTTTTTAAATTTTGAATAAGGTACAATTTGATTAGGATTTGTTTGGTAATATTTTAGTAATCAAGATTTGATTGAAAATAAACAGTAAATTTAAGGTTTTAACTTATATTTATCTTTATTAAATGTTTCATAATATTTATTATTCCTTTTATTATGTTATTGATCATCAAAAAATTTTAATATATTGATAAGGATAAAAAGAACATACATAAAATGTTTTATTTTTCAATTAAGAAGTTATAAAAGAACATAAGTTTTCAAATTTTGTAATCATGCTAATGATACTATTTGAACATATTTTAACAATGATTTGTAAAAGTACTGAATAACTTCAGTGTAGTACAATTGAATCACTTCATCAATTTGAATTCAATAAACAAATTAACTTATACAACACATTTATTTTTATTTAATTAACTATAAATAAAATTAATTATACATTAAATAAATTCAACTGCATTTTAATTAAAATTTAAATAATTTTTTTAAGATGAATTTGATTTTTAGATAATTGGTTTAATAAACTAAAATTGATAATCGTTATAATTAAACCATATTTAGTAAGTATTTAATGGACTAAGGTATGAAAGTTTGTTTTCTTTTTTATGCTTTTATAAATCTTTTGTTTTTGAAAATGAAGTTTATAACTTTTTATGTAAGTTTTATTGGTGATATTGGAATTAAGAGAGAAAACTTGTGAAAGAAGGTGATAAGAATGAGACACCTGTTACAAGTTATCGTAAGTTTATTTCAGTTTATTATTTATGTAATTGCTTGACTGAAGTAATTTAAATATATTTCAAGTTTTTGATTTGTGTATTATTATATACAATGAACAACAATACATTCATTATGTTTATTCATAATTTTCATCACCCTATCAATATGATATTAAAATAAATTAAAGCTTTTATAAAGATTAATAAAAAATGATAATCAAAAAGCCGTGACTTATTTGAAGCAACCATACTAAGACAACATTGAGTTATCATGAAATACTGACCATAGAAAAACATGTCATAAATCATAGTGCCACAAATTTATAAGAACAGAGATTCAAAATCTAAATGCAGTTCTTTGAAAAAATAATATTATATCCTATTAGGAAATAATTGAAGATTACTTTTGAAACAAAAGAAAATATTTGTCATTTAGTACAATGGTGTATAAGTTTGAGCAACTTCTTGCATCATTTAATTGAGTTATCATTTTCCTCAACTTGATATTGAATATCTATATACAAGAATTAATGAAGTAAAGGAGCATACTAATAAACCTAGTTTCACCTTACATTATAATAATAGCTGCAAAATAACCATAAAGTAAATAAGATAGACAAATGTGTACATGGTTTAGTTTCATAACCTACATCCATGGGTTCATACCCATATGAGAATAATCCACTAAGTGTAAAAACTAATTACAGGCACTAATTGAACCTTACATAGTTTAAAACTCCCTTTCCAATTATTCCAATTGGTATTACAACACGTATTGGAACTCAGTATTGCGAGATCCCTTCGACTTATAAGGTTGCACTTAGCTTGAACTTACTTCAACGTGCAGGAGTACTATTTTTCCCTTAAAAATAGTTAATTCTTTACTGAATGAATATCTTGAACTTTAATATATTTTAATTTCAAAATAATATGTGACTATGTCTTTTGAATGATTACACACGATGATTTGTACTCCCTTTTCGAATAGACCTAATGTATTTATATAGTGCTTTACCCTTAAGATATATTTAACTTAGACTTAATTACAATGGTCATTACATTGAGATTCTTTTCCATAAACTGTAACCTAGATATGCATCTAGAGACATAGAAATACTGTCCCAATGATACTTGCCCATCGCTATACAATATCCCAATGATACTTACCGATTATCTTCATGGAAATAAATCCTAAAATATCTTTATCAAATAACTTCTCAACATTTCAACTTATTGGCCTTAACAATCTCTTCTCTTGGCATTTTTGACAAAATATACATCAGAGCTTAACCAAGAATTAAAATACCTTAATCTTCTTCATATGTAATAGAATAATAAAACTTTATCTTCTCCCTCTTAGTACTAGCCATTAGCATTAATGCAACAAATATAAATCTACTCCCCCTTAAGATCTGCTCCTCTTTGAATTGGCAAGAAATACTAATGCCTTTAAAAACTTTATGACCTTGATTAATTTAAAACTATGAACTCTTAGACCATCTAAAGTAGCTCAGTTTCCTTGGCCTCAATTTTTTGTAAGAATTTCCTCTTTTTTCTCACATACTTTCTTCAATTTAGCTTGCAAGTAGTTGTAAATTATGGATGAACTTACTGTAGTGCATGTTTTACTTGATGTTGCAATAGAAGGTGCAATAGGTGGAATAACCTCAATATCAACATACAAAGATGGATCTAGGACTATGTCATTGACATAACCCCTTTTAGCATATTTTTCAGACACTCTTAAGATTTATGGAGCTATCAGCTTCTCTTTTCCAACAAGGGCTACTTATATCAGTGAAGGGAAAGGCAGGGTTAGTTTAGTGGCATTGAACTTAAATGTCGTGTGATTAACTTAAAGATGTGTTTTCCAAGGTTTTAATTCAATTCACAACCTATCATGTACAACAGCATAACAAGATTCTCATGCACCTTTTATTGTTGCTTACTCAGCAACCAATTGTTAATTATCAAGTTACGCCATATACAATATTTAATAGTAAATCTAATGAGTTACAGATATCAGATTTTGGCCACTTGACCACTATATGACCAGTAAGGTTTCATAGATCTTATCCATGTCAGGTAAATTGACATTAAGGGATGATGGTAGAAAGCATCCTAAAAAGCTAAAACCATTGTCACGATGAGGTCTAAGACTAATCTCAAAGTGAGAAAAATCTTTTTAATTTAGATTAATAAATCTTGAAATTCATTTTTACCAGTTTTTTGATGAAAATAAAAGAAAATAGAAGTTGCCATCAATCTTTTTTTCTTATGATATGATTGATCACAAAAATTACTCTTATTTTTTCAAAATATTTTTGTAAAAGAATCAAAGAAAAGAAAAAGAATTAGAATTAGAATTTTTAAGGCAATGGTCTACCTTACCACGAAATTTGAGTTCGAAAGTCAATTACTTATGAGGAAAGCTTAGTACCCTTATAACATCTTAACATCAACACTATTTAAGCGAAACATATTCCATTAGGCCCTTCGAAAGAATTTCAAAATTGATTCCCATTCACCGAGCAATACTATAACAATTATAAGGAATGTGTTTTAGTAAACATATGAATGATGAAAATTTTCAATTATGACTACCATCATATCTTCATTTCCAAAATGATTTTATTTAAGATTAAGAGTGTTGGCTATATCTCTTTATCTCCAAATCTGAAGAAATACACTAAAGGAATTATGTTTTCATGAAACAATTAAAGAACACTCAAGATGAAGCATTTTGGGTAAAAAACGAGATTATAAATATCTTCATACCCCACTTTTCAAGAAAAGAAAGTTTCGTTTAGAAATCCATAAAAGAGCTATTGTTCAACCACATCATTTTAAAATTCATTTTATGCAAAAATTTTGAGAATGTGGACATAATAATAACAATAAATATAAATATAAAGAAACCAAAAAAATACCAGGTAGAGATTTTGATCGACTAGTCAACTTTATTCCCAACTGTATCAAAGAATTACAAGAATTAAAATAAGAATTTATACTTGCTGCCCGTTTTACAGATCCCACTTCCCAGTGTTCCTTTGCTTAATAGCATAATGAAAGTCTAAAAGCTCTTAAGTACTCCCAAACTTAACTCACTCAAAAGCTTACAAAGTATTCTTAACCTATCTTACTCTATGAATGCCAAGGCCCTTTCTCCTTAGATCATAGATCTATTAATAGTTTAATTTATTAGTAATAGTTAACTAAAAGTCCAAAAAATGTGGAGCACTCAAAAGAGATCACATGCGTGCATCATTCCTCTATGATGCATGGGTTTGTGGTTCTTATATCTTGCGCACCTCTTCTTAGGTTATCTACATTCTTTTATCATCTTTTGGTTGCTTCTAGTATATCACAAACCTTCAATCCTTGAATCAGCACTCTTTTCCCCGATGTAGAACCTGGCTTGAATTATTATTCATCATGAGTTATCATTATCCTATTCTTTATACTCTTTTTGATGAATCATCGGGATAATTTTTAACATCAAGATTTTTGTTCCTTCTCTTTAAATTAAAGGTTAATAGATTTAGAATTGCACTATTCAGGTTTTATTTTTAGATTAGTCTTTTCTTTGACATTAAAATCATAATCTTATCTATTCTTCATGTTGTCTAGGATATATCATGATCAGGTTTACAACCGTTATACTCAACCTTCATCAAGTTTTTTCTTGATCAAGACTTATCAAGATTATGATTTTTTAAGGTCAAGATTTCTCTTACCAGTTTAGATTTCCATTAACCAGACATAATGGTTATTCTTTTAACATGTTAATATATATTTTACAACCCATCATTAATTTATGGCCTAAGGATCAGAATAGTTTCTCAAATCACCATACCTTTTAGTGTGAATCTTTTTATTTTTCCTTGTTGATTTAAAAACTTTTTTTTTCTCTTTTAATTTCTCTTTCCTTCACTTTCCTTCCATCTTCTTTAACAAGCTTTTCCTTCTCTATAATTCTCGATAATTAGTCCCTGTTTTCTCTTATCTTCCCTTTTTTAGTGAGTTTCTCTGTCTCTTCTTATTTTTTTGTCAAATGGCTAAGATTCTAGGACCCTTCTCTTACACTAATAATGAAGGGGTTAAGAATAATTTTCCCATTTTCAAATACATTCAATTAGAGCTCCCTTCTTTTATCGATAGACCACGAACCCTCGACTAAGGCTAGGTCATGGTCTTCGAAGATTAACTAAAAGGTGGCCAGGATCTACCTGAACATCCTTTCTTCCAAAATACTTGTAGGCAGTTTAATGTGTCTTCTTCTCAATTGCTTCTTAACCTTGGAGATGTATGGTCACTTTCGTCTCTAAACTTTTAACCCTGAATTACTCGAATATTTCTGTCCCTTTTTTTGCAAAGTTTTTAAAATTGAAAGCCCATAGAGATGATGAGGACTCAGATAGAAAATTTTAGTATTTCAACAACGTGAAACTCCAAATTCTTTTCAAAAAGACTTCCTTCAAACAACAAGGGTTGGTCAGAGAAGTACTTTTGGGCCTCATGTCCTAAGATCTACTTTGAACTAAAACACGTGGAAAGAAACTTCCAAGAGAGTCCACAAGAAAAAGATTTACCCTGATGTAAAGCCTTTCTACAAATAACTTGCTAAACATCAAGGTGAAGATAGTTTTAAGGCTCACATAAATGACATTAGGATAATGACTATTAGATGCATCAAAACTTGGTATAAAGTTTTTCTTTTTAATAAATCATCTGTATCTACTGAGGTGTATCTATTGAGGTGTCTTCCCCTTGTAACTCTGACATTAAAGAGTAGGCCTTTTATTCTCATCTTCCTACACCTCTTCTAGAACCTAATCAAGAGGCCAACCTTAAACAAGTCAAAAAACTTATTCAAACCCTTACTTTAATTTTTAATCAATTACTCATTCTTCCCCAGATTTTCAAACAAGTTCATGAAAAAATTGACTCTACTCAATCTCCCATTCTTGATCGATATTGCTCACCAAATCTCGATCAACATTCTCTTAATGTCAACTCCAAGATTACTCGTACTGTAACAGGTTTTTTCGTTGAACTTTCTCTATACCTTTAATTTGACTTCTTTAGTCTTATACTAAACTTGTTCTTTCTTTTTATAGATCTTTCAAAAATAGCCCCTCAGAACATCCCTCAGTTAACTGAAGAATAGCTTTAGGAAGCCATGGACAAAGTTATGGATAGAACCATTACTCCTTTTACTCCTCTGGTGAAGCCATCATCGAAAGCCTAAGCAAAAAGGCATTCTTTGTAAAGTTGTTTCTAAGAAGAAGACCTCTTGACTTGCACTTGCTACTACTACATCTTTAGTGCCAAACCTATCTAAGGCAAATCTCTTGAATAAGTAGCTAGCCAAGAGAAAAAAGAAGGCCAACAATGATCCTAGAGATTAGGGTGTTATGGATGCACTCTTGATCCCACTTATCAATCCTCCATAATTAAAAAAGGTGGACCGCTTCTTGACTGATTAGAAACTACCAACTAATGCCAACTTGAATCAACAAAGTCTTATGCATGAATGGATATGTAATTCTAGTCTACCTAATGAGTTAAAGAATTACAAAGTTGATAGTAACAACTTATTTTTCGGTAATAGGATGACAAGTTTTAATGATATATGTGCCTCTTCTCGATCCAGTTTTTACTTACATCTTTTAGTCATCTAAACATGATATTTGAGTTTTCTTGATCTAACTTTCAATCTTTTGATGTCTCAATTTGTCCATCATATGTCTATTCTTACTAATAAGTATAACCACACTAGCATTATGCTTCCACCATTTCATGAAAGAGATTGAGTGCATAAATAAGAATCAAACATGTTGTTCATAAGGTTCATGTTTACACAGTGTAAGTTGAAAGGCTGAAAACTATTTTGGTCAAGACCAAAGTTGATCTTAATAACACCAAGATTGAGCTGGCTCAAGTGCAGGCCAATATTAATGTCAATGTAGATCATGCTAAAAACAAGTTGATGTTGACGCATTTGGAGGAAAAAAAAAAGGTTCGAGAGAAAACCCACTCTAATGCCATAAACAAATTTAGATTATCAAATGCATACAAGTTCGAGATTGAGGAGTAAGCAACATATTGGCCCACTCAAAAAAGACTTATGGAAGAAATTAAAGGCAAGTTTCCTGATGTCGTTGGAGCAATTGAAGAATTTAAGGTGTCATTGGCTAACAACACTTAAGAACTAGCACTTGAACCTACAAAAGAGATATCAAACTAGCTAGTTCTTATAAATGCTACTACTCCACCTCCCTAGCACAATGTGCTTGACATCACTTAAGATGCTCTAACTACTTAAGGTGATACTCTTGACATGGCTTGATTTGTTTATCTTCATCTTCCTTTGCAATTATACTATGTTTTTCAAATCTTCTTGTATGAAAGTTTCAATTGTTATGAAATATTATTTCTTGTTTTTCTTCAATCTTAGTTTTGACATGATCACGAACTGACGTATTTATCTTTGGAAGGTAGTCTTTAAGTTTTGAACCATACAAGAGTTTGAAAACTTGTAGATTTTTCAAGTTTGTAATAGAACTAGAAAGGGTCCTCAACATTTGATTTTCAAAAGATTGAGATACCTTAAGAGTTTCAACTTACCAATTGAGTTAGACATGATTAAGAGTTTCAAATAATGAAAGTCTAATGTTCGCAAACTTCTTGAATTCAAAGCTTTTGAATTGCAACTTACCTCACTAAATCCTTCACCCCGATACTTATACACTTGACTATGCATATAAAATGTTTGAATCCTAATTTTGTTAAGTAAATGAGATGAAATTCGCCATGATGAATATTTGAAAACTAAATGATATTGCAAGTTGATTCATTAAATCGTGAATCTCATAATTTGTGATATTTCCCCATTCATTTTCTTTCGTGTCCTTTAAGAGAAAGCTAAAAATTAGTGCTTTATAACACTACAACCCTATATCTTAAGGCAGTAGTTTTTATTTGATGACTCAAAAAGATCTTGTGTTGTCCAAACATAGATCAAATTTGATACCTCTATTTCATAATTTTAAGAAATAATCTACAATAAGCAAAATAGTTTTTCAAGTGCGAAAGAAGGTAATCATAACTCAAGTTAAATGTGTTAACCCCACTATCTCACATGGTTAAATATGAAGACTAATTTTGAAGATCATAAACAATCTTATGGGGTAATTGTTTAAGTAAGTGTTATAGTAATTCAGAGATGAAAGGACTTGAAGAGCTTATGATTCATATGTTAAAGTCCTCAGAACAAAAAGAATAATGAAGATCAAGTAAATACTTTAGGAGTTTTAGAAGTTTTAGAAATTTAAAATTTTGCGGTTACTCATAAATCTCTTAGCTTAAGTGCTTAATAGGTAACTTAGGGCATGCATCAGTGGAAAATGTTTTCATCAAAAGGAATCATGTACTTTAATGAGTTTTCTAACACTTTATGATTCCTTATACTTAAGAAAATGCATGTGTTTGAAACTTGAATATTTGGGATATATTACACACATAAATGACCAAGCATAATAGTTATCACGATACCACCTTGCTAGAGGATAATGTTATTTTGCCAGACAATAGCTAGTATGATGGCAGAGTCTATAGAGCTACTCGCATGAGAAATGTAATGGGACCTTGCTAAGCAGTAGCTAGCATGGTTCCACTGCACTATACTATGGTACCACCATGATAATAGGTTTAAATTTGAAATTTTTTTGTGTCTAGTAAAGTACTACCTTGGGGCATAATTCGACCATGGGGATAGGATGTGAGATTTAAAATTCTCCCTTTTTTATGTGTAAAGGATTTATTTTTCAAAAGAGAGTATAAAAAGGGCTCTATATCTTTTTATGCATTTGAAAAATGCTAAGCATTCATATTCTCTAGAGTTTTCTTTATTCATCGTCAATCTATCTCATTTATTAAGCACAAAAGCACATGAGATCTAAAGCTTTGATTTCACACATATCTACTCTTTGAGAAAGTGTTCTTGAATTGTATTGCGCAAAACTAACTTTAAAGATTGGGATTTGTGGTGATGAGATTCATCACTTGTAAAACATTTGGTTGGGAAAGACCAAGGATTTGCTTCACGGAAACTAGCGAAAAATCCTTAAACGAGTTGGTTAAAGGCATGGATATAGGTTGGGAAAGCTGAATCACGTAAAAATCATTGTGTTTGAACTCTCTATCTTCTTTCCTCTTTACTTTATTACTTGTATTAATCTTGTTAATTGTGGTTTATGATTAAAGAATACTTAAAATATAAAATGTCTTGGCAAGTAAGCAAAAAATTTTAAAAGACTCAATTCACTCACCCTCTTGGGTTGCCTTATGTGAACTTTCAATTGGTATGAGAGCAAGGTTCTTTAATATTGGCTAATTAATTGCTTGATAGTAAAAGATCCTTAGTGGTAACTATAGGAAATAATATTGTTGAAAGGCTTTCAACAACTAGACCACCATACTTTGATGGCAACGAATATCGCTACTGAAAAGATAGAATGAAAAGTTACTTAAAATCTATTGACTTTGATTTTGTTGAAAATGGTCTCCATGTCCCCACAAAAATAATAGATGGAAGGAAGTGAGAAAAGAAGAAAATGACTACAATGATGAGGACAATAAGAAACAAAGTGTTAACACTAAAGCTACAAATATTTTTTATTATTCCCTAAATAAGAGAAAATTCAATAGAATATGCACATGTGACAGTATATCTAATTTATGAAGAACTCTAGAAGTAACTCATGAAGGAACTAATCAAATTAAAGAATCTAAGATAAGTATGTTAGTCCACAATTATGAATTGATACATTGTATGACCTATTTCACTTATTCAAATCCCCATAAGAAATCTAGCATGCATTGGAAAACAAATACACATTAAAAAAATTAAGGTACGTATAGATTTCTAAGTACAAAATTTTTTTAGTGTCAAATGATTGATAATAAATTTGTTATGGATTAAGTGGATGATTGCTTGTTCTAGTATCTAGACTCAAGGATATGAAAACATATGCTTCTAAACAACTTCAAGTGTTTGTTGTAATTGCAAAATTGTAAGTCACGTGGAATGATTATCAAAAGAAACTAGTGCACACTTATGAAGATTTCACATAGACCAACTTATAAAGCATATTCGAATAAATTAGGAAACTCGCATTTGTGAGAAAAGGTTTGCTTTAAATTTTAATTCTAATGTGAACTACATTAAGGCTAGTAGTAAGAGATATAAATAATTCTAAAAAGAAGAGAAAACATGTAGAAACTTCAAGCAATAATTTTGCTAACAAAAATGAAAAAGAAATATTGTTATTTATGTGGAAAGAATGGATATTTCAAAAAGGAGTTTAAGTTTCACAATAAGCTTAAAATAGAGGCAAATGCTAGTAAAACGAAGGCAAACATAGTTGAACACCCACCAAGTCCTGATATTAGTGCCATGGTTGCTGGTCTTAATATCAGCATGATAAAAGAATGCAACACAACAATAATTAACAAGTCTGTTAATTGGTGGTATGATTCTAGTGCTACTGTCCATGTTTACAATGAAAAAAGCATGTTTAAAAATTAAAAAGAGTTGAAAAAGACAACAAAGTCTTTACAGGAAATCATGACATTGCAAATGTCCTTAGAAAATGGACCATCGAATTTCAATTTACATATGGTAAAAAGCTAATTTTAATTAATGAATGTATTTCATGTTTTGGATATGAGAAACAAGTTGGTTTTTGTAAATTTGTTGTGCAAGAACTGCTTAAAGGTTATATTAGAGGCAGAAAAACTTATCTTGTCAAAGAATGGTGTGTTTGTAGGACAAAGATATTCATGTGTGATGGCATGTTCAAATTAAGTATTAATAAAGTTGATGTTTTTACCTATGTGCTTGAATCTCCTTTCAATTTATGGCATGCTCGTTTATCTTATATTAATTTCAAATCAATTCAATCTATGTCTAAGCAAGGTTTAATCTCAAGTGCAAATGAAAATCATGAAAAAAATGTGAAATTTATATACAAGCAAAAATTTCTAAGAAGCTTTTTCTAAAGAATGAAAGGACAATGAATTGCTTGAATTGGTGCATACTAATATATGTAAATTAGATGGTCATTTAACTAGAAGAGGAAATAGATACTTTATTACATTTATAGATAATCATTCTAGATTCACCTATGTGTACTTAATAACCATTCTGATTTGTCACTTATCCTTCCAACAAGTAAAATTTGTGCCATCAAAATTACCCAATTTGAAAGCATCATGATGGAACATGTTATGAGAACAGACTTTTAATCAATAGCCTCGATTGGTATAAGTTCCTTAAGATTATTAAAGAAATAAAAGAATACAAGTACAATGAGTCTAAAACCATTCTAATTTATCACTTATAATGTGAACCTTACATTTCTTAGTACTTAGTTATTCCAAAGATTTAAAAGGTAACAATAAACAATTAGCAAGTACTATGATCTATATAGTACTTACGGAAAAGATGTTGAATATAAATTTTTCTTAATGAAGATATCTGTTTGGATTAGAAACAAAGAAGTTTGAAGTTATAACCTCATTGGATCTTCACCTATATGAACACAATAAATGGTGCCACTTCTGTCAAAGTTTAATAATAAAACTTTTGTAAGTGTTAATGAATTTAGAAGTAATACAAGGCCATATTATGGTGCTGAAGTTCACGGTAAACTAATTTAAAGAAAGTAATAAAGTTTATATGTATGATGTTTTTTATCATTCCATACAAAAATTGTGGTCTAAATAACTACATAACCATTAATTTTGACAAGGTTTTAAATTGTTTATACTAATAGTAGGTTTAAGTCAAAAGACACCTCTTATATGTATAAATCTTATTTGGTTTTTATTTGGTACATCACTAATTAAGTGGAGGATTGTTGGAAATATAGTTAGTGATGAACTTTTTTTTTTCTTCATCATTAAAGAGAAGATTGCAACTTAGTCATTCAGTTACACTTAATTGAAGTTAAAAGTTAAACTATTGGAACTGCCTATCCAAATCAAAAGGGTGTTACTGTTAGAACTACTTATCCAAATCAAAAAGATGTCGATTTAAAGGTATTTATCTAAAGATGTATCTTCAAAGAATTTTAAGATGATGTAAATGTCTATGGATATTCAAATAAAACATCTTCTCTTGTCAATTAGTAAATCAAAACTATTTATCTAAATTAATTGGGAGAGTTTTTTCAGTTTTTTGCATTTATGAAAAAATCCTAAAATGAATTTTTCTTAAACTCAGAAAAGGACGTAGTGGGGCCATCAATTCCTTAAGGAAAGTGACTTCACATTCAAAGACTTTATTCTTCTTTGATTTCCCTAACAATTATATTCTAATAAATTTAACAAATAGATGATTACAACTTGATTTGGTATGTAATTGATCGAATTGCTCTAAATTAGGATAATATATGTTATGAATAAATTAAATAATTTAATGTACATGTTCTTATCATGTTGGGGCCATATGAAGATTAGAGATCGAATGTAATCAAAGAAACAACTAATATGCTTGTGCTTGTGACTTGAAATATGAAAGTTATTGCATTGATCTCATCAGTCTTATTTTGAAAACAAACTCATGATGAAAACATAATATGAATTTTGACCTATTTTTTTAGTAAATTATCTTTTTGAATATATATTTTGCGCGAGATAAAGTTATGTAGATAACATTTTACGAGGTCCCAAGAGTATCTTTCCTAGCATCAACATTTTACACAATATGATCAACAATGAGTAAACATTTGGAGTTATGTGACACTGTATTCCAGTCTTACGCCATTAACAAACTTGCAGCTAAACTACAACGTATTCTTACAAAGCATTTTTGAGATGCATCCTTGAACAATATAAAATAGTGCAATTACAACCAAAGCAGATAATACGTTTATCAGATAATTTGAGTGACTTGTCATCCAATAAACAAGAACTTTTCAAATTGCTATTGAATTTATTAGAGGTTTCCATAATAAACTAATTCTTACATAAACACTAATTTATTAATTTTCACTCATCAAAAACATGCAGAGATTAAACAATTTGTATTTTGATAATTTAATCATTGGTCTTCTTATGCATATCACAAACACATGAAAGTGTATGTTCCATTTCTAATCTTCATATATCTTCAATCACTATGGCAAGAAAGTCTAAATTAAGGATTGATTAAGAACTTACAATAACATATATAATATTACTAATTTCTTAAAATTTAATTTTTTTACTTTTATATGAAATAATTATGAGTTTCAACTAAGTGATTAGTGAAGATTATTAGGAGAGTAACGTTCACATCTACCATATTAATTTGCTACCAAAAAATAAGCCTCTTCAAGATTTGAAGGGGGAAAAAAGAAAGTAAATCATTACTCTCTTAAAATATTAATTAAAGTCTTGACAGGCTTATAGCTTTTATTTAATTTAACTATCTATTTCCATAAATAAAATATTATCTATTGCGTCTTAGCTGTCAATGCTCCTTAAGTATATCAAAGTCAAATTCAAAAATTGTCTGTGAACCCAATTAAAATTTTAAGTAAATAATAGTTGAGGGCTTAATGATATTTTATCCCTGCTCAGCCACTCTCCTAATGATCTTCACTAATCAACCACTTGTTTCATGTCAACATTGAGGGCTTAATTATATTTTATCCCTATGCTGCGCGTACCATACTCCAAGCAAATGTTCTTCAATAATGAATGAAGAGTTGCAAGAACTTAGACATTAGTTGTTTCTTACGATATTGAATCAATAACACCAAGTAACACTATATCGAAATGGCATACATTCATTACGTTTATTTGTCATCTTCATTACCCAACCAATTAAACTATTATTAAAATAAACTAAAAATCTTCTCTAAAGAATAATAAAAAATGATAATTAAATAGCTCCGACATATCTGAAACAACCAAACTAAGACAATCTTGAATTATTGGAGATACTCTAAACTAAGACAAATGCAGTCCTCGAGAGAATAATACTAAATCTTATCAGGAGACAGTTGGCCATGACTCCCGGAAGAAAAGAAAATGCCCAGTCCTTCATTGCATCACTTCATTGTAGTTAAATAATATTAGATGAATCAAGATTGAGCACCAAACTGAAATAGAAACTAAAATAGTCATCCCTTTTGTACGGATCATTGGAAATGAAATCAAATCCTTAAACAGCATGGAGACAAGAATCAGGAGGTGCACCAGAACATCCCAACTAGGTTGGCACATTCGTAGCACTTATTCTTCATCTTCATGACTCCAATAAAATTATCATTAAATTAAAATAAATTTGTTTTTACAAAAATTAAGAGAACAATAATTAAAAAGATCTAACATGTTCGGAGCAACTAAAGTATAACAATCATGAGGAAGGAAAACCTATCATAAACAATAACAAGGCAGTTTGAACAGCTTCTTGTATCATTTTATCGTAGCTATACCATTCTCCTCGGCTTCCACATTGCATGTCTACACACAAGAATTAATGAAGCAAAACTCGTTATTTATCCACAGATGTTATCTAAAAAATCCAGGAGACCGCTAGAAGCTTGTTGAGAATACTTACCGGTGCTTGAGCACAAAAATATAATCATCAATTTGCTGTATGAATCAACTCTTTTGTCGGACACAAAATCGCTAACACCTACAAAATGGGCAATCCTCGTATTTCTAAATATGATTGGTTAGAAAGCAACAAATCAATGTCAAGTTATGAATACGAGAAGTTTCTTCCTCCAAGGATTAAAACAAAAAAAGAAGCAAATTTAGCATCAAACCATGAAAGTTCAAAATATTAACAATAGAAAGGATCAACTTAGGGTGTCGAAAATGTAAACAGCTGATGTACAATCTTGGATGACCATTAACAGTGACAATTATTCAGGTTCAGTTTTCACTGTAAATATTATATGATGAAGTTTAACTTCTACATCCGCAAATACCAAACAAGACGGATATACTAACATGTGTGTATTTTAAATGCATAGAAAAGATTGTAATAACTACGATGACATACAATAACCAATAGATTGATATTTGTTCACCTTCCTGATACTGTAAGACTGCAATAGCCCAGATCACACACCACTCCAGTAGTTTTCCAGAACCAGTTTCTTGAATCCTTCCATTTCTTTGACATGGTTAACAGACCAAGCCACGGAGTGCCATCTTATCCTAGTGATGCCAATACCCAAACACGTTTCAGACTAAAGCATTACAGTGATTACATGAAGAATGTCAAATTCCAAATAGTTATCTAAATTGGATGAATTCCTTGATCAGATATATTTATTCTAAAATTAAAACTCAGAGATAAAAAGAAAAATGACAAAACAAAGAAATGAGAAGATTACCACTGAACTAGTAGATAGTATTTGAAGAACTGTGGTGCTGAGAAGGTGCAGTAGTTGGATCTATGTTTCTGCAGACATCTGAAATGGGGAGAAGGAGACAATAATGAACCAGACTGTTTAAATATGCAAAACAATTGAAGTTGAGGGGTAGAAACACAGCTACCAACCTTTATAACCTTTGAATCTTTCTGAAGTCAAAGGTGATTCGTGGGATGTGAGCAATTTTGGGCCAATCATCGCCAGTGTGTTTTTGGCATCTTTTAGACAATTGAGGACAATAGAAAATTCTCAATTTTTGTAAAGAAGTAAGACGACCCATCTCATCAGGCAGTGATTTCAAATTAGGGCAACTGTGAATTACAAGCTCCCGCAAAGAGACAACATGTTGAATGGACTGTGGGAAACACTTCAGCTTTGGTAGTCCTCTAATTGTCAGCAATGCAAGACTATGAAGTCTATGAAATTGCAAATCTGATAGATCCAGCTCTTTGCAGTGGTTTATCACTAACTTCTCAAGGGCAGTAAGATGTTCAAACACTCCGGCCAGAGAATTCAGACTTTCACAATTTTCAATACAAAGAAAGGTAAGACGTTGTAACCTTCCGAAGCCATCGCATGGCAAAGTAATTAACTTTGGGCAACACACAATTTCCAAAGATAGAAGAGAAGTGAGGTTTCCCAGGCCCTTCCCTGGCAAAGTATCCAACATTGGGCAATTGTGAATCTTCAAAGATTGAAGACAAGTGAGGTTTCCCAGGCCATTTCCTGGCGTTGTTAACTTTGGACAGCTTATGATCTCCAATGATAGAAGAGAAGTGAAGTTTCTCTGGTGTTCCTCTAGGAAAGATTCTAAATCCTCAATCTTAACCAAAGAGAGGGACTCCAATTTGGAGAGAGGAAAAGGGGATGAAGATGAGGTTGAACAACCCATAGTCTCTTGCAATGGCTTCCAGCTGTTTTCTTCCCACTGCAAATCTCCTTGGACAGACGGAAAGTACGGTATGGAAGTAAGTTTAGGGCATCGCGAGATCTCTAAACTGGAAAGACCAGGAAAATAAGGCAGCAGATCTGTCTCTGTCTTGCTGTTGGTCCTCCTCCACCATCCCTCGAGGCGAGGACAATCCCGAAGCATGAGTGTTGTCAAGGATGGGAAGACTGGCTTGTCAGTTTCTCGTCCTCCTGCAACATCGTTTTGCTCTATGTACTCCATACAACTTGCGCTTTTGATCACCAAGGAGCGCAGATGAGTTAAGGGGGCTAATGATGGCAGATTCTTGCAATTTCGGCACTCATATAGGTGAAGATTGACAAGACTTGTGAGAAAAGAAAGCCAACTTGGAAACTCTGTACCTTTGTACCAGGACACATTCAACTCTCGTAGATTTTGGTGGGGCTCCAGCCCTTCCATTGACTTTTCCTGATCAACAATATCACAGTCACCATCTCCATTTCCGTTCCACTGTAACTGCAACCATTGAAGATGCTTCTTCTCTTTCAAGTTGGCTGCCCTGCATTGCTCTGCACCATGCTTCAAGTACCCAAGATTCTCAATGCACAGCTTTCCTCTTAGCTTGTTGAGCCCATTCAATTCGTTGAGACCAGCACCAGACTTCCAATTGAGAGCACCTCTAGTGTCCACTATAAATCTGTCTAATCTGTGTAGGAAACTCAAGTGCCCTATTCCTCTTGGCATATAAGCTAACTGATCACATCCCCAGATCTGAAGACATTGAAGGCTCACTAATTTTTTAATTTTGTGAGGCAGCCTCTTGAGTTTATAACAATCCAAGAGTTTGAGCACTTGCAAATTTTGTAGTTTGGTAACAGAGCTAGGAAGAGCCTCTAACTTACTGTTTTCAGAAAGGTCTAGATACCTCAAGCATTTCAACTTGCCAATTGAGTTAGGAAGGGTCACGAGGTTTAAACAATGAAACTCCAATGTACGCAAACATTTCGAGTTTAAAACTATTGAATTGCAGCGTGCCTTAGTAAGACATTCTCCATCAATCTCCCAACTTTCTTGATTAGGCATAAGAAATGCTCGAATTACATTTTTCTTTAGAAAACTGGTTGGAATTTGCCATGACAAGTCTATCTTAAAATCAAATGACACATGACGAGTTTTCTCATCAAGACATTTGTCATTTGATGTCAACATGATGCTTTCTGTACCACCAACCGATATTGCAAGATTATGCATTAGGTCATGCATCTTACAATACATTATGTTGCCCCATTCATCTTTTTTCACTTCTTGAAAGAAAGACCTCCAAGTTAACTCTTTAAAGTACTCGAGACCAATATCTTCAAGACATGATTGGTTGTCATTCTGCACTTGAATAAAACCTTGTGCCATCCAAAAATAAATCAATTTTGGAACATAAATCTCACATTTTTTTGGAAAAAGCCTACAATAAGCAAAGCAGTTTTTCAAATGCGAGGGAAGGGAATCATAACTCAACCTCAGCGTTGACAAAATATCACCCTCTTGTTGAGTTGTTAGTGATGATTCTTTTTTTTCAAAAACAGACCATTCTTTTGGATCTTTATAATAAAGTGAGGCTCCGATAGTTCTAATGGCAAGAGGAACACCTGCACACTTGCTTACGATCTTCTTTCCAATGTCAACAACACCTTCATCCGTCGGCTCCTCCCCTTCTCTAAATGCAAGTCCCTTGAATAAGGTCCAAGCATCATCTGAAGACAAACCTTTTAAAACATGCGGTTTCACATCACTGAATACTTGTGCTACCTTTTCACTACGCGTGGTTACTATTATCCTGCTTCCTTTTCTCCCGGCTCCCAATAGACTTTCCAAATAAAGCCATTTATTTCTATCCTCGTTCCACACATCATCTAAAACAAGTAAATATTTTTTCTCATCAATTTTTTTCTGAAGAAGCTTGTGCAATTGATCCAAAGCAAGGTTTTCAAGATCCTCATTTGTTGCAGATTTCATTATTTTTTCCACAATTAACTTGACATCAAAAGGATCAGACACAGAAACCCACATTCTAAGATCAAAGCTCTGTTTGACCTTCTCATCGTTGTATACAATCTGAGCAAGTGCGGTCTTTCCTAATCCTCCAATGCCCACGATTGGAAGGACTAAAATATTTTCTTTAGAATCGAGAAGAATTCCTATGATTTTCTTTTTATCCTCCTCTCTTCCAATAACATGCTCTCCACCTACAAAAGCGTGAGCCTTCCTGTCCCCTCTCATATAATATTCCTCTTCTACTGGGCCCTTTAGCAAATGGAACGAGACTCTTTCTTTTGCAATGGCATCTAGTCTTTTCCTAATGGCCTTAATTTTGCGATCCACCTTAAAGCCGTAAGCAAACTGGTTAGACCCAGAGAAGAAGAGGCGTACCTGCCTTACCATGCCATTTCCAGTACTGATCATCAGTTGTCGCTGCAAGGCTTCAGTGGAGAAATCATCCAACAAGTCATCTGCATCGTACATAGCATCTTTCAGCCTTCCAAGCCAAACTCTCACTAGCGTGCTTTGCGACTGCTGCTTCTCTGCATCCAAAAGCACCATTTTGATAGTGGAAATGGTGTCCTTGAGTTGTTGGAGCTCATCTTTAGCACCCCACCACAATGCAATATGTTGAACGACATGGGAATCCAGCTTCCTGAATAGCTCCGCAGAAAGTTGAAAGAGAACTGCCTCTGCCATTATCACCGAACCGTGATCGAAGTGAAACGAATTCAAAGTGTCTGAGATTTGCCTGAGGAAGCCTATGGTTGGTGTCTAGCTTTATGGATTTTGAGTGGTCATGGACTCCAGCTCTTACATCTTCTATTGCTTTTAATTCCAAACTCAGTACCATATTTTTCTCCTCAATTATTGCTATCTAGACGGACAATTAAAGTTGGCTAAAAAGTCTTTGTTATCTTGGAAGATGTGTGATATCAGTATCCAGTGGGACAATTAAGAGAAGGTACATCTACTGCTAGCATACTATACAGTGGGCCAATTAGCTTTAATATTTTCTGTCTCCACATATGCCATTTGGAATCTGAGCCAGCTTGATGAACTTTCCATCCCCATCAACTTGCAAGTCTTTCACGTTGTTGGAAACCACCTTATTCAGCGTCATGACTTGATTATGACACAAGCGTGTTGGGGTCAATTGGTGCGGTTTTAATCAAGGGTCAACGCAAGTACCCAAACTCAATCCGATATTCGACAAATGGTGCTAATTAAATTGGTATGTATTTTATTTTTATCTTTATTTAAGTTTTATTATTATTATTATTATTATTATTATGTATTGATATATTTTTCAAAATAGTAACATAAATAAAATCAAAAGATTTTTCTTCTAAAATTTCTCATTCATATTATAATTAAGTAAAACATGATTAATGTTGAGGACTATTCAATGCATTCCACGTATCATTAAGATACTAGTTCTCCACATAATACAAGATCTTAGTTAGTGAATATTAGGTAGGTCTTGATTGTTGTGGAGATGTGAAAGAGAAAGAAGCAAAGCTAGAAGTAGGAGAAGAGAAGCATCAATCACTTTGGATTCTAAAACTGCTTAGTTTTTTTTTTTCTTTCTACTGTTAGCCACTTCAAAGATTACCGCAGAGGTAGAGGCAGTTTTCTTTCACAAATTCTTAGTCTTCCTGTGTTGCTCAACGGATTAGAGCTAACATTTCTCAAACCAAAACTATGAAAAGAATTTTATGCATGAAGCTCAAAGAATTCTAACTGCACCAATTGGTATCAGAGTGTCGGCATCTTTGCCTCTGAATAGCTCCCTGTTGTAGATTTTTCAGTAGAAGCAAAATGGTCAAAACTGAATTTGCAGATAGTATTTGAAGAATTGTAGTGCTGGTAAGGTGCGATAGTTGGATCATGATGGGTAGACTGAGAATTGAAGGAAGCATAACTGAGTAGAGAAGAGGGACTTGCACCAAACTTGAAAACCTCATGTAAGCAATTAATCGAGAGAATGGGACTGTGTCTGTGTAAATATGCAAAAGAACCGAAGCTGAGGACTGGGAACACAACTACTTAAAAACATTATATGACTCCAGTGTACCTTGTCCCAGCCGAATCTTGCGGCCTTACTGTATCTTGTCCCGGCTGGACACCCAATGATTGAATACCAAATTTCCAATCTCCATCAAGGTCAGCTATGTCCTGTTCAAATCCCACATGTAAATTACTTTGGACACTGTTGTATGCGAACAGCTTTGGATGTGTTAAAATAGTAATGTCCCAGCTTTGGACACATTAAGGATCTAGACGCACACATTAATGAAGTAAAAGTAATTACTCTTCAAACATTTTCTAAAAGATTAAAGGATTCAGTGTAATTTGCATATAAAATAATTATCAATCCGTTATATATCAAATCAACTCATTGCCTGAAGTAAAATGGCTAACACCTATATGGTTGGTAAGAAACCTACAAATTTCGATACTAAGTGATGATTACTAGAATTTGTTCTTTCAAGGGTAAAAAGAATTGAAAAAGAAAAAAGAAAAAAAGGAAGAAGAAGAAGCAAATTTAGCATCAAACATGAAAGTTCATTAAATCACTAACATAAAGGATCATCTTAAGGTTTGTGAAATGCAAATAAATAATGTATATTCTTGAATGATAATTTAACAATGAGAAAGCTCTGTATTTAATCAAAGCCATTATTCAAAGTCAGTTTTCATAGCGTAAATTATGTGATGATTTGTAACTTTCATATTAATAGCAACCAGACATGAGTTATATATTTATGTGTGTGTATTTTAAATACTTAGAAAAGATTGTAATAACTAAATTGACATACAATATAAAATATTCATTCATATTATAAGACTGTAACAGCCTATATCACATTCCCTCTACTAATTTCCTAGACCAGTTTCTTGAACCCCTCTATTTGTTTAACATGGTTAACAGACCATGCCACACAGCCACATCTGATAAATTATGGGAGAAGGATAATGATGAGAATGCCCCAAGTTACATGAAGAAATAGTCCAATTTTGGTGATTGTGATGCAATCTTGAACCAGGCAAATTTCAGACCGAAACATTGCAGTGTTTACGCGAAGAAACAGTACAAATTAATATTTTTCATATTTCAATTAGTTATCTAAATTGAATGAATTCGTTGACCACATAAATTTACCCTTAAAAAAAACACAAACAATGAACAGAAATGAATTGAGATAAATTACCATTGAACCTGTAGATAGTTTTTAAAGAATTCTAGTGCTGATTTTTTTTGTAGGAACAAAAGGTAATTTATTATTTACACAGAACCAAAGGGGTGCAACCTATTACACTTTTGGTTAGTTACTATATGTCAGAGATTCTAACTTCTGACATGTCTTCCTCATTTACACAAACCTCCCTGAAACCCAGGTTTGTGATACAAACAGCCAACGCCCTCTAATTACATCCACTCTTGTTTCCTAATTTTGAAAGGCTCTACTATTGTGTTCCTTCCCCACAAGCCAAAATATTATATAAGGTATCATATAAGCCATGCTCCTCATTTCCTTTCCTCTCTTTTGTCCTATCCAGTCCAGTAGCTCTATTCCAGTAGAGTTTGCAAAAACCCAGAACAAACCCAGCAGTTCAAAAACACTACCCCATAGCTGACTTGTTCATTTACAGGCTATAAGCAGGTGATACACTGTTTCTTCCTCTTGTTCCCACATATAGCATCTATTCACTATAGTATGCCTCTATTTGTTCAAGTTATCAATTGTCAAGATCTTCTCATTTACTGCCTCCCAAGTAAAGAAAGCAATCTTTAGTGGTGCTTTATTCTTCCATAGCTGTCTCCACGGAAACTACTTGCTGTCTTCATCATTATTTATTGCTTTGAAATATGATTTCATTGAAAACTTCCCTTTCTTACCGTTCAGCTTCCAGATCAATACATCTTCCAAGCTGTCCTTTATCTTAACATTCTGCAACCTTGCATAAAATTCCTCTAACTGATTAATCTCCCAATCCTGAATATTTAAGCTGAACAAACCATTCTCCACTACTTCCTTCCCTTGCCATACAATCACTAACCCAAGCTTATTTATTGTAGGCTAAGGAAAATACATCCGAAAATACTTTACATAATGGTCTATCACCACACCACTTGTAGCTCTAGAATTTTATTGTACTGCCCCTACCCATCTGAAATTCTATGCAGCCCTTGAATTCCTCCCACTCCTTTCATATAACCCTCCATAGACTAACTCCGTGTGGTCCCCTTCCATGCTTCGTCATCCATCCCCCTTTAACTCTCCATACTTACATCTTATTACCTGCCTCAAAAAACTTTCTTTTTCTATCATATACCAACAAAATCATTTCCCCATTAAGGCCTTATTGAAGACCAATAATGGTTTGATCTCTAACCCATCTCTTAGTAGGTTGGGAAACCACACCCGACCTCACCAGGTGGTATTTAAAGCACTCTCCCATACTGCCCCACAAAAATCTCTTTTGTATTTGTTTCCACTTGTTTAGCTACTTCCCTAGGGATTTGAAATATTAAGATAAAGTAAATAGGAAGGTTAGACAGTGTGCTCTTTATCACAGTGAGCTTACCTGCCTTAATGAGATAATGTCATTTTCAGTCGGTCAATCTCTTCTCTAATTTTTCGAAGATTCCATTTCACGAAGTTTTTTCTTTTCCCTCAAACTTAGCACCAAGTGATAGTCTTAAGTACTTCGTACGAAAAGTAGTTAATTCACACCCCATAAAACCAGCCAGTCTATTTCCATCCAAAATTGCCCCCGCTACTGCTATTTCACTTTTCTTTAGATTAATTCTCAAGCCTGACGCAGCTTTGAAGACTTAAGATACATCTCAAATTTTAAAATTTGTTCTTCTCTGCTCCACAGAAAATGATGATATCATCTGCTAATAACAAGTGAGAAACAGTCATATGATTTTTCTGTTTCCCATCCTTAAGCCCTCTAATAGCCCAACCTCCACTACTTGTTCAACATTCTTCGCAAGGCTTCCACCACCACTATAAACAGCAAGTGAGACAGAAGGTCTCCTTGCCTTATCCCTTTTATTGCTTTGAAAAATTGGGTCGGAGCCCCGTTTACTAATATAGCAAAAGATGCAGTTGAAATGCACTATTCAATCCATCTACACCTTTTTTCTCTGCATCCAATTATTCTGAGCATATATAATAGATACTTCCACGAGATGTGATCATAGGCTTTCTCAATATCAAGTTTACACACGACGCCCATATTTTCAGCCTTGATTTGACACATCATGTCATCTAGAGGATGATGCAGCATTAGGTCCTCTAGAGGGCACTCATTTGGAAGCATACAGTTAAGGTAAGCATGTAGGTTATGTTAATGGGATAATCCTGGCAGATTAGCTACCTTGGCATGAAGTTGATAAGGGTTTTTTTTTTTTCATGTGTTTTTAATAATTTAATGTCACTCATACTATATCACTAACTTCATCGCTTCGTGTTGGTAGATATAAATATCTTGTATCATGGGGGAAGACAATTAGTTGTTACGGGTACTTGACCTGAATGGCTTGCTCATCATAGTATATGACACAAAAATGTGTGCTGGTCGTAACCTTCACAAAGCTCAGTTGGCTTATGTTCGTTGAATGCTCTACTGTCTAAGCGTCAATGCTAAGGACTTCCAATGACACCCCTCTTTATCCTCTTATAGTAGCAATCTAGTGCGAGTTTATCTCTAAAAAAGACCTTCTTAAATAGAAGAAGCAATAAGTAACCATGTTATTTTTCTAACTTAATTTAAAATGCATAACATTACTATAAAGTGGCACTGCAACCTTTCCATGACTCATGTTTCTAGGCCCATAATGGAGTCTACTACATATGTTTTATTGAATTAATCATGGAAGGTCTTTTCATTAAATTTTGTTGAATCAGATGTTGCGTGGATCTAAAAATACATCGTAATACTTATACATGCAAACATTATTAATGTCACTTGATTTTAGTGATTTGTTCGAGAATATATATAATATTTGTTTAAACTACATGTTGAATGTTATGGATAAGTTATACAATTGAGCTACATTTTAATATTGAATATTTGAACGACATTCTAAATTTGTAATTAAAGATTGATAGATTAAGAAGGTTTGGCAACTTATTGCTAATATTTTTCTGTTTATTCTAGTTTTCATTTTGTATACTATGTTTTAAACCAGGTTCAATAAATATAGTGACTTGTTTAGTAACCTATTTGCATTTACTAAAGTGCCATTATTTCTTCCCATATTTGGAAAAAAATCACTATTGACTTACCTAATTTACTTTGGCACGAAAAATAACTATTCAAATGCAAGCAGAATAACTATCTTGAATGAAATTAACTATTCTTTGTGCACTGAACTATGATATATTTATTATCACTATAAGATTAGAATAAAAATTGTCAACCATCTTTTATATTTTCATATTGTTGAACCAAATACAAGCATGCATACACTTACAAGGTGCAGTGGCTCAAACTATTTACAAAGGCAAAGAGCACAATAATTATTCTATCCATAATCAAAAAACTATTAATAAAGTATGACCAGCCAAAAAAAAAAAAAGACATGTGAAACATAATATTTAACTTGTCTTGGCTTTGCAACAACTTCATCCATCAGTTGCATTGGGCCTGGCAGGTTCAGGCATGTCCGGTGATTTTGTCCAAGCACCCCATAATTATGGTACCTTTATCAATTCATTTTTGCATAAGATAAGATTGGGATAATTGATAATGTTCCAATAACTATCAATTTGGGATTAAGCCATGTCAATCGATTGTGACTATATTAGCCAGATTGAAAACGTTTTCTCTGTCAGGTTCTTTTCCCACTAGATGGAATTCGTTGTTTCTTCCTACGGCCCAAGAATTTGCCATTAATAGACAGTAATTTAACCTTATTTTTAACATCATCTGAAATGACTCAATCACATCTTTCACCAACTGACATGATTGGCTCAGAATATACTGTGAGAAGATAAGAGTACTTGCAGTAGTCTATGCATAAAGATACAAAGTTTATGTTCCTCTCCATACATGGTGCGACAGAAATAAATAACGAGAAATCAACAATCCTTAATTATTCAAATGAATCAAATAATCAATTATATATGTCAATATCACTATGACATGCAATATTTAACTAGGTTCAATGTCACGTAACCATGTATGCCGACAAAATCGCTATTACACAAAATAATATAGAGTTAAAACATATCATTTTCGTTACTCACTAGGAACTAGTTACAGCATGTGCGCATGGAAGTAAAGTCAAACTAAAACTCAAGACAAGTGCATGCATGACACTAGAAATTAACTTTGGCCTCTCTACCATGATGCTTTACCAAAAATATATTTTATTGCGTCAGTGTGACAATCATGTAAACTAGTGCAACATATCTTTCTTAGAAAACTGCATGTGTCCATTTAGTAAAATGTAATTTGTTAGACTTTACCTTTTTCAACGATCATGGAATAACAACTAATATTTTTGTGCTTGTAATCTGAAATATGAAAATTATTACATTGATTTTATTATAATTTTATATTTATAACAAATTTATGATGAAATTACAATATAGATTTTAACGTTTTTTATAAATTAATTACTTCTTCAAATACATACCTTACACAAAATAAAATTGTGCAAATAATATTTTACGAAATCCCAAACATTAATTAATCAACCACTTGCTTCATGTCTAAATTGAGGGCTTAATGATATTTTATCCCTATGCTTCGCATGCCATACTCCAAGCGAATGTTCTTCAATAATTAATCAAGATTTGGAAAAACGTGGATGTTAGTTGTTTCTTAAGATATTGAATAACACCAAGTAAAACTATATCAAAATGTCACACATTCATTATGTTTATTCATCATCTTCATTACCCTACCAATTAAACTAGTATTAAAATAAAATAAAAGCCTTCTTTAAAGACCAATAAAAATGATAATTAGGACATATCTGAAACAACCAAACTAAGACAATCTTGAATTATTGGAGATACTGCTAAACTAAGACAAATGCAGTCCTTCCACAGAATAATACTAAATCTCATCAGGAAACAATTGGCCATGACTCCTAGAAGAAAATAAAATGTCCAGTCCTTCATTGCATCACTTCGTTGTAGTTACCATGAAAATGAAATAATATTATATGAATCAAGATTGAGTACCAAACTGAAATGGAAACCAAAATAGTCATCACTTTTTGTCTGGATAATTGCAAATGAAATCAAATCCTTAAACGGCACGGAGACAAGAATCAGGAGGTGCACCAGAACATCCCAACTAGGTTGGCACATTCGTAGCACCTATTCATCATCTTCATGACTCCAATAAAAGTATCATTAAATTAAAATAAATTTTTTTTACAAAAATTAAGAAAACAATAATTAAAAAGATCTAATATGTTCGAAGCAACTAAATTATAACAATCACGAGAAAGGAAAACCTATCATAAACAATAACATCGCAGTTTGAACAGCTTCCTGTATCATTTTATCGTCGCTATACAATTCTCCTGGGCTTCCACATTGCATGTCTACACAAAAGAATTAATGAAGTAAAACTCATTACTCATCCAAAGATGTTATATAAAAAATCCAAGAGACTGCTAGAAGCTTGTTGAGAATACTTACCGGTGCTTGAGTACAAAAATATAATCATCAATTTGCTGTATGAATCAACTCTTTTGTCTGAAACAAAATGGCTAACACCTGCAAAATGGGCAATCCTCTCATTTCTAAATATGATTGGTAAGAAAGCAACAAATTAATATCAAGTTATAAATATGAGAAGTTTCTTCCTCCAAAGGTTAAAACAAAAAAAGAAGCAAATTTAGCATCAAACCATGAAAGTTCAAGATATTAAGAAGAGAAAGGATCAACTTAGGGTGTTGAAAATGTAAACAACTAATGTACATTCTTGGATGACCATTTAACAATGACAAAACTCTGTACTTATTAAAACCATTATTCAGGTTTAGTTTTGACTGTAAATGTTATGTGATGAAGTCTAACTTTTGCATCCGCAAATACCAAACATGAAGGATATGCTTATGTGTGTGCATTTTAAATGCATAGAAAAGATTGTAAGAACTGCGATGACATATTTATTCACCTTCCTGATACCATAAGACTGTAACAGCCTAGATCACTCACCACTCCAGTAATTTTCTAGAACCAGTTCTTGAATCCTTTCATTTCTTTGACATGGTTTACAGACCATGCCACAGAGTGACATCTGATCCTACTTGGATAACTTGCTATCAAGTTACAAGGTTTAATTTGGTGATTGCCAATATGCAATGTTGAAGCACATACTAGTGATGCCAATACCCAAACACCTCTCAGACTGAAGCATTACAGTGTTTAGATGAAGAAATGTCATATTCCAATTAGTTATCTAAATTGGATGAATTCCTTAACCAGATATATTTACTCTCAAATTAAAACTCACAGATGAAAAGAAATGACCAAACAAAGAAATGACATGATTACCACTGAACTTGTAGATAGTATTTGAAGAATTGTAGTAGTGCTGATAAGATGCAGAAGTTGGGTCTCTGTTTCTGTAGCTCATGTATTTGCGCCAAACTTGAAAACCTAGAAGTAAGCAATGACGAGAAGGAGACAACAATGAACAAGACAGTTCAAATATGCAAAAGAATTGAAGCTGAGAGGTAGAAATAAAGCTACCAACCTTTATAACTTTTGAATCTTTCTGAAGTCAACGGTGATTCGTGGGATATGAGCAATCTTGTGCCAATCACTGCCAGTATGTTTTTGGCATCTTTTAGACAATTGAGGACAATACAAAATTCTCAATTTTTGTAAAGAAGTAAGACAACCCATCTCATCAGGCAGCAATTTCAAATTAGGGCAACTGTGAATTACAAGCTCCCGCAAAGAATCAACATGTTGAATAGACTGTGGGAAAGACTTCAGCTTTGGTAGTCCTCTGATTGTCAGCGATGAAAGACTTCGAAGGCTTTGAAATTGCAAATCTGAGAGATCCAGCTGATTGCAGTGGTTTATCACTAATTTCTCAAGGGCAGTGAGATGTTGAAACACTCCAGCCAGAGAATACAGACTTTCACAATTTTCAATACAAAGAAAACAAAGACGTTGTAACCCTCCGAAGCCATCCCATGGCAAAGAAATTAACCTTGGGCAACACACAATCTCCAAAGATAGAAGAGAAGTGAGGTTTCTCAGGCTTTTCCCTGGCAAAGTATCTAACATGGGGCAATTCTGAATCTGCAAAGATCTAAGAGAAGTGAGGTTTCCCAGGCCTTTACCTGGTGTTCTTAACTTTGGACAGCTTATTATCTCCAATGATCGAAGAGAAGTGAAGTTTTTCCGGTGTTCCTCCAGGAAAGATTCTAAATCCTCAATCTTAACCAAAGAGAGAGACTCTAATTTGGAGAGAGGAAGAGGGGATGAAGATGAGGTTGAACAACCCATTGTCTCTTGCAATGGCTTCCAGCTGTTTTCTTCCCACTGCAAATCTCCTTGGATAGATGGAAAGTATGGTATAGAAGTAAGTTTAGGGCATCGCAAGATTTCTAACCTGAAAAGACAAGGAAAATAAGGCAGCAGATCTGTCTCCTTCTTGCTGTTGGTCCTCCTCCACCATCCCTCGAGACGAGGACAATCCCGAAGCACGAGTGTTGTCAAGGATGGGAAGACTGGAATGTCAGTTTCTCCTTTTCCTCTTGCAACATCATTTTGCTCTATGAACTCCATACAACTTGCACTTTTAATCACCAAGGAGCGCAGACAAGTTAAGGGGCCTAATGATGGCAGGTTCTTGCAATTTCGGCACTCATATAGGTGAAGATGGACAAGACTTGTGAGAAAAGAAAGCCAACTTGGAAATTCTCTACCCTCGTACCAGGACACATTCAACTCTAGTAGATTTTGGTGGGGCTCCAGCCCTTCCATTGATTTTTCCTGATCAACAATGTCACTGTCCCCATCTCCATTTCCATTCCACTGTAACTGCAACCATTGAAGATGCTGCTTCCCTTTCAAGTTGGCTGCCCTGCATTGCCCTGCACCATTCTTCAAGTACCCGAGATTCTCAATGCAAAGTTTTCCTCTGAGATTGTTGAGCCCATTCAGTTCGTTGAGACCAGCACTAGGCTTCCAATTGAGATCATCTCTAGAGTCCACTATAAATCTGTCTAATTTGTGCAGGAAAATCAACTGCCCTATTCCACTTGGCATATGAGTTAACTGATCACACCCCCAGATCTGAAGATATCGAAGGCTCACTAATTTTTTAATTTTGTGAGGCAGCCTCTTGAGTTTATAACAATCTAAGAGTTTGAGCACTTGCAAATTTTGCAGATCGGTAACAGAGCTAGGAAGAATCTCTAACTTACTGTTTTGAGAAAGGTCTAGATACCTCAAGTGTTTCAACTTGCCAATTGAGGAAGGAATGTTCACGAGGTTTAAACAATGAAACTCCAATGCTCGCAAACATTTTGAATTTAAAACTATTGAATTGCAGCATGCCTTAGTAAGACATTCTCCATCAATCTCCCAACTTCTTTGATTAGGCATAAGAAATGTCCGAATTACATTTTTCTTTAAAAAACAAGTTGGAATTTGCCATGACAAATCTATCTTAAAACCAAATGATACATGTCGAGTTTTTTCATTAAGACATTTACTATTTGATGTCAACATGATGTTTTCTATACCACCAATGGATATTGCAAGATCATGCATTAGGTCATGCATCTTACAATATGTTATGTTGCCCCCTTCATTTTTTTTCACTTCTTGAAAAAAAGACCTCCAAGTTAACTCTTTAAAATACTCGAGACCAATATTTTCAAGACATGACTGGTTTTTATTCGACGATTGAATAAAATCTTGTGCCATCCAAAAATAAATCAATTTTGGTACATAAATCTCATATTTTTTTGGAAAAAGGCTACAATAAGCAAAACACTTTTTCAAGTGCGAAGGAAGGTAATCATAACTCAACTTAAGTGTTGGCAAAATATTATCATTTTGTTGAGTTATTCCTGAAAATTCTTTGTTTTCAAACGAAGACCATTCTTCTGGATTTTTAAAATGAAGTAAAGCTCCGATAGTTTTAATGGCAAGAGGAACACCTGCACACTTGCTTACGATCTTCTTTCCAATGTCAACAACACCTTCATTCGTTGGCTCCTCCCCTTCTCTAAATGCAAGTCTCTTGAATAAGGTCCAAGCCTCATTTTCTGACAAAACTTTTAAAACATGTGGTTTCACATCACTTACTACTTGTGCTACTTTCTCATTACGCGTGGTTACTATTATCCTACTTCCTTTTTTCCCACCTCTCAACAGACTTTCCAAATAAAGCCAATTATTTCTGTTCTCATTCCACACATCATCTAAAACAAGTAAATATCTTTTCTCATCAAGTTTTTCCTGAAGACAGTTATGCAATTGATCCATCTCAAGGTTTTCAAGATCCTCATTTGTTGCAGATTTTATCATCTTCTCCACAATTAACTTGACATCAAATGGATCAGACACACATACCCACATTCTAAGATCAAAACTCTTTCTGACTGTATCATCATTATAAACAAGTTGAGCAAGTGTGGTCTTTCCTAATCCTCCAATGCCCACAATTGGAACAACCAAAAAATTTTCTTCAGAACTAAGAAGAATCTTTTTTATTTCTTCTTTATCCTCATCTCTCCCTATAACATTCTCTCCAGATACATAAGAGTAAGTGGACTGCCTCTGCCTACTCACAAAGGAATTCTTTTTTTGTGCTTCTTCTAAATGAAAACTTCTTTCATCTGCAATTTCATCTAGCCTCTCCCTGATTGCCTTGACTTTATGACCCATTTTAAGACCATAGTAAGGCTTGTTTGAACCTGAGAAGAAAATGCGTACCTCCTTTGAGATCTTATTTTCAGCCAGCAGTTGTCGATGTAGAGTTTCGGTGGAGAAATCATCCAACAAGTCATCTGCATCGTAGACTACATCTTGCAGCTTTCCAAGCCAATCTCTGACTTGACTGATGTGTGACTTCTGCTCTGCATCAAGAAGCACCGCTCGAATCTCAGAAAAAGTCCTCTTCAGTTTGGCAAGCTCAGCTTCCACATTCCACCAGAACGCAATTTCCTGAACAACCCGAGAATCCAACTTCTTAATTAGCTCTCCAACGATGTCAAAGAGAATCACCTCTGCCATTTCCAAAGGTTGATCAAACTGGAAGCTCAATTTTGAAGTGGGTAACAGTCAAGAGAGGAAGAGAGAGATGCTGTGTGAATATGAGCGAGTTGGCGTTAATTGGGAGATCATATGTATAGGAGTTGCTTGTGCTAATACATTTTAATTTAACATATTATAAATTGTCACCCAAGAATCATAAATTAAATATTATAAACAACTACCTAATTAAATATCATTTGCACTTCAAAAGATTAATAGGTTAAGCAACAATTAATTAATGACCAATTCTTCCCTAAATTATTCAAATACATGTGCTTGTGATTATGCTAATTAAATGCGATTAATTAAGCATTTTTACCTTGACATAAAACTACCCATTGATTAATGAAGATTGTTAGCATGGTGGCATTCAAGTCTTCAAATTAAGGGAGATGGATTCTAAGCAATTTCAAAAAATAAAAATAAACAAAATAAAGAAAAAGAAAAAAATTGTCAATAATTATTTATTTAAAAATATTAATTGGCTCATTGAATAATTTTTTGAATCTGAATTTGATAGTATTTAAAGAGTACCTATAATATAATATAATGTTGAGCTTGTCAAGAATCTAATTAATATTGGATGGTCATTGTTTGATAGGTAAATTGGTGACTTGTTAAGATCAAAGATTAAATGTATATCATCCAATGCATGTGTTTGAAAGTTGGCATGTGAAGAACAATAATTGACTTATTAACATTTAAAATAAATTATTTAATCTCTCTAACATATAATTTTTTATTAAAAATAAATTAATACTTATTCAAGAATAAGTTACGAGGTTTCTAATAAATTTAGAAATAGCTTCGAAGTTTGTGTCTGCCAAATCACAAATAAATTAAAGAATGTTTTCCAACTAATTATTGAAGAACATGCAATAACATGATTGCTAATTATTTCTTAAGATATATTTAATCTCTTGCCATCATACCTTGCTTTATGATATTTAATCTTTAGTTTTCTCATGTCAAATCACGAACACAAAAATTTAATTGTTTCTTTGATTATATGCAATTTTTAATTTTAATATAATCACAAGGTGACAAGACCATGTACATATGTTTATTTAGTTTACTTATAAAATAAATTTATTAATTAAATCAAATCAAATCAAATCATAATCATTCATCTATTCAACTTATTAGAGTGCATAACATATCAATTTTTATTGGGATGACAACTTTAAACATCAAATAAAATGAATTTACATACATAGAGGACAACTGATGTCAATTGAGGCATGGCTTACTTCTTTAAAAGAATAGAGAATTTGGGGTGGGTTTGTCACCCTTTGAGTAAAACATGCCAAAAGATTGGCACAAGATTGCTCACATCCCATATGTTCTAATTTAATGGTAATTAAAATGTTAATTATCATCTTATTCTATAATTTTTAATAATATATGAGTTGATTATTATGTGTTTATAATTTTAAAATTAATAGATTTCACAATCTATCCACAAGATTTCACTATATGATAGTGCTTATATTATTATGATATATAATTAACAATAATATAATAATTTTAAATTAAAATTATAACAAAATAAATTATACACAAAGTTTATGTTAAAAAATTAAATTAAAGTTAATAATATTAAGAGAACATATTTTTTATTAATTGTTTCAAATTTAGATTGATAAAAAAAATTGTATCCATTTGAAACTTATATTTTTATTTAATTTCAATGAGAGATTTTTATATATAATTTTAGTTGATTTTAACGATTTTACACACAAATATGATATGAATATGAATTTTACTTACACAGTCACTTCAATACCCTTTTAAAACATTATCAAAACAAACATAATATATTTTTTTTTTGCATCAAACTTAGAAAGAATATGTAAATATTACTATTTTAAAAAATAAAATAAAAAATATCTAATTTATTTTGATAGTATTTTTAAAAAATATTATGATAATTGCGTAAGAAAAAAATTACTTATACATAATGCGTGTGCACAATGATAATTAAATAAGTAAAAATTTTCTTTATGGGAGTGTTATGTGCATATGATATAGACAATTGGATGTTGCGTTAGTGGTATTCTTGATTCTGTTATTGTAACCCACATCTCTAGATTATTGTGTGTAGGATATATATTGTTTCATGCTTAATAAAATTACCATGATTTTATTACGTGGTATGTGATATCTATGTTTGTATATAATTTAAAAAAACAAAAATTATAAATATAAAAATCGTAAATCATAAATAAAATGCACATCTTTTATACAATTAATCTTTTAAATTAATTTTTAAAAAATTAAAAGAAATTAATTCAATTAAAATAGAAGAAATAATAGATGGCACAAAAAGATCCATGAAAGTTATGGAAGTGAGAATATGAACCCAATTGAATTTTATATCTTTAACTTTGGTAAATATGCAATGCTTTTTAAGGTTATGTGTCTTACAAACATTAACACGATGATATAAGAAGATAAAGTTGAACATAAACGATGACTTAAAAGATGTTAGTACCAAGTTTGTTGTTGCCGTGGAGATATTTATTTATTTATTTATTATATTAATATGATAAAATATATAATAAGTATTTTATTTTTTAAAATTAACAAAATTCAAAGAAGTGGATTCTCTTCCAAAAATAGCCTTAGGATGACTTAAAAATTAGGTGGCATGTGAGGAACAAGCATAAAATTTTTGTTCTCCCCATTATATGATGTCGTAGTTGGTGAAGATTAGGCAATTCTTCAAGATGCTCAGAAGTTTCCATTAAATTATGAAAAAATGTCACTCACTTTTTTCAAATTAACAGGCAATCAAAGTATCCTATAAAATTACAGCCATTAGTTTAAAGTTCATTTCCAGTTCATTCTTCATCACATTATTGTCCCTTTACATGCTTATCACTTTCAAGTATAGATGTGATATCTATCTATCAGATTTCCCAATATCAACATATGCGCAGATATCATTATGACATTTAAATTATAACAAACATGTGAATTTTCTTTTTTATAAAGACCTTTGTAAGTTGATATGAATTACCATGTATTTAATTATCAATTTTTTCTATTTATATTAATGCAAAACTAATACTTTTGAAATTAAAATTTAAAAAGCTAATAAAAATCATATAAATTTTTGAGATTTCCTCTCTCCTTTCAAACAACAATATTTTAAAAAATTCTTAAACAAATCTTAAATATTTCAAATAGAAAATTGATTTAACAATGATATGTAATCTAATCAAGAATGAAGTCAGTCCAAGTGACTTATTGATTCAACTTTTCGTACATTTCATGTTTCTATTATTTGCAAAAAATAAAAATAAAATACAAAGTAAAACTGCAGCCCAAAATTCAGGGGAAAACTCATGAAAACCTCTTAAAATTGGTGTTCCAATTGGCAAGCAAACAATGTGGTCTCTCTAGTTTAAACAACTTGAATCTGAGTCCCAGTCCGATGAATCTGGCAAAAACATGGTAAACCATGGCACAACTTTCATTGAGGGCAAGAGGCATTACCACAGCTTATTTCTTGTAAACCCAATTTATAGCTCAAGGGCTCTTTCAGTTTATCACAAAAGAAGTCTTCTAATATCACTGAAGTTAGAACCAAGGGCTGCCATAAATGCACCTGAAACAAACATGGTTTCCACATTAAGAATTAACGAGAAGCAGCAGAAATTGCAACCTGTTATGTATCCTCTATATGCTGTCACCTAAAGAGGAACAGAATAACCCAGAAGTTCAACAGGAAAAAACAAAAGCTCCATCTGGACTCTTAGGTCAGCCTTCAACATTTTTCCAGCTCAACTAAATCACCATGCCTACAAGGAATAATTTCAGATAGAACCATCACAACATTTCTATCACTGCAAAGCACTATAATTTTCCAAAAGTTAATGTGACCTAATACACCAAGAGGCCAGACACAAAAGAAGCCAAAATCCTATTGCTATCCCATTATTCTTATTGTTTTCTGACCAGGATGATGACAGATCAATATCTGTAAAGCAATCCAATTGTGGATGAAGCTAACTTATTTGAGTATCATGGATAATAGAAAAGGATTAAAATCCACCACTTGGAACATCTGTAGAAGTTTTAACTTTCCCATACCTCCAACTTTACCATCAAATACACGATGATCGGCAGATAATGTCAAATTGATTCTCGTTACAACTGCAGGCCTCTCAATTCCTGTGGAGAAAGTTAACTCATGTTAAAATAATTAGTATCGGCATTGAGACGCCTAGCAAGCAACAGATAACTTACCATCACTTCCAATTACTGGTTCAACAACTTCGTTCCCTCTGCCGACAGCAAGGATGCCAGCCTGCAAGACATCCGACAAACTAACAGCATATAAGCATTAACAAGTAGCACAGTACCCCTATCATTTTCTAACATCATCCTCATGTTTTGAGAGAAGAAAAAGTTATGATTCAGACAGAGGATAATGATTTTAGTACCAATTTCAAAACAATTGCAGACAGCAGACAACTATCATAAGAACACAAAATGTTTCCACAACTTCCAAAACAAATGTAACCTAAGTGCCTAATCCAGATTGGGCTGTATCCAAAAATTACAAAGATTAAGAGCAAGAATTTCAGTGAATTTGCAAATTATCTTCAATGATTCTGTAGCTTCTTTGTTCTTTTTCTTTTCTCTCTAGTCAATCCACATATTTCTTGGGTTTTGGCTATTTATCCTATGCTTCACCCAGTATGCAACTCTAATGGATGAAAAAGAAAGAAGGTCATAGTCCTTGTAGTCAAAAAGAAGAAAGCCAAACAAGCCATTTCAGCCCTGACTACACAGCTTCTTGGGATGAAGCCTCTGTTATACTAGCCTTAAGCTAATGGCACACATAAGTAAGCATTAGTCCAGTAACAGATTGCAAAGCCAAGGAGTTCTCCTGTCATCGAGCTTAATGATTGTTGTCTCCGTAGCTGTAGGGCGAACCAAGGAAGGTTAGTGCGGAAACTGTGGGCTGTCAACAAGGAGTCGTTCACTACCCATCTCAACTTCTGAAAGATTATGATTTGAATAAACATTTTCTGCCCAGGCCAGCCCTTCCTTTCATAGGATAGAGCAAAATCAGTGGGTACTTCGCTCAATGCACCTTTTTCCTTTGTTTGATCTACTATGATCTAATAAGTGGATAAAGTGACTATTATTTTTTCAGTCATTCAGCATAAGCATGTTTTGGGGTAACTACAGACTCAGGCCAGGATATTTACCTTGGCCAAGATTCATTTGTTTGAATGCTTCAGTCAAACATGATCTAATAAGTGGATAAGATGACTTTCATTTTTTTAGTCATTCAGCATAGCATGTTTTGGGGTAACTACAGACTCGAGCCAAGATATTTAACTCAGACAAGAAACCTCTGACTGTTCCACCAATTTGCATGTTTGCAATGAAATGATGATCCAACATATAATTAAGTTATTAATAATGCCACTCAAACTAAAACTTCATCATATATCCTAATAGAATCAAAGTCAAAAGATACTAGTGACTAATAATATCATTTAAAAACATTTTTATATAAAGAATAAAACAAGAAAATAAGTTGCTTAAGTACATAACTTGATATGTAGATAACTGGCATTCTAGCAGTAATAAAAATAAGAAAAGAGGTGAATTATCAAAAATTTAATGTTTCATCAAGCTTTATGCACTATTCACTTAATAAAAGCTCCAAAAACATTGATAATCAATTTTAGTCTTATAGTTTATAAAGGAACCGCTTCTATCTGTTTCCAACACTTCTTATCACTGGCAAACAAAAGTTCATTAACAAACGTATGAGGATGAGTAAGTAAGGTACTTCTGTCTGTTCATCTCAGGATTACAGTACCTGAGGAGGATTTATAATTGCACAAAATTGGTCCACTGGAAACATTCCCAGATTTGAGATGCTGCAAAAGAGATTATCAACAATGTTTCTGCATTACTTTCAACAGAATTAGAATGAGAAATGATGAAACGAAAACCAAATCAACTCACCTGAAAGTTCCTCCCTGAAATTCAGATGGATGTAGCTTCCCAGTCCGCGCCCTCTCCGCCAGTTCCTTGACCTACAGGCCAAGTAAAAAAGAAAGATAACAAATGAAAGATGAAATTGCTCCACAACCATGTAAATTAGACACAACTGAAAACTGACGGGTTGCAAATTAAAGGAACGATAATATACCCTTTCACACACTGCAGATTTCATGAAGTTACAGGTATAGTGAGTTCTCAAACTAATCAATGGTTCTAAAGAGCAAGCACACTGTAGATGGGTGCTTGCATTTCGCCTAGATTCAAAGAATCAAACATGAGAAAGTAAAGGCAGAAGGGATCTCTATATAGTGGTCGCAACTAACATAGTTAACCTTAAAAGTAGTCTAACTTCTAATCATACCTCCAAGGAGATTGCTGAAATGGATTTCTGATCTGCATTCCTAACAATTGGAGTCATCAAGCCCTGCAACATAAATAAAATACAATAAAACAGGATATTACCAACATCTTTAAACAAGATACTATCACAACCGTACCTTCTCGGTGGCAACTGCAATTGATATGTCAACAGTATCGCATAGTACAACCTCTTCTTTCTCACCATTCCAGTAAGCTGCCATGCAGGACATAGAATACTTTTGGTATCAAGAGAATACAAACAGGGGTGGTAAAATTATTGCAAGGAAACACATGTAGTAACTAGCAAAAACAAAAACGTATCAATACAATTATTCCAACGCCAAAGAAAACATCACTACTCGGAAACAAATCCTCAAAAAGGATTAAGTGGGAACTAATGTCTGATGATACATGATATTATATCATGATAAGCAAAATGCAGCACCAAATGGCACCCTCCTTTTTACCTCACTGGACTTCTCCAATGCAACAGAATATGATCCACAGAACAAAACAAAATAACACCTGTCAGGACTTTAGTGGATCTATCATCCAGCTGCTTGTTAGTATTTCTTAAATGGTTACCTTGAGATGTGTGAAAAGTATTATGCAATAATTGACTGGTGTTGTTTATCTAACATTCTCCTGAAGTTAATCCAAAATTCATTAATGGTATTAACTGTACACATTGTGTTCATTGAATTACGGAGATGTCCAATAAAAAGAATCAAAACATGTTCTATGTTTTTCTTTTTTATATCAGAAATGGACCATATTATTTACATGGCATCAAGGGGCTGCAACCCTGACAAGTATTGTTAGCCTTTGGAGGCTAGGATTTATATGAAATCTACAAAATTCACTGCGTTCAAAAAAAAAATGTACAAAATGAAGTTTCTGAAGCTTCCATAAGTACTAAAACAAAAGTTTATTTGCAACATTCAGATTACCCAAATAAAGCTCCAAAGAATATGCTATGACATGCGTTCGTACAAGTTACTGTTTTTACATCATGTAAGTAATCTAGCTGGACCACAGTAAGAAATATATATCTTACCATTAGCTTCTGGTAAATTTTTCAGAGCAATTGCGATAGCTTTGATGACTATGTCATTAACTGAGACCTTAATGTTGTGCTTCTCTGTAAATCACAGAAAGACAAAGAGATGAGTTGCCCACCAAGTTAGAAGTGTCCACCAAAAAAAAAGTAACAATGTACAAGCCATACAATACCTTTGAGTTCCTTTCTGAATGAAAGAAGAGGATCCAATATAACATCTGGTCCACCCCATTAAATGTTTAAGAAAAAATGTTAAATAACAAAGGTAACAAAAAAAAAAGAAAGAAAAAAGAGCAAAAAATTCCAAAACCTGAGGATAAATACAAATGTGGTGTAGTCTGTTTTGATTCCAATAATCTTCTAGCTATGACCTGCAAAACAACCACAAATCAAGCATTTAATCAGATAACATTTCAAATATTTAAATAATACATATATTCTGATTTTCTTTAATGATGTAAAAATTATTTCCAGGATGGTTCATGTTTACTTGTTTACACTCCTAGTAGAATAGATATATTTCAAAGCGCATCATAATACACATGTCAATATACAACCAATAAATAGTGTATCAAAGGATGAGGGAGGACACCCATCCACAATCTTATTGAAAATGGTATCTTTGCCAACCTAGAAGAATGGAAAGAAACAGAATCACAGTGTGTGGAAGACCTAAATATATCATTACTTCCTCTAAATAGAGTGTAAGTTAATGCATAGACTACTGGAAATTATAAGATGCATCAATATTGCAGGCACTAAAGTTGTACAAGATTCTGAGATCAAAAGCCCTGATATTAATGTACTTAACAGTTCTTTGTTCCTCACAGTCAAAAAGGGCTTGTTACAAGGAATAAGAACTTTAAACTTCCAACTTTTCTAAAAATTCCTGTTTAAACCTTCATGATGTTGCACACAAGAACCATCCAAATATAAAAATAAAAATAAAAGTTGAAGTCATGCCTCATTGAATGTAGGTGGTGGAAGAGAGAATGACAATGATGTTCAACAATTCAGCTGTATACCCTGTCCCAAAGTTTCATTTCATGAAGGTCTAGTGCCTGAAATTAGACCCAACTTAAACACAACAGAAATCCATGGACAGAACAATTGAAGAAACCTTACACAGCTACTTGAAATCAGCCACATGAACCCTTTTTCAAGCATTTTATTACATGAGCAACCATAACTTTTGCAGGTTATATCCATGACAATCTGCTCTGTCATCTGGCGACTTCTAAGCTGAATAACCCTTACCAGCAAAAGTGAACATTCTCCAAAGTATCATATCCAACTGAACTCATGACCTTTGATTGCTCTTACTTAAACTTCTCATGGACAATGACTACTTTAGCCTAACAGTTCGTCCCACATGTGTCTCAACACCCTCGTTCAACTAAACTCACTTTTAAACCTAACTCCTCACCAAGGTTGGTCCAAGCGTCAATAATTTGACACGGACTTGCAACTACTTTTAACTTTCAGTAACACCTGGTGAATTCATCCCAATAATTTGTCTCCTGCCAAACATCTATCTCAACATACTCATTAGAAATATGCTTCTTTTATGAACATTTCAAATCCTTTTGCTGTTCAGCCTATTTCCCCATACAATGATGGTGAATTTTACTTTAATTTAAAAGTAACATCTTAACGGCAATAGAGGTAGTTGAGCAAATATAAAGCTTGTTTTCTTCAAACGACTAATCTCTAGGTACTTATGGCTCCATGATCTCATATCCATTGGCCAACTGACATGGTACAAGTCCTTAGGGCAACTCCAACAGTTCAATGGGTGGGATGGAACAAGATTGTCAGTAGACAACTTTCCCATTTCTGGGAAAGTAAAAGAAACAGCTAGAAAAGGGAATGTCAAACATTAAAGCCATATTCATTTGCTGAAAGAATTCCATGTGATCTACCTTGCGAATTTGAGTATTGGGAAAATCTTCATATGAATGTAATTGCTTTACGTGTGACTTGGACTGCGGGGATGCAGTTAAAGAAAGTGGTGTGCGTGCTGGAGATGAAGCAGGTTTCTTCTCCTTAGGAGAAGTTTTCAGAGTCGCTTTTCCTGAGTTAATTGCAGCCAAAACATCTCCCTTAAGTAGAGTACCATGAGGCCCTGATGCCTTCAATAATGATGTATCCAACCCATATTCTGAAATAAGCAGCTTCGCAGATGGGCTAATCTTTGTAAAACTGGGTTTCTGCTCCCTAACTTCCTTTTCAGAATCATGTTGGGTTGGTTTTTCCCCTTTGACCACAGAACCAACACTGTCAGAGGACTTGACAGTTTCAATATCTCCCGGATCTTCAACCTTGCAAAACAGCAATCATTAGCATTCCCATATGCCTCAAATAACTATTGTTTCAACATAAATCAAAGATAAAACAAAATCTAATATCGTGATAGATGAAAAAATTATTAATTGTAATGTCAAGCACATAGTGCAGCTTATATTGGAAAAAGGGATTTCATGCTCTACTTTCCATGAGATAAAACATAAATGACATACACAAGAATGTTTCTGACTTACTGTCACTGCAATGGGTTGTCCAACAGCCACATCCTTTGAACCTTCAGGTGCTAGGATCTTAGCCAAGTACCTACAACAACCAGCATTTGCTGAAAATGTAAGCAAATTCACATGTGGCTTAAAAAATCATAATCAACAGAATTCATTCATTACTGCATCCAAACAAGATTTTTCTAAGAAACCCCAGGAATGTCCAGCTTTTTGGAATTGCAATCAATATCCAAATTAGACTGCATAAGCCATAAGCAAGTCTTGCACAGCTGCATAAACTGAGAGAGACAAAGAATAGTCCTCCATATTGTTTAAATATTCATGATGATTGTTCTCTTCTTACACAGGGTTACACAAAAGGAGAATAGTAGAGGTAATAAATAAGGCTACATATAATTATGGACTTTTAAATAAGATACTCATAAAGATCTAGACTGTGTATTCACACTTCCTCTAGATGTGCGAACTCATCATCACAAACCCTTCCATGAGAGATAAGAATTGCTATTTATACTGATAAAAAGTAACTACAATAGGAAGAATATTACCCCTCTTCAAGACATTCAAATTCCAGAGTAGCTTTGTCAGTCTCTATCTCACAGATCACATCACCCACTTCTATCTGTTAATTTGGAAATGGTAAGGAATGGAGGCAGGCTCATCATCAGTATTCAGTTAATTTGATAGAGCATCTTAATTGTGAGTTTACGAAGGCCAAGAATAGTAACCTTGTCACCTTCTTTTTTCCTCCACTTAGCAATGTTACCCTGGTTCTGCACAAGAATACAGAAAAGAAACATTAAGCTTGCTCAAGAAGAAAGTTAGTGCAGAGTAAAACACCTTAATTCACATCTTAATCAAGGTTTCTTACCATTGTTGGGGACAGTGCCGGCATTTCAAGAAGCATGTGAGGAGGAAGATCTGATGCATTGACCTTAACATGATTTTTCTCCCGTGCATCATCTTGATTTTTGATGTCCTTATGAGCTGATGTTTCTTCTTTAACTGTTGATTCATCCCCAATGGTTGTTGGGACATTTTGTATATCGTCTGCATCCTCGACCTTGAGATTCCATAAAATGATGTAACAACAAACTTCAAATATCAAAAGTTATTTACAGCAGCATAAATACTCCATAGACGTTCATTATTGTGAACACATGTATATGATGTAGAAAAAAGAAAGAAAAAAAAAAGTGAAGAAAAGAAGACAAGATGGAATAAAATTTTTCTAAATCAAAAAACAGACTTGCCTCCCTATTTTAAAAACTTATGTGTTCTTTTCCATCGAAGAAAGAAGAAAGAATGAACTTTCAAAAACAATCACAAATTACCATTATTGCTATGGGTTGTCCGACAGGAACGTCCTTTGAACCTTCAGGCACCAGAATCTTAGCCATATATCTACAGCAAAACACTTCACACATAAATCGATGGGAAAGAATTGCGTGTACTGAAGGTTTTCCATATCTGTGCACTCTCCAGTCAAAATTAACAAAATGAAATTAGAAAATTCAATTGTATGGAGTTACCCTTCTTCAAGACTTTCAAACTCTACCGTAGCTTTGTCTGTCTCTATTTCACATAGTACATCACCCACTTCAATCTGTCAGATAAGATCCACAATCACGAAAACAGAAAACTGATGAAAAATCCACAATTTCTTCTACTCTGTCATGATAATGAATCTATCTTTTGCTAATAATCCTTAACTCAATCAAACTGAGAAGCAACCAACCTTGTCTCCTTCTTTCTTCCTCCATTTTGCAATGTTACCTTGACTCTGCACAATGGCAACAAGCACACAACCTTGACTTCTGGCAGAAAACAAGAAAATCAACGAAAATAAGTTGAGACAAATGTTCATAAACTCTGCAACTCTTAACGTTTCTTACCATTGTAGGAGATAAAGCTGGCATCCCAAGGACTGTATGTGGAGGAACCTCTGCAGCAATAGAAAAATAACAGATAGAATACAGGTCTTGGCATTCATGAAGTAGTCATGCAGTAGAATAATTTTTACCACAGAAAGCAAACCAAGGAATTTTCATCTAATAAAAATTCATATTGGAATAAGTCATACGTACAGATCACCTGGGGTAGGTTCTCTAATTTTAATCTGTTCACAAGAAATGAGAAAAGAATTTACAAATTAGACAATTCCCTAGTAAGTTGGTACTAGGCATCTGATCCTACCATTATCATTTAGTAAAAATGTGGTTTCACCAAATTCAAAATCCATAAGTTGATATCCCTGGTTTTCAAACCTTTCATAGAGACAGGTCTTATGACATCTAGAAGTTAATTTTCTGCAATACTTCAGTTAGCAATAATTTCTAGAGGTTAGAATTATAAGTTTCCACAGCGCTCATTATTTATCAGAAGTTCCACTTTAGTTAACACTAAACTGCAAATTAAGTGAGAGTCACTTCATATCCATGCTTTGTTGTCCAACTATTGTCCCTGTGAGTTGATAGAAGTGGAGGCTAGAGTGCCTGAGCAAAAACTGTACCCAATAAAGCATAGGTGAGAGAATGCCCCTCTCAAGTTAGTTTGAGTTTTGATGCACAAACAAGGCGTCAGTCATTAGATCCTCACTAGTACATATATTTTATGAAAACTCACATATGCCAACCAGCACTCTCCCATCCTATAATGCAGTAACAGTCTTTTGCTGGAACTACGTTTCAAGAAAGGCAAACTGTTATTAGAACTACAAATAGGTTAATTGTGTATACAACCTATTACCATTCACAAGATCATATTAGCTTTTCTAAAATCCTACCGTCCCCAAGTCAGTATCACAGAAGAAAATTGAAACAAAAATAACAAGATAGGTTGCACCACAAATGCAATAACCCTACTGGTACACAGAGCAACAGCAAAAGAGTAAGAAACACATGAAGATGATTGATACCAGCAGACGAGAAGTGTCGGACGCCAATTTGCAACTGCAAATTCATAGATTAACATCAGAGAACAGTGTTATCCTGGACTAGCATAAATAATATAATTCTAAAACTCACCGTAAGCTTTAAAGAACTGTCATATATTCCATTGCACGTGGGTAAGGAAGCATCCCTGGTGAAAATAATCATTGGTAAATTGTAAAGGAAACAAAAAAAAAAACATCCATAGACATAAGAAAAGCTAATGTGAATTTGAAAAATAAGCATTCTGTGCTATGCTGGTTCAAGTAAGATAAAAAGCCTAACCTAAGCTATGCATATCTGTTTGTGTTACCATGCTTGAAAGCAAACCTAATTGACAACAGTAAACCTTCACCTTAAAAATTGACCACCTAACAACTTTTCAGTTCATCACAGATCATGTTCGACTGAAAAAAATGTCTAAATGAAAACATAATACGATGGATGAGAAATAATCAAAATAAAAAACCAGAGCTTTACTTTATCAAGACTACCCAGAGTAGAAACATATATCTAAATAAATTCTAGGTCGCTTTAACAGTTCTTGAGTTGGTCTCCAGAGCATGGCTAAGTTTTACTTTTCACTTCGATATACCCTAGAACAAATCTACTTTTAACATTAACATTTATCACACAACTGGATATTCAATAGAGGCTAACCTCAAAAGAGTGCCACTGATGTCACCTGGAGAGTTTTGGCCCCGGTAATTGCTGCATAAGAACATGGTGAGAAAAAAGTACAGCTATGGGATTGCACAGAAATATTGTTCAGTTGAAGCATGACTTGAGGCCATAACATACACATACACATAAGAAACTTGTGGGTCACCATATAAAAGTTAAAATTGGAACAATGAAAAAGAACGGTATCTTTCAGTTTGGACTAAGGACTCTAACTGACAGTGATCAATTTATAATTCTAAGCATTAAAGCATAAAGTCAGCCAAGATAAACTTAAATATGCTATTGGATACAATGAGGTGATTGTTGAATCTTGTTGCTCTCTAAAATGCTTTCAGGCCAATAATTCTTCACAGCACACAAAAAGCAAAATAATGATTAATCCAATGAGAGGACAACGGTACTACAACTTGAAGAAGTGATTGCAACAGATATCTACTGACAATCCAGGTTACAAAATATTTCCACCTTTCCACAAAGTAAGTAAACTGTGAGGGAGTTCCACCAAACCAACAATAAATCAATAATGAATGCATTCCAAATCCAATTCAAATAAAGAGAAATAGTAACAAACGAGTTAAAATGCATTCAATCATCATCCACATGCAACACAATCAAGAAATCGCAAATTCATCTTCAACTAAAAGCAACAGTACCAACCCTCACATGAAGTGTACACATATACATCCACATACACAAATAAATATCAAGACACAAGTACACACCGAGAAAGGGATCCAGAGGAAGCGCAAGACGACAGAAGGCGAGCTCTGACGAGAGACGAGGCCCGTGAGATCACCGGATGCCGAAGCCGTGAAAACGCCATGAAAATGCACAGAAGCTGTAGAGAGAGAAGAGATTCGACAAAGAAAATTCAAGGACAGAAGGAGAAAGATAGGGCACTGTGTATTGGAATTAAAATTACAAACTTATTTCTTACAAAAAAAAAAAAAAAATGACTTCAAAAGAAAGTATTAGATCCCAATGACGAGCTACAAAGGGGCTGCCAAATGGTCTGCTCAACTATTCGAACAAGTACGTAATTAATTAATTAAGTAGGTTTCCACTGAAAAAAGTATAATTTTATACAACTCCTTATTTTTATTGCATAAATAGCTAACTGACCTTTATAAGTTTTGGAAATTGTAAAAAAAACTTAAATTTTATATTTTTTAAAAAAAATTATATAAATTTTAATGTTTAATCCATCACATCAATAAACATTTATATTTAATAACTAATCAAATTTTAATCATTCAATTTCTCTTAAATTGTATTTTAATAAAAATTAATAAAATATTTTTATTAATAAAATATGTGTAAAAATAATTTAAATGAATTTTTAAAAATATATTTTTAATATTCAAAAAATTATAAAATTTTTAATCACCACAATTTGAATATTTTTTATTTAAAAAAACAAAATTAAATTTTATGATATAAAATCTTTAATTTTATTTTTTATAAAATATTTCATTCAAATTAAATTAATATATTAAAATGTAGTTAATAATTTTAAATGTTAAAATTTATTTGATGACATAAATAAGCGTAAAAGCTTTATATTAACCTTTGCCCTTTATTTGTTATCTACAAATGAACTTAAGATTGATTAGGAGTCATATACCTAATTTTTATGAATTTGACATGAAATGATAATATCTTAATTTTAATTATTTATTTAATAGAATAAATATTATTTTAAATTCTAAAAATATTTTTTTTAATTTTTATCTGAAATTTTAAAATATCTCTAAATAGATTTTAATTGATCAACAATAATCAAATTAAATCTTAATTTAAATTATTATACAAAATTAAGCATGCTTTTATATTAATAAAAAAATTCAAATAAATTTTATATTTTATTTATATTCATTTTTATAATTTTAAGTAATTTTTATTTATAAATTATTCATTATATTTTTTTGAAAATTTTAAATATATATATTTGTTTCATTTGTAAAAAATCTAATTTTTTTTTTTTGTTCAGAACAGAAATAAAGAGAGATGATATTTTTAACACTTAAAATGACATTTACCCTTACAATTATGTGGTAGGTGGCTGCCACGTGTGCCCCGTAAGGTGTAGGAACCTGGGTTGACGGACAGATATCTCTTACATGTTTTTCTGGGTGTTTGACCAGCAAGTCCATGGGATGGCCCATTCAGAGGAGGCCCTGCCGCCTGGGTTGTTTATTTTGCAAGGCTTCTGCCAGGAGTTCGTAACCTTGCCGTTAGGTTTTACTGTAGTCCAAATTCGTTTTGGTTTAAATTTTTAGCCCTTGATTTAAAGTTAAAAGGGAAAAAAATCCAAATCTGATTTTTAAAATTTCAGCTTCCATTAAAATTTGATTTGGAATCACTTCAAAGTTTTGTTTTAAATTACATAGAAAATTTCACTAAATTTTTTATTTTAAAAATAATTAAATAATTATTAATTAAAAATATTATAATTAAAATTTTAATTATTTTATAAAATAAGAATTATAAATCAATGATAATTATTAATTAAAATATTATTGATTTTTGAAAAAATATTTGAAAAACAAATCAAAATCATTAATTCAAGTTACCCTTTATAAAATAAAATAAAAATTATAACCCAACCATATAATTAAGGATTTTAAATTCAATTTGAATTTCAAATTTTGTTCAACTATGTTCAAAAGTCACATGCCTCTTATTAGAATCAAATCATGCCACCATAATGTACTATATTTCAAAAATTTTATTTTTTAATGTGATTTTAAAATTTTAATATTTTTAAGTTTCAAAAATATTATAACATATTTATTGATTTTAAATGCATATTTTTAAAAAATAATTTTATAATTAGACCTATTTAATTTATAATTTTGATCATGAAATCTCAAATATATAATAAATTATATAAAATTTAAATCAACAATAAATTGAAATAATATGACTAAATTCATAAATTCATGAATCATATTTAACTAATGAAAAATTCGACAAGTCTGTGACTAACAAATTTTTATATATTTTATAAATAATGTGGTTCATGATCTGCTTACGAGCTTAATTTATTAAATTATATTTCTAAACTAAGTTAAATCTCAGCTTAATTATTAAATCGGTTAAGTTAAAACTAATCCAATGAAATCACAAATCAATTGATCGCAAAACAAAAGTTATGTCATGATCCTAATCTGAATATCGAAGTTTCAAATTAGTCTATTTAGATGAACCATTACCTTTTGCTCTTAATATACTTGAGGTTTATTGCCAAACTAATTAAAAAGTTCAAGTTAAAGACAAAATTCGAGTTTGATGTAAAATTTAAAATAAAATAAATTTAATTATTCTATCAAAGAAAATAAATAAATAAATTTAGTTTTTTATACTACTGACTAAAAGTCCCATGAATTTTGGTATATATCAAAACATAACATACAAGTCAAATGGCTTTGTGACACTAAAATTATGACAAAGGCAAGAATGGCATGAAATGTGTTTGGCCCATGTACATTACCATGAAACAAAGATGGTACTGGTGAGTAATAACATTTGATATTGACATTGATCATCAGCATCTCATTAATGTTGCCAATCCTCGGGCATTAAAATGCCAACCTAAACTTTACCCATCAATTAAAAAAGAAAGAAAGGAAGTACTAGGGGAGGAACCTGAAGTCCATGAAACACCTTTTCATAGACAATGATACAAGAGGAAAGCATCATGTAACCTACAAAAGATCTGCCCTTTCAACAGGGCTACTAAAATGTCTGACTATGAAGGTCAACTCTAACAGGGCTACAAATATCCAATATAATCAAGACCAGAAACAGGCCCTTCTTTCAACCACCAAGTGAAGGAGAGGTCCAAACCTGCCTGCAATGGCGTTTAAGATTCACCTACTTATGGGGTCTTTGCTGCTTCTGCTGATGCATCTACATATGATTCTTACAGGTTCAGCTTCCCAACCATTCAGGTTCATTCAACGCCTGGAGGGAAGCCGAAAGGGTCAAATTGTTGATGGGCTCAATGAGCTTAAACATTTTCTGAAGAAATTTGGGTACTTGAGTTATGATGCCAACAGGTCCAAACATGCCAATGATGATGAGTTTGATGACCATTTGGAGTATGCACTCACGGCTTACCAGACTAACTATCAGCTTAACGTCACAGGAAGCCTGGACACTGATACTGTCAATCAAATGGTGAAGCCTCGATGTGGAGTGGCAGACAATGTCCATCACAAAAACACAGTACCATTAGACAGTTACGAGCAACTTCGCAACAGGAACCCTGTTCATGAGGTTTCTCACTATGCTTTCTTTCCACGACGTTTGCATTGGCCCGAGGGCAAAACCTGTCTAACATACAGGTTCAACTCCAGCATCCAGCTCCCTGCATCACAGATCCTCATCAGATCTGTCTGTTCCCATGCTTTTCAAAGATGGGCAGAAGTCACCCATTTCACTTTCCAGGAAGTGCCTGATGATTCTGTTGCTGATATTCAGATTGGCTTCCACCGTGGTGACCATGGTGATGGGTACCCTTTTGATGGTCCTGGTGGGTGCTTGGCTCATGCTAGTGCACCAACTGGTGGGAATTTCCACTATGATGCAGATGAGAACTGGAGTACTAATCCAGGTCCTAATGAGATGGACTTGGAATCAATAGCAGTGCACGAGATAGGGCACTTACTCGGTCTGCAGCACAGCTTTGTCTCAGATGCAGTCATGTTTCCATACATCGGTTCTGGGATCATCAAAAGAAATTTGCATGCAGACGATATCAAAGGTATTCGCACATTATATGGCTTATAGGTACCATAACAAACCACTAATCCTGTAAAAGATGAATAACTATCTGTGTCTAGTCTCACTTATGCTGCTTTTAGATTCCAAGGTACTCGTAGGATGATTTCCCTCTCCAGGGTTGACCAAGAGAGGCTACTGTAATTTCTCCTTGTAGCTCAATCGAAGGACCTAGTAGTGAGGATTCATAGCTGTTTTAACTGAGTCGTCTTGTAATCTTGAAAGATGATCAATAAGATTTCTTCTTCTGAATTACTTTGACCTTGGCTCTCTTGGTGTCTCAGATGAATAGAATAAGCAAATCTGTTGCAACTTAGAATACATTGCTGTGATAAGCCCAACAATAATTCAGACATTAACCGATTTTCTCTACTTAATAACAGATGCTGGTTTTCTCTGTAACATGGTATGTTCCATATCTTCTTACTTTCAACAATGTATAGGCTAAAATTCTCTGAGAAAAGATACTGCATTTAGGATACTCTGTTTATACTAGATGATCAAAATGGTGACAGATAAGATTTCAGAGGACAAGGATGGGAAATGGATTCTCTTCTCCAAACCCATCCTGTTTACCAATCCCATTAACAGCACTACATCAAATGATAGGAAAAGAAAGGGTGGAGGGATGGGTAAGTACTTAAAATTCTGCTGACAGCAATAAAGAGACTACCAGAAAATGAGTAAGATCAACAAAACAGGAGGTACAAAAACATTGATGATATTCACGGTCTTGTTTTATCAAACTTTCTTAAAATTGGCTGTCTGGTTTTCTTTTTTCAGCACATCTTATAGAGGAAACTCAGCCTGGCTAATGAACATGACCAAGATCATGTGCCCACACTAAATAATTGCAAAATGGTAGAAACATTACAACATGGAGTATTAACATTACAACATGGAGTATTCAAGCATCCTATTCTGTTATTAAATGCTTTTGCCAGCAAGAAGGCATCCAGATAGACAGAACCAGATACACTCCCATTGCTTGGAAGAGGTTTTAGAATCATATACATCATAAAATGTAATTAGGTCTATTGTTGTGAGGGTTAGTTTTACTGATTCATGCTCTGCTCCTGCTCTCCTGGTTATTATTAATAATTTACTTCAACACAAAATTTCATTGTTAGGCAAACAGGAAATCCACAGAATTTCCAGATGCAAGAGAAACCAAAAGAAACAGAAACAGCAACAGAAGGCTCTTCTGAATCCGCTCTTCACCTCTGCAAAATCATTGTTTCTTCATAGATTCCCCCGGTTAAACTTTTAGTTATTCTTAGCACATAAATTTTTAATTGGTAAAGCCCTTGTCAGATCATGCACTATTGTCAACTTCAACTTTCAATATGAATATTCAATTGATGAAATCCAATTTTTTTTATAAGCATGGATCGTAAATTTACAAATGAACAACATTCTGGACATCCAGGGCTTCATGTTCCAAAGGATTTTTCTCAAAGGTCAAAATGTAAAATATACTCAGATCTGAAATTGAATAACCACCATCTGCTAATAGAAATAAAGTTAAGAACCATAGTACAACTTTGAGCAGCTGAAGTTTTCTTAAGTACCTAAAACAATCAGAGTCAAAATTTTAAAAAAATATAAAATATCGCCATAAAAACTTCCTCAGCAACACATCTTCCTACCTTTTTCTGGTCCAAACCAACTCACCAGCTTAACGCTTTCCACCGCCACCTCCCAGTTTAGGGCCCTTTGGTGCAGCCCCTTTTGAGACATTGCCCTTTCCTTGAGCCTTCTGGGTTTTGGCCATCACTTCTGCTTTCTTTGCCTTCTTCTCATCCTTCGTTTTCTTGATCCTTTCCTTGATTTCACTGCATAATAATAATTATTATGTCCTTCAGAAAGGGAAACTAAATGCAAATTTATGCTGTAAACAAGGTACCGCTAAATGGGTGGGTTGATTTGGCTATAAGCATGCATTACATATGGATGCAGTATTCATATGCTACACATTGGATCCCAATTATAGGCAACATTTACGAGTATCTTTCCTTCTGTCCCTATCTTGGCCAGGTTAATCACAAACATGTCTTAAAAAAGGAAAGAAACAGGAGAGCAATACCGTAAAGCAGCTTCCCTAGCAGCATCTCTAACTTCTGGCTTTTCAGTTCGCCTCTTCTGGATCACTTCCAAGGTAGCTCCAACTATGGACCTAGAGTATGGCTTCTTGGTGGTGCGACGCCTCTTTTTGACGGCCTCAGCAGCTATGTCCTGTCAGTCATGTCAACATAAACAACGAATTAAAGAAAAGAACACAGAAACAACTTTGTTACATTCTACTAAAAACAGACTCGAAGATAACGAGAATTTTCAGCAACTAAAATTAACGAAAGAAAAAAGGGCATTTCCACCTTCTTGTGTTGCTTTCTGTACATTGCTGTCCAGGTAAGCTTTGAAGGCTTCAACCTGTTGTGGAAGTACCTCTTGCATTTTGAGTTGGCAAACAGGAAAACCTAGGCCGATTAAGCAAAGAGAATCCCATGTTAGCATTCAGCATTCATTTACATGTAGATGCCTATAGCATTCCCTTTGTATGAAATATAGAGAAAACAGAATACAGATACCCTTTGTATAAAATATAGAGAAAACAGAATACAGATATACTTCAAAACCACCCAAATCAAAAATTTTACTGTCCAAACCTCTTCTCAGATCAAGTGTACCTGGGAATCCGACCTCACAAATCTGATACCCTTACCGGGGTAGATCTTTGCACCACTGAAGCGGCAAAGTTCAGTCCTGAAACACCAATGTCAAGTATTAAATCACGAATGCAAAACCACAAGGCAATTATAATCAAAATCACTTGTCATGAGAACTATTCATCACTGACTAATTTAGATCATATAATAGGTGCCAAACAAAGAACACTTCAATTTCATAAATGCTACAAGAATGTCATATTGCTATCACCAGTCACATTCTTTCAATCACATCAGATTAATTTTCTTCGTTGTTATACGACAATAGCAAATACTGGATTCAAGGTTTATCTTTTTTTCTGGAAACATATCAAATGCAGATGATCACTTGGAATGTTGCAATAGAAAACCACAACATCAAATCCTAAAAATGTTCCATTGGGGCGTCTAACAGATGTATCAAAAGCTAACGCACAAAAGAAAAAGGGAAAGCAAAGGTGAAGTCTCAGATTGTTGCCACTTAAGAGGCCATTATAACTTCCATTGATCAAATTGAGTTACAAACACAAAATGAACCACGGAATTCAAGGTCCGGTTTTCCCATTTGCAGTTATTTCAATGCAAACAAACAGAAGGCAAAAGAATGAGAAGAGCAAACTGAAGAAATATGAACGTACTTTAGAACCATGGTTGCTCCCTGTTGCCGCTGCTTCCGCTCCCGTGCTCCTGGCCTAAAAGCCTATATAAATTGAAACCCTAAGTACCGTGAAGGCCACTGAGGGATAGGGCTTTGCGATAATAGCCCTCACATTATATCAGAAATTCAAAAATGGCAACTGCATTATTGGGTAATTCTTGGGGGCGCCCGTCGGGCTTTTTGCCTCAATTTTTTGTTTTTTCCTTTTTTCTTTTAAAAATTGTATTTTTTTTTTTAAATTTCAGCATTTACATTTAAAGTTAATATTTTTGAAGTAATTTACATAAAAAATTTCAAAAAAAATTCTCCAATGATGTTGCATTGTAAATTGATAAAACGGAGAGAAAAAGAAGAAGTCCTGTACCTAAATCTATCAAGTACTTGCTAATTAGATTTGAATAAATGTAAGTAATGACATTAGTTTTATATAATCGATTATCTAAATTCATATTTTAATTAGAAAAATAAAAACTTTAATAAATTATAAATTTAATTTATATTTTTATTAAATAAACATAAATTCATAATAACTAGTAACTTGTTAATTGAATCAAATGGGTGAAGACATTTAGTTTTACTTAAGCTCATTGAGTTTAATATTTTTTATTTTTTTAAAAAATATTGAAATAGTATTATTGATAAAAATGAAGATAGAATATATATCGTGCTACATCAATATGGCACCTAATCATATTAGATCAAAGTGAATATAAATTATGCTTGACACGATCTTTAAAATAGCTAATCGTGTCATTTTGTGTTTTTTTTTAATTATTATTATTATTATTATTATATGCAACATAGCATGATACATGAGTTAAAGCATGTTTTTATCAAGTTGGATCATATTGTTTTGTATTGGTTCAATTTTTTTATTTTTAAAATTTATTTAAAAAATATATTTCATAAAAATTAAATGAAATTTATTATAAATTATTTCAAAATTTATAAATTATGAATGAAAATTTTATAACTTATTTATATTATTTTATTATTAATCCATTACAACAATTAATTTCATTATTATAAATAAACTTTTAAATATACAACCAAAAAGAGATTAAATCTTCACTATATCTCTTTAATTTTTTTATTAATCTTTATAGATTCCATATATGAAAATAATGAATGATGCTGCTTAGGCTTATGTACAATGTTTCCAAATCTTTTCATCAATTCATTTTTAGTTTTTTGAGAAGTGAGATAAATTTTATATTTTTAATAAAATTTTAGAATTAAAAAATCAAGTATGTGTGCTTGATGTGACAATAAATCCATCATCATAGCTTTATATGATTTATTATATTATCTATTCATATATAATTTATTGTATTATGTGTTAGATTCACATAGATCAACAAAATGCGAGTTTAACGTATGTATATGATATCAAATCATACTTTGTACACTTGCTTGTAACTAAATACGACTCATGTTAAAATGGATGGTGATGACATATATACCAACAAACCTACTTATTAAAACTCTATAGGCATTAAGGCAAAATTTGAAAATTTACATTGAGACATAGGTTTTGAATCAAGTTAGAAGCATTAATATGAACCTGTTTGTTTAAAAGATGAAGTTGTCGCCAAATTTTATCTTTTGAAGAAAATAGAAAAGAAATAACTTGGTAAGTGAAATAAGTTTGTCAAAACAAAATAAGATTAGAGGAAAAGATGGGAGAAAATATTTAATAGCGATCAAAATTATATCATCTAAATGGATAATATCAACATAAAAATTGGTTCATATATTCACATAATTCACATCATTTCAATTAGTCATTAAGTCATAATGGAAGATATCTGATTTGCTTATAGCCTCATAAATAGACATCAATATGAAGCAAGATGTGAGAAGAATTTCTCCAAAAGCTTGATCCAATTTTTGAAATAGTAAAAATCAAGGTTTGTTTTAGTCTTTTTTTTTTTAATAAAGCTTTGTTTTGATTCCAAATGAATCCTTAAGAAATGATCATAGCTCTCCAAAATTATACGAAATATCATGATGTCATCATGTAATACCATAATCTTCTTCCTTGACATAATACTAAAGTGGAATTATCTGTCAGTTGTTTTAGTTAAATTAATTAAGATTGTTTGGATCTTTGATGTTGAACAATATAAATTTGTTCTTCATTTTTCTTGGCTTCATTTAATTTCTAAAAACACAAGCAAGACAAGGATTCAAATCTAAGTGTTCTTGCTTTGTTTTCAAAGCTTTAAACACTCAATCTAGTAAGTAATTTAAGCATAATTTTTTAAATAAATATTATTCATTATTTTATATTATTCACAATAAATAAAAATTTATGAAAAATAAATACAAGAGGCAAATTTAAACTTAACCTATCTTGTTTAAGGATGCAATGCATTAACCACTCAAATTAGTTTTCTTATATAGTTTCTTAGAAGAAAATTTACTTATCAATTTAATCCAACACTTAAAACTTACAAAATCGATTAGGAGATTTTATGATTTGCATGTTGACTTTCTAGAAAAGTTGGAAGAAGGCCAAAGTAGAAGAGAAGGCTTGGGAAAAACAATTAGGAGAAAGAGCCTTTCCACAAGAGTTTCTATCTTTTTCTTGGGAGAATTTCAGCAAAGGCTAATCATTTTATCTTTTGTTTACGACTAAATCGTTTTACATGTTGTTAGCTACTTTTCCAACTTAGAGCAACCTTTATCTTTTCTCTTCTTTCACTTTTTCATTAACAAGAGTTTAATTCTTGCTAATTTCAAATATATGTGTTTCATATGGGTTTGTGCATTTGGACACTTTGATCAAGATGGATATTAATTGTTATTTTATAGGTTTATTTTAGTTTTATCTAGTTTCATTGATCAAAAGTTGTGGGTACTAAGAAAATGTATGGCGGGGTTGACAAATAACTGCATTTTAAGTGGTTCTTTCCATAACGTCTGCCTTTGAAATATGGTTTGAGTTTAGGTAAGTTCTTCGATTGATACTTTAGTGCTATTTGGTTAAGGTGAAACCATATCCTAAATGAGAATTTGGAAAATAATTGAAAAGCAACATTGAATAAAGGAGCATGATTGATTATAGCCAGAGATCTTGGTAATTATTTCAACATGTTGCTCTTTGCATAACATTGGTAATGTGGTCAACCTAAATTCTAATCTAACGAGAGTTAATGAGAACTCTTAGTAAATTGTAGTTGAGTTGCTTATTTTCTTTTTCTTTTTTTTTTCCTTCAATTTTCTCATCTTAAGACATGTTTTTGCAAATTTGTCAAGCTTTTTGCAGTATAATATCTATTGCATCTTACTTAAAAATAGTACAAATATGCAATTTTTGGGAAACGACTAAGTTTTCGTAATATAATTTTTCTTGTCCCTTTTCAATTCTTGGCATGGTTTCTAAATTTGTCATGATAAAAGTTCTTTGCGTTTATAGTTGGTTTTCTCTATGTTTATTAGCCTTTGGTCGTTGTTATAGTTGAACTATCTACAACCTTATTTACTAGGGAAAGTATTCAAGTTTCTTTACCTTACTAGCTGATTCATATTGCATGTAATTGCTTTTTTCCTATTATGCTTAAGTCATCGATCTACGTCTCTTTCGGAATTTTGGTATGTATAGGGAGAGTAAGAAAAATGTTTGTTAGTGCTCTAAATTCTACCATGCAAAAGATATTAGTTACGTGGTCTGATTATGAAATTCTTCATTGGCCTTTTTTTATGCATGAATAAAATGGAAAGTAATATGATTAATTATCTAATTTCTAGATAATTAATTTTTTTTTCTCTTTCGTCTGTCTTTTATTGCTATTCTTTTTATACATATTCTTTTTTTATTAGTTCTAGCATCCTTTGGTTTACTTGATATATTTTTCGTGATTTTCTCCCTATGAAAAAATGTAATTGTAATGATAATTTGCATTAGAATATTTTATCTCATGATTTACATGTGTCACAATGGGTTTTTGATCAGGAGTTAAATCCTCGAAACAACTTGAGAAATATTTTTGGGTGCTTTTTTTCTTGAAAACATTTTAAAACATAAAAATAAAGGGAGTTTTCACCAATTATTTTTGTTGTGTGATTGGATATCGAAATTCATTTATTTTTAAAAATATAAATAACGTAACATAGGTCTTTCAAAATTTAATATACATATTCGGAAGTTGATTACACATGGGAAAGGGTTAGCAACCCTACGATACCTAAAAATCGATAATAATTGATTATGATTATTTCTCGATTTTGAAATTCACTTCATTTTTAGAATTGATTCCCAAAAAAATATCTCAAAAGGAATGTGCATGAAATAAAAACGAGTGAAATTTTAGTTTTTGGAGAATATAAAGATTTAATTCTAGTTTCGTCCTTAATTCTAAAATCATTTTTATGATGGAGGATATAAAGGTCTTGCTTTTGCTTAACCTTTAACCCTAAAATATTTTTTATGATGGAGAATATGAAAGTCTTACTCTTACTCTTGCTCAACCTTTAATTCTTAAAATATTTTTTGTGATTTATGCAAATATAATGATATGTTGATATGTATAGCGACATTATGTACAGTATATAAATAACTGTAATGTCTCATAACCTTAAATTTAGACCTTAAACTCAATTTTATAAAATAAAAATAAATTGAGGGTCATAAAAATAAAATTTTATACAAAATACAAAGATTTCTAATTAATCCCTTTAAGAAGAAATGATTTCTTAGGATCACAAGGGTTGGTTTCAAGGTACCTGTTAATGGTTTCCTTGCTTTTTCATTAAGTTTTAATAATGTATTAATCATATATGGATTATTTGATTTGATCATGATTAAGCAATTTGTAGATTTCACTCTATACATATCACCTTATTGTTGTCCTTTTTTTTTTTTTTTAAAGAATTCAAATTTAATCATATTGTGTCTAATCAAATTGCAAAATAATCATTTTTAGCTTATTATTTTTTTATTAAACTGATTTCAAATCAAAAAGTGAAACTCTTTAAATAAGTCCAAAATGTCATCCTTGATATGGTTTCTCAATTCTCTTTCACAGAAAGTCATAATAAAGTTACGTGGATCCAATACTTTATTCTAATCATAAATCAATAATGTCTAACTTACTTACTCTTTCTCAAACAGTCTGTCTATCCAATTTTGGACTCCCTATCTATTTCATTGAATTCTAGCCCATCAAAGTATTGGGCTTTTATCTCATTACTCATTATATAGTTGAATGTGGTAATCATTGATTCTTTATTTGAGTTTCTCGTATCCCTCCACATTGTTCTCTTAATTTTTATCATATTAATAAAGTTGTTCCTTCCATGCATATTTATCATTCGATTAAAGAATATCATATTTTGTTTTCAGAACCCAAATTTTTAGTTTGCAAAAATTTTCTCCATTTTAAGTATTATAGTCAACTCCTTGAAAATTCTTACTTTGTTAATTTTCAATTCCTTTAAATCCTCATTCGATGCCTCACTGTTATCACCTTCTTTCACAAGTGTTCTATCTTACTTCTAGCATCATTAATAAAACTTACTTATAAGGCTATAAACTTCATTTTCAAAAATAAAAAGTTCATAAAAACAGAAAAAAGAAAACAAACTCTCATACCTTAGTCTATTAAATACTTACTAAATATGGTTCAATTAGCACAAGTATCAATGTTAATTTATTAAACCAATTGTCTAAAAATCAAATTGAACTTAAAAGAATTATTTAATTAAAATATAGTTAAATTTGTTTAATATATTGTTTAATTAAATAAAAAATGGTTTGAATTAGTTAAATTGTTAATTGACTTTAAATTAATGAAGTGATTTAATTTTATTTAAACTGATGTTATTCAGTATTTTTAAAAATAGTTTTTGAAATATGTTGAAATAATATCATTAGCATGGGTACAAATTTTGAAAACTTATGTTCTTTTATAACTTTTTAATTGAAAAGTTAAAAACTTTTCATGTATATTACTGTTAGCTTTTTTAATATTTTTACAAATAAAAAATCATTGAGAAATAAATTTTTTCAATGATTAATAAGTTCATAAAAATAATAATAAACATTTGAAAACATTCTAATATAAATAATACCTTTTATTTTTATTTTTTATGATAATAATAAGAGTAAAGATCATTTGAAATATTGGATTTTACTTTCTCTCTCTTAGATCAAACCTTGATTTTTTAAAACATATCTAATAATCTTGATTTATCAGTTTGGATTAAATTATACCTTATCTAAAATTTAAAAAATTAAAAAAAATTCAAATTAAAGAGGTTTGACTTGAAATTTTTCACAAATATAAAAGAATATTCAAACTACCATTATAAAAAAATCAAATATTTTTTTAGTATTGAAAATATTTTTTCAAAATTTATACTTTTAAAATTTTTAAAAATTCCTAAAAAATAGATTATCAGTAGAAAATTATTCAACTTTTAGAGATCAAATCAAAATGTAGTGCAGAATCTATTTGAGTAATTTTTTTTAGGTATTTCAAAGATAAAAATATTATTAATTTTTTACAATTATTTTTTACTAAAGTTCAATTTAGATAAAATCAATAAATTATAATTTGTTTAGAGACATTTTAAAAGTTAGGATTTTATTAGAGAAAAAGAGTAAAACTCAGGATTTAAAATAATATTTATCTTAATAATAATAATTTTTGTACTAATTATATTATTAATATTTTATTTCTTAAAAATTATTAATATATTAATAAATATTTGATGAACCATTTCAAGATTCACTATGCATATTTCCTTACAAAAATTAGTATAATTTTTTAGGTTTTTTTTCTTTATCAAGTTGGAACTTAATGTCACCAATGGAGGGGTGATTTTATCTGAAGGGCATAAAGTCAAACTCTAACCTCGGTTTAACACAAATACAATGCTACATGTTACAAGTTACTATAAGTCTAGTTCAGTTTATTATTTAACTAATTGCTTGGCTAAGTAATTTAAATATTATTTCAAGTTATTGGTTTGTATATTATTATATACCTCTAAACAATATTCCTAAGATAAAATTCCTTAGTTGATTTACTTTTATTTATTATTTTTAATCATCGTGATTATTACAATAATTTCGATTCGTTGAATTTTTTATTCAGTCAATGGCAATGTTATCTGATGATTTTGTGCATGTTGTAGATGGTTCAAACCTAACCATGAATGTTCCTACTCATATTAGTCATAAGGAGAAGCTAGAAAAGTTTAATGGAACGGACTTCAAGCGGTGGTAATAAAAAATATTGTTTTATCTCACAATCTAAATCTTACTAAAGTCTTGCAAGAAGATGCTATTGTTTGACAGGAGATGAAAATGATAGACTTATGGTGGTTGCTATGAAAGCTTGGAAGCATTACGACTTTTTAGGTAAGAATTATGTCTTCAATGGGTTGAAAAAAGCACTATATAATGTTTATAGTCCAATCAAAACTGTTAAAGGACTATGAAAATCTTTGGAGAAAAAATACAAGGCAGTAGACACTGGCATGAAAAAATTCGTTATTGACAGATTTTTGGGGTACAAAATGATAAATTTAAAAACTTTCATTAGTCACGTCCAAGAATTCCAGCTGATTCTACATGAGCTGCATGTAAAAAAATATGACACTAAGTGAGATGTTTTAAGTGTGTTGTATCATTAAAAATTTATCACTATCATGGAAAGATTTCAAGAATTATTAGCACAAGTGTAAAAAGATGGGATTAAAGGATATGATTATACAGTTAAGGATAAGGAAGATGATCATTTGTTTAGAAAGACGGTTGGAGGACAACCCACAGAGTCCAAAGCAAATTTAATGGAACAAAAAACTACAAAAAAAGAGAAAACACTCTAGTCAAGGTCCAATCTAAGGTAAATCCAAGAAATTTAACAGCAAGTGCTATGCATGTCATAGGCAAGGTCACTATGCGAAGGATTGTCATAAAAAATTGCACCAAGTGCATATATCTAAAGAAGATAAGTTAGCAAGCAATGTTGCTTATTGTAGTGTTTAAAGCTAACTTAATGGATAATGCTCAAGAATCATGAGTAGACACTAGAGCTACTCGTCACATTTATTCGAATAAGAAGATATTTTTTTCTCATGTGGCAATTAATGGTGGAAGATAGCTTTTTATGGGCAATTTTGCAACCTCCAAAGCTACAAGTATTGGCAAAATCGTGCTTAAGATAACCTCGAGGAAAGAACTCATTCTAAACAATGTGCTTCATTTATTGGACATTCATAAGAATTTGGTTTCTAGATCATTACTAAGTAAGAAAGGGTTTAAGTTAATGTTCAAATCTGACAAGTTTGTACTGACCAAACATGAAATATTTGTGGGTAAAAGGTATCTGACTAATGGGTTATTCAAAATGAATGTAATGACTATACTTCGTGATTTTAATAAAAGTACTATAAGTTCTTCATGCTTGGTTAAATCTTTTAATTTATGGCATCATAGATTAGGATATGTAAATTATATAATTCTTTACAACAATTAGTAAAATTAGACTTATTACCTAGATTCCACATTATTACTAATTATAAATATGAAATGTGTGTGGAAGCAAAGTTGGTCAAGGCACCATTTCAATTAATTGATAGATACATTGAACTTCTAGAATTAATACAGTTTTATTTATGATTTAAAGCTTGTGCAAACTAAAGGTGATAAAAAGTATTTTATTACTCATTGATGATTGCACACGTTACTGTTATATGTATTACTAAGAAGTAAAAATAAAGCCTTAGAGGTATTTAAACACTATAAGAATGATGTTGAAAATCAACTTAATAGCAAAATAAAAGTTATAAAAAGTGATAAAGATGGTGAATATGAAAGACCACTTAGTAGATTCTATTCAGAAGGTGGGATTATTCATCAAACTACGACTCCTTATTCACTTTAGTCCAATGGAGTTATAAAATGTAAGAACCATGCATTAAAAAAAATGATGAGTATTATGTTGATAAGTTTTGGATTACCTCAGAACATGTGAGGAGGAAGCTATTCTATCTGCAACTCATATTCGTAATAAAGTATCTCATAAGAAAAGGATGCAACCCTTTAGGAATTATGGAAAGGTCAAAAACCTTCTTAAATACTTAAAAATGTAGGGGTGCTTAGCTAAGGTGATTGTTCTTAACTTTAAAAAGGTAAAAATAGGATCAAAAACCATCATTGTTTATTCATTAGATATGCAAATAAAAGTAATGCATATTGGCTTCTAGTGCACAAATTTGACATTACAGATATACATGGACATACAATTATTGAGTCTAAAAATGCTTCATTTTTTAAAAATATGTTTTTTCATACTGGTGTACAAGAGGTACATTCTCTAAAAACATATGATACTAAGTAATCTTCCGAATGATGATGAAGAACCTAGATGCTGTAAGAAGATTAAAATGTCTAAAGACTTGATTCTCTAACTTATTTGTTACAAAATAAGCCTCAAACATTTAAGAACGCAATTTGGATCCCTAAAGCTCTATTTTAGAAAGAGGCCGTTAATAGCGAAATTTAATCCATCATGCAAAATTATACTTGGGAGTTAATTGATCTTCCTTTGGGGGCCAGGCCTTTGAAAAGTAAGTGGATTGTTAAAAAAATAATAATAATCAAATAGATTAATCAAAAAAAATACAAAGCTAGATTAGTAGCTAAAGGATTTAAACAAAAAGAATGTCTTAACTTTTTTGATACACATTCACCAGTTACAAGAATAACATCCATTAAAATGCTCATTGTTATTGTTGCAATGCATAACCTTAAAATTCATCAAATGGATGTTAAGACAGTCTTCTTAAGTGGTGAATGGAAAGAAGAAATCTCATGGAATAACCTGAAGGATTTGTTATGGTAAGAAGATAAAGTGTAGGCTTGCTAAGTCTTTATATGGATTAAAGCAAGCACTAAAACAATGACGTATGAAGTTTGATAAAATAATGTTGTTAAACAATTTTAAAGTCAATGAATGTGAAAATGTGCATATGCCAAAATTCCACTACATGGCTATGTCATAATTTGTCATCATGTGAATGATATGCTGCTTATAGGTAGCAATAATTACATTATTAAAGTTAAAAAAAATGTTGATAAAAAATTTTGATATGAAAGGCATGGGTATAATAAATGTCACATTAGAAATTAAAATTTTTAATAGTATATAATCAATATGAAGATAGTTCAACTAAAATACCCATAGATATGAATTTGCATTTAATGACAAATAATGATTAATTCATATCTCAGTTAAAGTATTCTCATACCATTAGCAGTTTAATGTACTTAATGAACTGCATACGTCCTAACATAGCTTGTACTATAAATAAACTAAATAAGACTACAAATAATCTAAGTAAAGATCATTAGAAGGCATTAATTAGAGTTCTTAGATACCTAAAGTATACCTTGAACTATGGGCTGCATTTTACTAAATATCCAATTGTACTGAAAGGGTATAGTGATTTCAATTAGATATTAGACACTAAGGACTTAAAAATATTTTCATAATTGAAGGTGGAGTTATATCATGTAAGTACTCCAAACACACATGTATAGGAAGGTTCACTACTATATTAGAATTTATAACATTACAAAAGACTGAATATAAGAAGCAGAATGGCTTTAAAATTTCCTAGAGGATATTTCATATTGGCTAAAGCTTATATCTGCTATATGTATTCATTGTGATAGCTAATCAGTAATTAATAGAGCACAAAGTAACATATACAATGGTAAGTATAAAAACATTCATCGAAGACATGATACTATGAAGCAAATACTTTTAAATAAAATAATTTTAATTGATTATATAAGGTCAAAGGACTACTAAAGGTTTGTCTAAGGATAAAGTAAGGTACTCATCAAAGGGAATAGGATTAAAGTTTATGATAAAAGAGTCATTGTGATGATAGCCTAACCTAACTGATTGAAGATTTCAAGATCTAAGTTCAAAAGAGACAATGAAGTTATGAAGGTCTGAGTAGCTGCATTAAAAAGATAATATGTTTTACCCATTTTTATGGTGAAATAATGTTGTTTGCGATATGTGGTAGGATAAACTAAAATTTTAATGATTTTTATAGCTTGAAAATCCAAGTGTAGTGTCGCACAATTCTCTTACTAAAAACTTACCTATATTAGTGTGAATAAAAACAGCTTCTATGAGAATTATAAGGCTAAATTCTGTAAAGTACTCATAAAATTAGGAGTTATTTAGGGTCAAAATGAACATAAATGTGAGAATTAATTATTCCTAAAAAAAGATTGTGTGAGTATTATTATCTTGTTTTACAATGATGGCTGAACAGTTTAAGACATCACGTTCATTGAGTATCCAAGTAAATCCGATAATATTTCATTATGGAAGGTTCAAAGTCACAAGCTACTTATTTTGATGTAGTTTCTTCTTATTGTGCTCTTTCAAATGTTTGTTTTTGTCATTTGTATTTTACAAAATTTTCTCTCATATGAAGGATTGTTGAAAAAGAAAATTTAGAGAGAGAAAAAAAAAAGATTTGAATGGAAAGAATGTATGATTTTCTTTTGAATGAAAAAGTACCATTCCAATAAAGATGCATCTTTTTTCTTTGGATGCATATCTTTGGAAAGATACATTCCTTTAAAGCCACTTTTGGCGCCTATAAAAATCTCCCTCATATCCATTTTCATCATCCAAGATAATTCATTCATTCTTTCTTATTCTTTGAAAAATGAAAGCTTGTTTTTGAGAGATAATGACCATAAGTTGGTTCGTTATTCTTGTGAATTGAAGTGCTTCTTTCATAAAAAGAGATCGTGGTATCCTAAGAGATATTCACCATTGATTTAGTAACACCAATTGAGGGGTAATTTTGTCTTACGGACATAAAGTCAAACTCTAGCGTCAGTTTAACAGAAGCATAATGTTACGTGTTGCAAGTACTGTAAGTTTCATTCATTATTTGTTGGTTTGTATATTATTATATACCTCTAAATAGTAAAAAAAATAAGGTTAATTATATAAGAAAGTATTTTGCTAGTATTTTCAAATTGAGAGTTATAAAAAAAAAAAAACATTCCATTCATTTGAGATTTACATTTTCGTTGGATTTTCAATGTGAGACTTTTGTCTATAATTTTTGTTTTCATTAATAGTTTTGTGAATACATATAATGTGATATGACTTTTACTCATGGAATCATCCCAATAAGCCTTTAAGTACTATTAAAATAAGCAAAATATTTTTTTACATGAAATTTAACAAGAACATGTAAAATATAAATATTTAAAAAATAAAAAAGTAAATTTTGTTTGTTTTGATAATTTGTAAAATAATATTATAATAATTATAAAACTAAAAGTCACATGCACGTCAAGTGTGCATAAAAGTGTTATTGTTAAAGAAAATTATAGATGAAAATTTTCACATAAAAAATCCAACAAAAACATAACTCTCAAATAAATGTAAATTTTTCACAGGTCCTAATTTGATATTGTAAACAAAATGCATGACCTCTACATGTAATGAACCTTAAAAAAAAATAAAAATTATTGTTAAATGTTATATTATGAAGCAAATAGAAAATACATGACATGCAAGTGAAATATATTTATCAAAATTATTTAAAATCTCACAAATAAATACTATGTGAAGCAAGATCTTACAAGAATCGCTCAAAGAACTTAATCAAATTCTTCTAGAAAAGCAAGAAGCATCACTTGATTTATTTTTTTAGGAAAACAATGACTTTGTCTCCACTATTGGATTAATCAAATTTTTTCATAATTATTTTTTTTAAAAAACACAACGTTTATCATGGTTGCACAATTTATCTATGTCCATGTAAAGAGGATTACATGCTCACGACAAGAAAAAGTATGATAGTAACACTTAATTTTTCATAATTCTATGAAAAACTATGAAGAAAAAAGTTTTTCTTAACAATGAAAAAATAAAAATTGTGGAGAAAAATGATTTTCTTTTAATGATTTTGGAAAGAACTATGAAGAAAAGCATTTAAAAAAAAAAAGGACATTTCTCCATGTGTCGTGCTTTAGCGTGACACATGGCTTCTACTACCCTTTTTTCACGAGTTTCAAGTAACCTGTGGAGAAAAGGTTTCTTTTTCCATGGTTTTTGGTAATCCGTGGAGAAAGAGGAACCCTAGATGACCTTTAGGTACTTTTTTTCTTTATTTTATCTTCTTCTCTTTTACTTTCTTTCCTTTTGAGTCGAGGGTTTGTTTTTACTCAGCGTATCACCGTTAATTCTTGCTAAAGCAGCTATTTTTACTTCTGTTGTTAATGGTTTTAAGCTTCCTCATCTTCAAAATATTTTGAGTAATTTTTTTATAAAAATTTATATTATGTATACATCATCTTTTTTGTGTAAAAATTTTAAACTTTTTATTCTTTTATTTATTTATGCTATAAATTTAATTGGCAAGATTATTTTTGTGTATATTTTAATTACGTACTTGATTAATTATTTTTAATTATATTTTATTAAAAGATTTTACGGGAAGATAATGGTTACTAATTAACTTTAATTTTGAGAATCAATGGGACATGTATAACATTTTTTCAAATTTTTTATGGTATTTTTTATTTTTATTAAACATTAGTGTTGTGTTTATGTAATTTCAAATCTAAATTAAATAATTAGATAATTTAAATAAATTAGATATATTTTGGAGTTAGATTTAAATTTAAGTTAGATAAATGCCATTATTTTTTAATGTAAACAAAATTTAAATAATATTATATCTTTATAATTTTATATTAAAATCAAATAATTAGATACATTTTAGATTTAAATTTAAAGAAGATTAAAGTAAATATTTTTAATATAATAAAAACTTAATATTATATTTGTGTAATTTTACATTAAAATTAGATAAGTGGATAATTATATAATTAAATTGTTAGATCATTAGGTAATTCAATAATTATATAATTAGATAATTAGATAGATTATATTAGATTTACACTTAAATTAAATAAATGGATAATTATATATTTAGATTATTTGATCATTAGGTAATTAAATAATTATATTACTACATTAAATTAGATTTAGATTTAAATTAGATAAGTGGATAATTACATAATTAGGTTATAGATCATTAAGTGATTGAATAATTAGTTGTAATTAGTTATAATTAGATAATTAGACAGATAAATATATTTAGATTTAAATTAGATAAATATACTTATGTTTAATCTAAATGAGATTTTAGTTAATATTGTATTTATGTATTTTATATTAAAATTAAATAATTAAATATATTTTAGATTTAGATTTAAATGAGATTAAAATACTTGATTTTAATTTTTAATATATTTAATTATTAAAATGTTATTTTTATGTAATTGTATATATATATATATATATATGAGATAAATGGCTCATTATATAATTAGATTATTAGATCATTAGACAATAAAATAATTAGATAATTAGATAGATTAATTTTGATTTTGATTTAAATTATATAACTGTACTTATTTTTAATGTAATGTAGATAATATTAGATTTAAATTAAAAATTAATTTTAGATAAATATAATGTTGTATTTGGTTGTGCAATGTTAGGGAAGACATTATGATGTTGTATGTAGATTTCATATTTATAATTTAATTTTATGTGTAATTAGAATAAATAGTTAATGTACAGTGGTAACACTTTGAAATGATATAATGATATTTTCAACCTTAGAAACCATTCAAGATGTATAAATGAACTTTTTATTATAATCTATGTACAACACATATGGATTGAAATAAATTATTCATTTATAATTTTTGAATTATGAAGTAAATTAGTTTGAAAGTGGAATATTTATGTGTAGTAAATAAAACATAAATCATAATTTATTTTATTTCATAAACAAATTTATCATAACATGTCATTTGTCTTTTGGTACATACTAGTGGATATTATTTAATATTTTTAATATAAAAATATTTAATAATGTTTATTTATGCAAGTCACGTATTTGGAGGATTATAGAGATATGGTGTCAAAAATTTTATGAAATAAAATAAATCATAATTTTATGCATCATGTGCTTCATATAAATATTACATTTTTAATTTGAATGGTGTAGAACCACCCTACTTTTGAAGAGTGGTTGGTGTGCATATATATACATTAGTAGAATAAATTTAACACACTAATATGTGAAGTTGTAAATGTCAAAATGGACAAGACTTGGATGTATGCTGATAGAATGTCATATAAGTGTGATAAAAGTATAAATGGTAAATTAGCTACTCAAAATTCTAATGATCTTGAACAAATTTGTTGTCATCCATCATGTGGTAATATGAAATATCATACTCTACATGAGATATGAGATTATTTATATATATATATATATATATATATAAAGTTAATTAAAGCTACTAGAATTGGACATGGCACAGAGAACCATGTATTGGTAGATCTTCTATAAGAAAGAGTGCTAAAGTTATTAGAAATGACATGCATGAGAAGGAAGTTGATAACATCAGAGAAATGGTTTAAATGCATTTATAAAGTATGATAGTGATCCTATTAATTTGAGAAATTAGTTAATGATACCACGAAACCTTTATACCTCAGGTCTCAGATGTTCACTGAGCTATCTACTTTAGTTTAACTTTATAATTTGAAGGCAAAGCACGGTTGGTGTGAGTAAAATTTTAGCAAACTTTTAAACTTACTATTTGACATGTTGTTTGAGAATAATGAAATGCTTAAATCTATATATAATACTAAAACATGCTAGTTGCATTAGGCATGGAGTACTACAAAGTCCATGCATGTCCAAATGATTACATTTTGTATTATAAAGAATATCAAGATGAGACTTACTATTCAACTTATGGGCTTCCCAAATGGAAAATGATGATGAGTAATAACAAAATACAAAACAAGGTGTCAGCTAAGATGTTATGGTATTTTCTATCAATACTAAGAATTAGAATAATGTTTAGGAGTTCTAAAATCTCAAAATATCTAACATGTTGTTTAAGTCAAAAAGAAGTCGATGGTCAATCAAAGCATGCATCGAATGCACCCTCACGAAAAAATAATTGGCTATATGTGGCTAGACTTTACATCAAAACCAAAAAACTTAATGCTTGCCATTTTAGCTAATGGGATCAACCTTCACAGTATATTGAGTAGTCGATATAATTACTAATCGATTGTTATGGTAATTACAATTTATAACCTTGTTGACAATGAAGCGAAAGTTCATAATGTTAACAGTTTTAATTTTAGGTTCTAAACAATCTAGTGATAAAATTAACGTATACTTGCCACTACTTATAGGGGACCTGAAAATGTTATGAGACACCAATGTATAAGTGTATAATGGGTACCATAAGGAGGCATTCAACTTAAAAATTGTTCTCTTGTGGACAATCAATGATTTTTCTATTTATGAAAACTTAACTAATTGAACAATTAAATGTTACTATGCTTGTTTGATATGTATCGAACACACCCATGCATATCGTCTATAACATAGTAAGAAGATATCATATATTAGGTATAAAAGATTCTTACCATGGCATCATCTGTACTATAAAAAAAAAGAAGGAAAATACTTAATGAGGAATGAGAACTCAAAATTGCTCCACAACCATTAATCAATGAAAAAGTCCTTGCTAGAATTCAAGGTTTATTGAACTTATAGGGAAAGTCAAAGAAACAAACTAAACAAAATGATGATGATGTAGTTTCACAGTGTTGGAAGAAGAAACCAATTTTCTATGATTTTCATGCTGAAAGTCAATAGATGTGAGACGTGTGGTTAATGTCATATACATCAAAAAGAACGTATGCGATAGTCTCATGGGCATATTGCTTACAAGGAAATTCATGGATGAGTTGGTTGCTAAAAAGGATCTTGAACAGTGGGATTATGATCTGAACTAAAACCATAAGTTTGAAATAATCATACATTCCTCTCACGTGTGTGTTACACTTTACTAAGAGATGAAAAAAAAAAAAAGAGATTTTGTAAAGTGCTTAGTGAGACTAAAAGTGACAAATGGGTACTCCTCAAACATTAAAAATTTTATCTCTATGGAAGACTTAAAAACTATATGGGCTTAAGTCATATGATTATCACACTTTAATGCAACAACTTCGCTTATTAGTTTATGAATAGTATTGCCTAAACATGTCAAATATGTTGTTATTAGACTTTACATATTTTCTAATCTATTATGCCAGAAAGTGATAGATGTTTCAAAATTAAATGAAATTCAACTTGGACTTATGACAATACTATGCTTGTTAGAGAAGTACTTCCCTCTTGGCTTCTTTGATATTATGGTTTATTTCATTGTACACCTTATTAGAGATGCGAAACTATGTGATCCTGTGTATTTATGGAAATTATACTTATTCAAGAGATATAAAAAAGTGTCAAAAGGTTATGTTTAAAGTCACAACAAGCTTGAAGGATGCATTATTGAATCATATATTATAAAAGAGGCATTAAAATTTCAAGCAAATTATTTGTTGCTTTATATATATGTATATGTATGTATGTTGGTGTGTTAATGGAATAGAGAGGTTAGTACGTTATTTTATTCATATTTATATGCATGTCAATGTATGAAAGAATGAATTAACATTTATATAGATGTGTTTACGTATGCGTTTATGTAATGGTTAATTTGTTGATTTATGTACATGCTGGTGTGGCAATGGAATGGATAAGTTCGATGTATTAGTTTGTTGATATATATTAATGTGATGGTTTTGTTGATTTATGTATATATTGATGTGTTTGTGGAATAGATAGGTTCACCATAGAATGGACGTGTTTACTAATATATTGGTTTGTATGTTTGATAAGTTTGATGTATTGGATAGAAATTTGATGTACATTTTTATTTTGGTTTATGTATATTAACTAAATTAAAAAATTTATTTTGTATATTATTATTTTTATTTAAAAAATTATCATTTTACAATTGTGTGTAATTGTTAAATTATTATTTATTAATTAATAATGTTTTTCTCTTTATTTTAATTATAAAACATTATTTTATGAAAAATAATAAAAATTTTAAAAATATATAATTTGAACTTTTCTTCACGGTTGTTTATCATGAAGAAATGTCTTATTTAAAATAATTAAATTAAATTTTTATAAATATAAATGAAAAAGTGAAATTAATATGCTAATTTTTTTGCATGATTACTTAATAATCATGAAAAAATTAATTTTAAATTATTAAATATTATCTCTAAAGTTATTTACTAAATAAAAATTAATTTTTTATTTTTTAAAAAAGTATGAATAAAATGTATTATTAAAAATAAATATTATTTTATTAAATCATTAGTTTCACAGTTTTAACTGTGAAAAAAGCTTTTAATAAACTATGAAAAAATATAAACATTTCTTCACAATTCAAAAATCATGAAGAAAATATATATATTTTTTAAACCCTCGTTCTTCACACTTTTAGAACTATGAAGAAAAATCTTTTTTAACCGTTAAACAAAAAAATTATTTTTTAATGACTGCACAATTATTAATCTTTCTATATACAATTTGATTCTAAATATTACAAAAAAAAAAAAATCCTAACCAAATCCTTAAAAAATGATCCTAGCTACTTATGTCACCCTAACTGTCAAATGATCCTTAAAATTGAGGTTGTAATTTCAAGCAAACTATTAAACTGATTTTTTTTGTCTTGGACTTGTTCTTCTTTGTCTTGGATTTGTCGCTTTCATAAAGTTTCTTCATCCAATGGCTAAGCAAGGCATAAGCCATGGTATGTATCTCGTAATTTTTATGCTTTTTTAGGGATTCTACAGTTTTTCCAATGTGGGTTTTCACAAGAATGTCACTTTTGATCGGTAAACTCTTGAGCCAATTCATAGCGTCAATGCATCTTGATTCTTCTAATGCACTTAGCATAGTTCCCTTCCCGTTCACAAAATTGGCTGCTTTCTTCACAATCTCAAGCATCTCCATCATTTCTAATTTTTTCATTATTCTTTTTGAATGGAGGACAACAATCTGATTTGAAAGAGAGCGAAAAAAATGTAGGTTTTTTTAATTTGTTATTAGAAAAGCATTTGGGAGAAAAGAAGATAACTATATATATATATATATATATATATATATATATATATATATATATATATATATAAAAGTATTGTAGTTTGAATACTGCTTTATCGAAAACTACTAAATAGAGATGATTTTCTAAAATAATGTGGGTGTGTTTTAATATTGCTTTGTCATCAAGTTTGAACTACTAATTAATCATTTTTTGCATCTATTAATCATAGGTGAATTGTAATAAGCAATTTTAGATTTTAAACTAAATCTTATCTGCTTAAATTTTACTTTTTATTTCTTATAAAAAAATTACGATCTTATTTGGTCAAATAAATTTGGAATGGTTCATTTTAAATTTAAATTTATATCACTTTATGTTCTCTTTCTTATTTCTTTTATAATTTAAGAATGATGATGCTGAGTCAAACTAAATTGAAAAATAATTATTTTAAATTTAAATAATTTTTAGCTGCTTTATTAATGCATCAAATCATTTCAAGTTAAGAACAATTTGTTGAGCATTATTGTTTGGACTTTAAATCATTTCATATTTTAATTCTTATATATTAATGATTCCAAATTTAAATTGTTTCAAGTTATCTTCAAACAAAATCATTTTCAATTCAAATTAAGGAAAATGGACCCAAATAAATACTATTATAAAACAAAGATCTTACAAGAATCTATAGAAAACTAGATTGATTTCTTCAACAAGGAAGAACTAAAACTTGTCCCATTTTTTTTTCTTCTTTTTAAATGAACTTGTCTTTTATATTGGATTAATCAGATTTTTGGAAAAAATTTAAATTAACAAAAAGACAAAATGATTTATTTGATTCAACAATTAGCTTACGTTTATGTTGATTTTTTTTTGTTGGATTATTATTATTGTTGCTGTTATTATTTTGTGTAGTTTAATCTCAAAGATTATTAAAAAAAATTACTTTTCCAAATGAACCCTTTAAGAAAGGCTCACTTGGAATGCCAATGCCTCGAAAAGATTACGATGAAAAGGATGATTCACTACAACAAAATAGCATTTATTCACAGCTTTAAATGGCTTTTGTTCACAGTTCTAAAACTGTGGACTATAACATTGTGAACAAAAGTTGGTTAAAATAGTTTACAGTTTTTAAACTCTGAATAAAAGTGGTAATAGTTTGCAGTTTATTAAAGCTTTTATTCACAGTTTGTAAACTGTGAATAAAAGTGAAAATAGTCAACATTTCATTAGAATTTCTATTCACAGTCTCATAATTGTGAATAAAAATCATTTTAATTCATATTTCATTTAATATTTTATTCAGAGTTCTAAAACTGTGAATAAAACAAGCCTTAGTTCACAGTTATTTTTGATTTTGTTCATAGTCATATAATTGTGAACTATTGTTTAATTAAAAAATATTTTTAATTAAATAATTTAAATTATTTTATGAATCTTTATCCATAATTTTGTTAGAATTGTGGACAAAGTGTAATTAATTTTTATTTATTTATTTTAAAAATAAAAAATATATAAAATATCAAAATCTGAATTGATAAAGATTTAAAATTTTAAATTATGATTTAATTTTTCATTTTTAACATTTAGTAATTTGAATTTGAATCATTATTTAATTTTTTAATAATCTTAATTTGTAATTATAATTCAAATTTTTAATTATTATTTGATTACTATTTTTTTTCAAAATCAAAATCTTTTGCCTATGAATTCCCATTTTTCTCTTTACCCAAAATCAAAATTTGAAAATATCCAAAAAATATTGCATATAATAAAAAAAATAAACCATCACAATTTTTTTCATGCTACACTTTTTATGAATACATGCAATGCACTAATTCTTCTTCATATTATATATTCTATCAATAGACATCAACACACTTCAATGTAACATCTCAAACTTTCTTAAAAAATACTATATGACAATATATATCATGACAATTATTTCAATACTACCACTACACATCAATAAAATGTAACACACCACTACCACTTTTTTTTTTTATCGAAAAGCACTTCAATAGTATTAACACACTTCAATACAATCAAATGCACCATCACCACTTTTTTCATAACAATATTTTTTAAAGCAGTCTAACATATCTCAATACAATCTAACACCACCATCACTTCATTCATTAATAACATATTTCAATCCAATCTAGCACACATTCATGATCACTTATTTCATCATAATACAATTTAACATAACACATATTTATTATCATTTTGAAACTATACTGAATCATATTTCTCATCCATAGAAACATCCAGCTATGTATGAAACACATGAAAGAAAACTAATTTACAAGTTAACATTACTTTTATAATACAAGTTGAAAGGTAAATACTTACAATTCTTAACAACTATATAATGTATTCCGAAATTTGAAATATAAGTCCTACACTTTTACCTGAAACCTAACATAATGCTTCATATGTATTGCCCCAACTCTTATCTGACATCATCAAGCTTAAACTGACTGTAGATATCAATATCCATTAGCTGTGCATATGAAAAATATAAAAGTTAGTACAACTATAATTACAATATTATACACAAATAATTATTTAAAAACTTATTATTTTTAAGTATGGGGCATTATTATTATGTCTGTTAATGATATCCCTTATGTATTTCATCACATAGTATCCACACTCATAGTTAAAAGATTGACATTAACACTATATTAACATAATTTGGATGTTATATTTTTGACTAAAATAAATAAAATTTAATGTCACATATAGTCCATAACATACATACCTTTGCAATGATACTTTAGCAATTTCGTTAGCTAATGGATGGCATGTCTGTTGCGAAGAACATTCTAAAAGAGCTGAAAAAAAAAAGAAGATTAATAATCTTGAAACTGCAATTACATATACTAATGTAAGTATGAAATAATTGAACTCACATGGACATGACCTGTGTAACTTAGCGCGAGAACCATGCCCTAAAAGATCAAAAACTGTGTATGTGAACGCCCACGGCTCAATAATCACTAAGATCCAATGATGCCTAAATTATTAGATATTTAACTAGTGCAATTAAAAAAATTAAGTTCATGCTTATATGATGTTATACGGGAAGATCACTACTCCTTTGTCACATGGTTGCGCTAATCTACTTGCAATATGAATCATATAATAGAGATATCATCCAAACATCCATATCCGCGGGTTTTCTTTCACTCACTAACCAAATTTGATTATTATATGATTATGGTTTATAGTTATGCATATCTTTTTTAGGAGTTTTAGAGAAAAATCATCTTACTTTTCAAGTAGATTTAGACATCCTTTTCATCCCTTCAAAAGGGTCTTCTCCTTTGCTTGTATATTTTAAGAACATGTTGAGAACAAGCAAATAAAAGATTGTTTTGTGTTATGTGTTTTACCCATTAACCCACACAAGTATGCTTTTTTCCTTCATAAAAATAGGTTTCATATAAAGTAATATACTTCAATTTCATTTAGTAAACATAGCATAATATAGTCTTCAAAATAAAGAAACTAAAAGCAGTAATAGAATAACCATAATTTTTTCTTATCTCAAAAAAATCCATCAAGGTTTCTATCAGCTAATGTTTTACCTAAACAAACTCTAAAAATTCATATTTATGTTTCTATAAAACTAACGTTTCTCAAGCAAAATCTAGCATATATATAGTTTAATGAACACACCCAGATTTGGAGCCCCCATCACAAATCTGTAATCCCAACCAAGATATGAAATTCTAGCCCAGATCAAAAACTCCGCACCTAAATTTGGAACTCCTAGCACAGATCTAGAATCTCAATCCTAGCCCAGATCTAAAACCTTGCAGCCAAATTTGGAATCCCTCACCTACATCTGAAACCCCCAGCATAGATTTGGGACCCCAACACAAATCTAGGATCTTAACACACATTTAGAACCCCATAAGAGATCTAGAACAACGATAAAAATAGAACCATGCATAGATCTGGAACCCTGATGGAAGTAAAACTACACCCAAATTTGGGCTTAAAAATAAAGAAACTAAAAGCAACAAATAGAAGAACCATAATTTTTGTGTTCTAACAAAGAAGATAAGTACATAATTTCAAAAGAAGTGATTAAACTTACCGAGATAAAAAGGGGATTCAATCTGCTAGATCTAGAACCCAAAAACAAGTAGAACCACACTTTTAATTCCTTCTTTGAACATAGTTAAGGTCAAATGTTTGGTTTACCAAATCTAGAACCTTGAGAGGCCTTTTTCACAGTGCAATTCATACCAAATGTTTACTATCGAAGCAAGTGAAAGAAAAAAAAGGAATCAATGAAGTTTATCTTTCTAGAGAAAAAGAGTGATAAGGTAGGACATTTATTTACAATTGTAGCCATAACTATGAATAAAGGTTTGTAATTTTATTCACAATTTTGTTATAATTGTAAATAAAATGCTTCGTTAAACCACTTTTATTCACAGTTACAATAAATCTATGAATAAAAGTTTTCTTTTATTCACAATTATATTTATAACAATGAACAAAAATGACCTTTATTCACAGTTTTGTTGTAACTGTGAATAAAATGCTTTGTTAAACCATTTTTATTCATAGTTACCGTAAAACTGTGAATAAGGGTTTTCTTTTGTTCACAATTATATCTATAACTGTGAACAAAAATCACCTTTATTCACAGTTTTGTTACAAATGTGAATAAAGGTCTATTTTGTTCATAATTTTGTTATAACTGTGAACTAATATTGTTTTATTCACAGTTATTATTAAAACTTTGAACTATTTAGTGAAAACTAATATCATTTTTGTTGTAGTGATTTGGGTAACATTAATTTAAACCACACCAACTTTTGTAACAATTTGCCATCAATGATAATGTGGTAGCATATATTAGGAAAAATTGTGAAGGATTGCTAGTTTGATTATTTGGATAGGTAACTTACGATTTGAAGTATATGTTTATTTGATTTTGTTTATGAATTAAGTCTTTGCATGCTTTTTTTTTTTTGTTGATCCTTAACTTCATTTGTGTTTTATAAACATATGGTATTGACTTTATGTTATTTTATTTATAGATTTGATGGATTCAATAAGGGCAATCAAGTGATGACTTGCAAAAACGAATAACATGAGGGATCATAAGTATGCATAATGTAATAAAGAATAGAGTAACTAGGTAAAAGATATCAATCCAATTGAATGAAAAAGGGCAGTCTATTGAAAAAATAACACATATATGAATAGGTACATTGGTGTCATTGTACGTTATACAGTGCCTATCAACATCATTAATTGGCATATAGTGCCCAATGAGATGAAGAATAAAATTTTGAAAATAATTTTGGTATGCATTATATTACATAAAGTATTCTTCCTCCAATTTATTACATGATCATGATCGATGTTGATTAGATTATATGATTGTGTTTTATAGGGAACATATGAAATAGATGAAAGTTTAAAAAAATACGTATTTCACTTTGCCACACAGAAATAGAGGAGCTTCAAAATCATTCTTACAAGGGATTACATCATGCCTTTCTTGGATGATTTACACCATTAAAGGTACCCATCTGAAGAATAAAGGAGTTTCATAAATAAAGATATGTGGAATGAGTTTGTGAATTCTTAAATTTTAGAAGAGTTTCAGGTAAGCCATTAACCAAATATCTATGAGGGTTTTTATAGAACTTATTCTAAAAGTTAATATGTTATGTTGCATCACAGCATAAGAGAGTTGTGATGATAAAGAGAAGAAAAAAATATGTACGACCATTGTCTTTTTAAAAAAAGTTTACGATGTTAGAGATAAAACTCCATTGGTTATAATGTAGTCATGCAAGACTATGGTATGCATCACAACATAATAAAAAGAGATAGTATACAAATGAAGCGATCAGAGCGTGTGCTCAAAGGATAATAAGTACTTTATTATATTTAACTTTTATCTTAAACAAGTACGATGTTTATGTAATACTTTAAATTATAATTTGTAGGATGAGTTGAAGACACAAACCACAAAAGGAGCATTTAAACCCTTGCGTGGAAAAGACGTGCTGACAAAAGCTATTGGCACATTGAATCATGATGGTTAAATTAGAGGCACATGATCTGAGATGACTATCACCTTGTATTTTGTTAAGACAAAATAATTAAACATACTAGAAAGTGAAGACTCAATGAAGAAGATTTGTTGGCTGTTGTGAGTTAATTGGCTCAGCACAAATATAAAGTAAAAGACATTTTAAGAGACAATACTATCGTCCAGCCAAACCAACACCAAACAATATTTTGTTCAAGTAAACTAGCAATAATATGGCAGGAGTAATAGCTGACGAATGATATCCTACCATATTTTAGCCACCTCTACCAAATAATTTGTCTGAGCTAACATCATGTACATAGAAGGTATGTCATGTGTTGTTTGTAGTAACTAAGGTATTAATAGTTTTAGAAAAGGAATTTAAGTTGTGTTTTTATTTTATTTCATTATAGTATGTATCGTACGATATGCGCATTGATTTTGTAGATAGACAATTCCATGAATCAAACTGTCCATGGGTATCCTCTAATTGAAGGTGATATTAAAGTGAAAGTAGGGATAGTTGTTCATGGCAATGTTTCTTTTGTCTTGTCCCATGCCAAAACAAGAAATTTTTACTATATCTGAAGCTATTGGCACATATGTTGGACGACCATGAGATTACATCATCCCTGGCAAATATGAGGTAATGTATTTGTAAAATTTAAATTGCATTTTATATCATGAATTGACATAAATAAATGTTTGATTTTCAGCTATTATCTAGAATAAGAAAGCGAAAACTAGTAGTTAATTGGTGACTACCAACCGAATACCAATATCATGTCTTTTCTTTTAAGGTACCACATACATTAAAGATGATCTATTTATATGTGAATAAGTTAATGGCTTATGATGATGTGGTAATAGTTCTTTCTATAGTAGAGAATCTTTTTTAGTAAAGGCCCCATTTATGTGATGTGAGATGATATTTTGAAATTTTATCACATGAAGGAGGTACGTGTCACCATCATTCAAGCTTACATTGTGTACATTTTTTAATAGTTTATTGATCTTAAAATTACTAGCATATTTTTTTATTATGCTTTTCATGTTTTCAAGAAACTTTATGTTGATTTGGCTGTACTTAGCTTAAGTAAGTTTTGTTGATTTGTCGCTACTATTTACGAGAAGTGGTATAAGGATTAAGGAGTAAACCAACCATATATCAACTAGATTAGTGTAACCATGCGAAGAAGGAATAGTGTTCTTCCTATTTAACATCGCATAAGTATTTATTTAACTTTTAATTGTATTATTTAGATAAAAAAATAATTTAACTTGCATAATAATTTAAAAGGCATTAGACGTTGGTGATCATTTAGCCTATAGAATTCACATGCACAATTTTTGATCATTTGAGGCATGGTTCTCAAGCTAAGTTGGAGGTCCTCATGTCCACATGAGTTAAATTATTTTACTTATATTAGTACTTAAACTTTCGAGATTTATGATAATTTCTATTGTCAATTCTTTTCGAATGCTCTTGGTAATAGACATGCCATCAAGCACTAAACTAAATCACAAAGCTCTTGTTGCTAATGCATGTATACATAAAACTACATATGCTATCAAATTTACATATTAGACAACATATGACATTTGAAATTACGTTATGTAATATCTACATCAGCCTTCTGACTATGACTATGGATATATATGTCATGAAGTTTATGAAAGACATCATTAATTGATGTAACATTGATCTTCTTTACTCAAAAATAGTTAAGTTGGTAAGTAATTATTTAATCTAAATGAATACAATACCATTTTAAATTCTAGATGCACTAACTTTTTTTAATTTCATATCATTAATGGACATTGATGCCTACATTCAACCTAAGCTTGATAATGTTAGACAGGAACTTGAATAATACTTATGGAGTATCATGTTAAAGATTGGGTAAAAAGGCAAAATTTGAGCTTAAAATTTTGTAAAGACGTTATAGAGTTTAGGGATTATATCAATTGTATTTTAACTTGCACTGTAAAAATAGTTTCAATTTATAAATTAATTCTTTTTACATTGTTAGATCTATGTATAAATGTTTTTTTGGATGAGAATTATGATTCACTATAGCATAAACAGATATGCATTACATTGAAATGTGTTGTGACGGAAGAAATGATGGCGAAAAATTATTAGAGCATTGGTTTATTCATTGTATTATTGGAGGATTGCTGCATTGGTTTATGAAATTATTAGAGGGTTAGTTCATTGGTTTATAGAATTATTAGAGTGTTAATGTATTTGTTTATAAAATAGTAAATAAATCTTTAAAACATTTAAGTTAATAAAAATAAACATCATCGAATAGATATATTAATTAATATAAAATGGTGCTAAAACTCAATTTTCGCCTTCAATTTTTGTTATTTGAATATCAATATCCTAAAAGTAAACATTAAAAAAAATTAAATAAATAAATAAACAAACAATATATCTATCATATACGAAAAATTGTATTAGATGGCAAAGAGAAAGAGTGGATCCATATACAGCTGCCTACTCCACCATGTCACATTTGTCCAACTTCTGTGTTCGTACATAAGCTTGAGATATTCATGAATTAATTGCGTTTTTATAAATTTGATTTACAATTATAATTATTAAAAATTAAAAATAACAACAAAAGAGTATTGAGAGAAGTAAAGCATATTAATTGATAGGTTGCTTGTGGTCGTAGACGTGGTAGCTGGAAGGACTTCAATAACTTCATAAAGCTTTTGGTCTGCTTTTGCTTGCCTCTTAATTAGTTTTGATTAGTTCTTAGATGCTCTCATCATCTTCCTCACTTTTCTTGCCTACCAATATATATCCTTAACCAAAAGTTTTATTATTTTTGGTATAAGTTTTTATGTTTCAGAAATAACTGGCTGGATTGGGGTTTGTAATAAGATCATTTTCGAATCTGTCAGTGTTGTTTTTTCAGTGAGATCGATCATTTATGGATCTGGCTTAAACTCTTAATTAGCTATTGTAAGAACATCTCTTTTAACGTTCCATTGTCTATGTAAATCCTTCCTCAACAGTGAAATTCTTAACGATCGTTGTTTCTATTATTTGGACATTAATTTGAACAACTAAGGCTTTATTATATATTATGATTAAAATAAAAATACCATTTAAATTTTAGATCTAGCAAGGTAAATTATTAAATTTCTTGCATCGTTGTATCAAGAAGTGACACAATGTTGAAATAAACTCATGAAGTGAATTTTGATATAGTTAAGGGGTATTTGACAGTTAAAATATGTATAGATAGTTGACATAAAAACTATAATGCGACATAATGTTGGGTTTATAAAAAATGTAATTAACAATTTAAGTACCTATCGGTTTATTTCTTCTCTTTTTTTTTTTTTTTGGATCACTTATTAGTTGAAGATGATCATTCTTTGATATATAATTGATTTGAAAGATGTAAATTAATATCACTCTTTCAATATTTTTCACTATTTATTCACTTGTTTAATGCCAAGACCAAATCAACTAAAATTTTACCACAATGAATATAATTAATCAATTTGGTTTATGAGTAAATTAACTTTTTGATTAGTGAACATGAAGACAGGGACATTTATCTTTTAAATTAACTCAAATAAAATGATTTTCTTGGATTAATAAAAATTCTAAAAAATTTTAAAAAGTAAATTATTATTTATTTTAAATATTAAGTAAAATCACCAACAAACTTATCAAGTTGACTTTGATATAATTAAAAAGTATACTATCGCTAAAATACATATGACTAATTGAAATAAAATTATAAGCAACATAATGTTGAATTTATAGAAAAAAAAAGTAAATAATTAATGAAAATATTGATTAAAACGGTGAACAAACTTGGAAAATTAATTTTAACAAAATTCAAAGTATCTGAGAGAGAACATATATGTGAATAATTAAAATGAAAACTATAATGTAACTTAATGTTAAACTTGTCAAGAATCTAACTTATATATATATTAAGTAGATAATGATCTATTTTTCTTTTTTTTTTTTTGTTCTTTCCCATTTTTCATCCATTTTAACTTATATTATATAAAGCCATTGTTGACCTTCCAAATAATAGAAGCCCCAGGGAGCAGCAAATAGAAGGCGACCAAAACGTCATTTCTAAAGAGACAAAGGAAGAAAGGAGGTACAAGATGAGCTTCTTATGCACAAAAGCATCGGTTTTATAGTGAAAAATGAGCACCAGCGTTAGTGAGAGAGAGAAAAGAGAAAGCTGAATTCAATTTTCTTTTTTTTTTTCAACGTAGTGATATAGAAATAATTGAACTTAATTAATTTGGTATTAAATCAATTAAACCCAAAAGAGAATTATAAATAATGTTAGATGAGTTAGATTGAATATCAAACCGAAACAAAAACTGAAATAATATTTATTTTGTCCTAAAAAATGAAAATATAATCAGATGGTTGAAAACTTAGAGGCAAGAATCAGGAGATGCACCAGAACATCCCAACTAGGTTGGCACATCCGTAGCATCTATTCATCATCTTCTCCACTCTAATAAAATATTATTAATATAAAATAAATTTATCTTATAAAGATTAACAAAAATAATAATTAAAAAAACAGACCAATGTGTTCAAAGCAACTAGATTACAACAATCATGAGGAGATACCAAAAGTTGAGCAGCTTCTTGCTTCGTTCCATTGCGGTAATCATTCTTCTCAATCTCCACATTAGGTGCCTACACATAGAAATCAATGAAGATTCATGGAATCAGTTGAAGTTTGGAATATTTGGTCAACTCATTGCTTGAAATAAAACTGAGTAACACCTACAAAATGATTGCTATGAATTTCAATATCGAGTGATGACTAATGGAATTTAACTTGTTCCTTCAAAGGCTAAAAATGAAAAGAAAAAGGAAGAAAAACTAATTTAGCATGAACACATGAAAGTTGATGAACTTACTTTCAGATTTATAAAATATAAATAAATGACCATTTAGCAATGACAGTTAATTTGTCCTTAATCAAAGCCATTAATAATCAACCTTAAGTTTTTACTGTGTATTTTAAATGCTTAGAAAATTAAGATTGGTGATAACTATAATGAGATACAATAATGAATAGGTTAATATTTATTGACGTTCATGTTATGTTCATATTGACTTGTGATAAGGTTACAAGGTCTAATTGGTCACTGTCAATATGCAATCTAAAGCAGATTCTAGTGATGCCAATACCCAAACACATTTCAGAGTGAAGCATATCTAAATTGAATGACTTGATTGACCAAATAATTTTATTCTAAAAGCAAAACTTAAAAGGAACATAGGAATGGAAAAAGCAAAATAAAAGAAATTAATGAGACAGTTATCTGCAGTCAACTTACAGATATTACTGGAAGAAGGGTAGTGTTCATAAGGTGCAGCAATGTCTCTGTTTCTGCGATCATGAAGAAGAGAAAGAAAGAAGAATGATTGAGATCGAGTGTTTAAATAAGCAAATTAATTGAAAACTAAGGAGTTGGATGCACCTACTAACCTTTAAAATCACCTTTGTTGAATAACTATTCTGTCAACTATGATACGTGGGATGTGAGCAATCTTGGGCCAATCAGTGCCAGTGTCTTTTTGGCATGTTTTAGACAAGTGAGGACAATCCTGGATATCCAATTCTCTCAAAGAGGTGAGTCGATCCATCCCAACAGGAAATGATTTCAAATTGGGACATTGCCAAATTGCAAGCGTCTTCAATGAGACAACATGTTGAAGGGACTCTGGCAAGAACACTAGCTTCGGAAGTCCTCGAATCCTCAGCACTGAAAGACTTTGAAGGCTTTGAAACTGCAAGTCTGAGAGATCCAACTCTTTGCATGTGACAATTATCAAGTCCTTTAGGGCAGTGAGATGTTGAATCGCTGCAGAGACGGGAGATTTCAAATTGTGACATTCACGAATTGCAAGCTCCTTCAATGAGACAATATATTGGAGGGACTCCGGTAAAGATTCCAGCTTTGGCAGCCTCCAAATACTCAGTCTTGAAAGACTTTGAAGGCCTTGAAATTGCAAGTCATCTAAATCTGAGAGATCCAGCTCTTCGCAGTCTTGTATCTCTAACTTCTCAAGGGCAGTTAGATGTTGCAACACTCCAGAGAGAGAATTCAGCCTTTCACATCTTTCAATCTTAAGAGAGCGGAGACAAGTCAAGCCTTGCCCCGACAAAGTTATTAACTTTGGGCACTGATTAATCTCCAAAGATTCAAGAGAAGTGAGGTTTCTTAGGCCTTCCTCTGGCAAACATTCTAGATCCTCGATCTTCGATAATTCAAGGGACTTCAATTTAGAGAGAGGAAAAGGGAGTACTGAACAAGATGTTGAACAACTCATCTTCATCCTCATCGTTATGGTCTGTTGCACGGGCATCCAGCTGATGCCATGCCACTCCAATTTCCCTTCGATGAACGGAAAGGATGGTATAGTACTCAAATTAGGGCAGTCTTCGACTACTAACTCGGAAAGATGAGGAAACCAAGGCAGCCCTCTCTCCTTGTCATGGTCGCCCCTCCTTCTCCACCATCCCTTGAGATTAGGGCAATTTGAAAGCACAAGTTTCTTCAAGGATGGGAAGACAGAGTTGTCAGCTTCTCTTTGTCCTCCTGCAACGTTGCACCAATTAACATCGTTCTCCTCTATGTACTCCATTCCCCATGCAGAGTTAATCTCCAAGAACTGCAGACAAGTCAGCTGATCTAACGGTGGCAGATGCTTGCAAATTGTGCACTCCAATAGTTTAACATGGACAAGATTCGTGAGTGAAGAAAGCCAACTTGGAAACCTCGCACCTTCGTAGAACCAGACATTCAACGCTTTTAGATTGTGGTGGGGCTCCAGCAATTCCATTGACATGTCCTCATCAGCAATTGCAGATGCTTCATCTCTATTTCTGTTCCACACTAAACTCAACGAATGAAGATGCTTCTTGGCTTTCAAGTTGGCTGCCCTGCATTCCCCTGCGCCATTCTTCAAGTACCCAAGATTCTCAATGTTCAGGTGTCCTCCCAGGTTATTGAGCCCTTCCAGTTCACTGAGACCAGCACTAGGCTCCCAACTGATGCCATCCCTCTTGTCCACTATAAATCTGTCTAATCTTTGCAGGGAACTCAACTGCCCTATTCCTCGTGGCATGTAACCCAACTTACAACATCCCTCAATCTCAAGACGTCTAAGACTCACTAATTTTCTTATTTTGGAAGGCAGTCTCTTGAGTTTCGAACAACGCAAGAGTTTGAACACTTGCAGATTTGGCAACTTGGTAATAGAATTAGGAAGAGTCTCTAACTCAACTTTTTCAGAAAAGTTGAGATACCTCAAGTGTTTCAACTTGCCAATTGAGTTAGGAACAGTCACGAGGTTCAAATTATGAAAGTCCAATGTGCGCAACTTTCTTGAATTTAAAATCATTGAATTGCACTGTGCCTCAATAAGGCTGCCATCAAAAGGAAGCTTCAAAAATGTTCGAATCTTATTTTGCTCAAGTAAAGCGGATGGAATTTGCCATGAGGAATCAAATGACACATGACGAGTTTTCTCATCAATAACAGATTCATCATTTGAGTTCTGCATGAGGATGCTTTCCTTGCCCCCAACTAGTATTGCAAGATCATGCATTAAGTCATGCATCTTACAATATCTTATGTTGCCCCATTCATCTTCTTCCACTTCTTGAAAGAAAGACCTACAAAGCAATTCTTTAAAATGATCCATCCCTATATCTTCGAGACATTGATTTTTATTAGATGGCTTGATAAAACCTTGTGCCATCCAAAGATAGATCAATTCCGATACATCAATGCTGCTGTCTTTAGGAAAAAGCTTGCAATAAGCAAAACAGTTTTTCAGATGTGAGGGAAGGTAATCATAACTCAGCTCAAGTGTTGGTAAAATATCATCACCTTGTTGATTTAATCCTGAAAATTCTTCATTTTCAAACAAAGACCACTCACTCTCTGGATCTTTAAAATAAAGAAGACTTCCAATTGTTTTAATGGCAAGAGGAACACCAGCACACTTCCGTACAATCTTCTTTCCAATTTCAACAACACCTCCATTCTTTGGCTCTTCCCCATGTTTTAATGCAACTCTCATGAATAAGCCCCAAGCCTCCATTTCTGACAAACCTTTTAAAACATAAGGGGATGATGCACCCACTGCTTCTGCTACTTTTGTGCTACGTGTTGTTGCTATTATCCTACTTCCTTTGCAACCACCCCTCAGGAGACGTTCCAACTCAAGCCATTTATTTCTATCCTCGTTCCACACATCATCTAAAACAAGTAAATACTTTTTGTCATTAATTTTTTCCCGAAGCATGTTTTGCAATTGATCCATCTCAAGGTCTCCAAGACCACTACCTGTTCCAGATGTTACTATCCTTCTTACGATCAACTTGACATCAAAAGGATCCGAAATACAAACCCACATTCTAAGCTTAAAATCAATTTTGACTCTATCATCATTATAAACAAGTTGAGCAAGTGTGGTTTTTCCTAATCCTCCAATCCCCACAATTGGAACCACCAAATTATTTTCTTCAGAATTGAGAAGAATATTTACTATTTCCTCTTTATCCTCGTCTCTTCCAATAACATCCTCTCCACGTACATAAGAGTGAGTCTCCCTGCCCCCTCCCATATAAGATTTCTCTTCTAGTCTTGTCTCTAAATGAAACTTTCTTTCAGCTGCAATCTCATCTAGCCTCTCCCTGATTGCCTTGACTTTATGACCCATTTTAAGACCATAGGAAAGCTTGTTTGAACTTGAGAAGAAAATGCGTACCTCCTCTGAGATCTTATTTCCAGCCATCAGTTGTCGGTGTAGAGCTTCCGTGGAGAAATCATCCAGCAAATCATCTGCATCGTAGACTGCATCTTTCAGCTTTCCAAGCCAATCTCTGACTTGATGGTTGCGTGAGTGCTGCTCCTCTGCATCAAGAAGCACCGCATGGATCCCAGAAAGAATGCTCTTCAGTTTGGCGAGCTCACCTTCCACGTTCCACCACAATCCAATCTCTTGAACAACCCGAGAACCCAACTTCATAATTAGCTCTCCAGCAATGTCAAAGACAACCGCCTCTGCCATTATCACTGAACCGTGATTGAGATGAAAACAGATTTAATCGAAAACGAATTCAAAGTGTTTAAGATTTGCGTGAGGAAGCCTAGCTAAGGGTTGGTGTCTAGCTTTATGGATCTCGAGTGGTCATGGTATCCAGCTGTTCCATCTATTATTTATGCTTTGCCACCGAAAGCTACGAGTATGGCAAGAAAGGCAGCTGCCCCTTCGCTTTGGATTACCTATCAATACTCAGTGCAACTTTGTGTGTCAGTAAATAATTCTTTATTTTAGAAAGACAAAGGCATTCCACGTTCACATTACCTTTGTTCATTTTTGAGAAACTTTCCAGGGAAAAGAAACAAAAAGCAATTCCACATTCACATTAACTTTAATTTGGAATACCTTTAGCTTCGTTGATTTTTGCGTGTAGTTACTGTGTTCCTCTCTCAACTGTTACCCACTTCAAAATCTTTCCTAATCAAGCTTCCGCTTAGATCATCATCCTTCAGCAATGGCAGAGGCAGCTATCTGTGTCACACTGCTTGCAGAGCTCGTCAAGAAGCTCTGTTCCTGTGTTGTTCAACAAATTAGATCTTATATTTTCTAAATCAGAACTATGACGAGAATTTAATGCATGAAACTTCAAAAGAATTCTAATTAACTGCACCATTTGGTATTGGAGCCTCAGCATCTTTGCAGCTAATTAAAAGAATTATATTGATTTTAAAAAAATCAATACAAAATTTAGATCCACATAAGATTTTCTTTTTAATAATAATAAAAGTGAATATCTGCCATATTGCAGAAGGGTGGTGTAATTAAACGGAAGCTTAATCTCAGGGAGATTTTGAAAGGAAGACTAGTAACTGCTTTTGCATTTCACCCGGAGGTCTCCATAGTGCATATCATGTGTTTAAAGTTGTCATCCAATGATATCGACAGATTGCATGATTAAATGCAATGTGTTTTCTCATGAAGTGATCATGAGCACATCAAAGATTTCATATTAGTCAGGAACAATTAATTAGTGCTCACGAGCTAGCTACTAATTAACCAAAGTTTTATTTTTTTTTTTTCTCTCGGATAGATAACATAATAAGATGCAGTAATTTAATAAACAAATTATTAAGATATATTTTAATTTTTAATTTTAATATAATAAATTATAAATATATACTTTTATCTTCTTTATAAAAAAAAATCAGCACTATTCAAATTTGCATAAAATCTGAATCATTTTCTGAGATGTAAACATCAATTTCCAAATCTTTACCGATCCAAATCAATTAATTTAATCAGTATAATTCAGATTGATAAAGGATTTGAAATCCCTTCTAAGATGTGAATGCCACGAGAGGCTTGTACATGTACCAAAGGGTACCCATGAATACAAAGGAAAACCCTACCACAGACAATTTTTTATAAGTAAAATGATTACCCCCCATACATCTTCTAAAATATTCAAGGAACCTTGAAACTTACTAAAGAATACTGATCGGTAATATATAACATATAATCATCACAAAATTAATTTAAATAAGAATAAAATTAACAAAAGTCAAATTTAAAAATATGTGAAATCTTAAATATAATTGCATATATAAGCAAAAACAATCGTAACAAATACTTACAAATTGTTTAACTTTTTAAAGTGTAATACCAGTTTGAGATATTACTTTTGCAACAAAAACATATTCAAAAATAATACAAATTAATAAAATTAATAAATAAAATTTAAAATAAATATTATTTAAAATATTATAAAATAGTTTAATTGATGAGAAATAATCAAATTAGATCTTATTAAAAAAATTTAAAAATATAAATTAAAATTAAAAAACTACCATAACTTAAACATTTAACTATAACTATTAGTGACATAATTATTTAATAACAATTACAAAATTGCTATTATATATATTGTGGAAAATATTTTGTTGCATTTTAACAATTTTTATATAAAAATATTATTAATAAATTTATAGTGATGATTGTAACTTTAGGTATTAAATTGTATATAATTAGTGGCTATTGTTTTACATCAACGTCACAATTATTTAGTTTTTGAAATTAGAAAATTTTAAATTTAAAAATTTAATGTTTAATTAAATAAAAACTTATTTAAATATAATAAAAATAATATTTATCGATACATAATCATTCACAATCTTTTCAACGTCAATTGTTAATTGTTTCCACAAATATCTTTTAATTTATTTCGGTAATATGATAAATCATAAAAATATCTTTTAATTTTAGTTTAAAAAAATAATGCATAATTTAAATCCACACAAGATTTTCTTTATAATAATAAAAGCGAATATAACTGAAATTATATTTTAATGTATAAAATTGTTTTGACAGAGTCAAAGGGGTCAGGCACCCTCAACCCCCTCTGGGTCTGGGCTTGGAAGCTTCCATTAAATTATGTGAGAATGAGATTAGCATCTTCCAAATTAGGAGTCAAACAAAGTAAACTATTATTTACTTTAACTACCAAATGCCATCTTATTCTACAAAGCCAGCGCCCCAATGTTGACAATTCATCTGCTCAATTATATAAGTTTGAAATAAACTTGGCAATCTATCCACAGGATTCCACAGTACAACTGCCTCTGCAGAAAATTGAAAGAAAACTGCCTCTGCTATATTGCAGAAGGGTGATGCAAATGGAAGCTTAATCTCAGGGAAGATTTTGAAGTGAGTAACAGTTGAGTGAGGAAGAGTGGGATGCTGTGTGAAGACAGAGTGACCTGGTGTTTCCCATATTGTACATGCAAGCGTGACTGGCATGTTTTGTCTGAAAAGTCTTTCATGTAGTCGGAAAGCAGCTTCCGATAACCCACCACCCTCAGTTATACTATTGCAGCAGAGACCTTTGTTTCAAGAGGGAACCCACAAGCACTTACCAGGAACACTCAATTCTGGCATTCTCATCTCCATATTGCAAGAACTTGTAATTCAGCATCCAATGTCTAAATGACAACTACCATAAGAGATCTATACAACTTTGTGTATCAGTAAATTCTTAATTTTAGAAAGACAAAGGCATGCCGCTTTCACATTTCCTTTGTTCATTTTTGTCCAACTTCCAGGGCAAAGAAACGGAAAGCAATTCCGCATTCACATTACCTTAATTTGGAATTCCTTTTAGCTTCGTTGATTTTGCATGCAGTTACGGTCCCCCGAGTGTCATTGCTATTGCTCGGTACCAACCACTGACGTCTGCAGACTCAACTCAGTCCTCCTAGAATAAAGAAAAGCTTTTACAAGTATAGCTTTCTTAATGCTCTGCTTTTAAACTTGTTATCATTTGCTACTCATAGTCTTCCTCTCTCAACTACAAGACGCACAGGCTGCTTTAATTGCTTGGATGATGATGGCTAGATGTCAAGTCAACGGGTAAGATCCACTCCACTCATGGATCCCAACCCGTATCCAAAACGAAACCCGTCTCCAATGATCAACAGGCCCAACAGGAAAAGCCCAAAACAGAGAAGCCCAAGGAGCCCGTCTACACTGACCCACAGGCTCAACAAGAAAAGCTCAAATCCAGAAACAGAATAGAGAAGCCCGAAGCCCATAAAACAAAATTATCAGTATCTCTTTGCGTATATTATACCATATTTAGAGAATTAAACCTAATGTAATCTTTACATATATAAATATATCATATGGGGTCTCAAGATTAATTGAGCAGCCACCATAACCTTTGCACAGAAAAGAAAATACAGAATTCTACAGTGTTTATACATTCTTTTCTTGGTATCAGAGCGTCCACAGATCCGTTGTCATGGCTTCCTTTGCTAACTCCATCTCCAACACCAGTGCTGCAAACAATCAGCCCTCAAAGAATTCGTTTCCCTTCTCTGCATCCCTAAGTTTCCAGTTCAGCTTTAAACTTGACAGAGAAAATTATGTTATCTGAAAAAATCAAGTCCTTGCCCTAGCTAAAGGCCATAAAATAGACGGATTTCTACTGGGAACCAAGCCCTGTCCACCAGCAAATCTTCACATCATAGATGATGAAGGAAAAACAAGAGAAGATAATCCAGAATATCTAGAATGGATCCAGCAAGACCAACTATTGGCAAGCTGGCTGATGTCCATAATCTCCTTAGACATCCCGTATTGGTATCAGATCTATTCCCATGTTCCGATCTTTCCATTTTTTTTACCCATTTCTTGGGGAAAGTCTCCCAACTATATTTGAAAATGGATTGGTTATCCATAAAGATAAAGAAAGCTTTCTTGTAGTTTCGCTTCTTACTCTAAAAATGAAGAAAGACTTGTCGAAAATCGCCGGTTGGGTTGGTCCAACCAAGAAAGGCATGGGATTCTTTGGGCATTGCTTGGGCCGAGTTAAGTCAAGACCGATACCACAGCACATGGTATATGGTCAAGAGTCGAAAGATTGTTTGGAACCCAAATGAGGTCCAAATTCATGCAGCTGAAGTCTACACTATACTCCACAAAGAAAAGATCAGCCTCAGTCACAGCATACTACAATCAACTCAAAAACATCTCAGACAGTCTAGCTATGACAGGTAACCCACGCTCAGACTTGGAATTCATTACTGCACTACTCACTGGCATTGGAAATGACTATGATGCTGTGACCATCAACATACAATCCAAAACCGATGAACTATCCCTACAGGAGGTCCTAGCACTGCTATTAAGCCATGAACAGAGGCTTGAATAATACAATTAAGAAACTATAAGCAGTGTCAATCCAGTGGCCAATATAGCCCTAAACAAAAACCAGAAAAACTTTACCTTTTGGAAAAGTGGCAACTTCAATCGAGGTCGTAACAGAGGAAGAATGAATGGCCGTGGCAGAGGCAGAAACAACAGCAGGCCAATCTGTCAAATCTGCACTGAACAAGGACATACTGCCTATGACTGCTGGTACAGGTTCGAAGAGTCTTTCCAGACACCAAATAACAACAACGGCAGTAATGCAAATCAAAATGCTTACCTCGCATCGACTGATTTCATAGCTGATCCCGCCTGGTATGCTAACAGTGGTGCCTCCAATCATGTGACCGCTGACTTAGACAACCTTCCTCTGAGAGCTGCCTACACTGGTAAACAGAAACTGGTGGTTGGTAATGGTAAAGCCTTCAATATATCACATATAGGCCACAACACTCTCACCACACATTTACCAAATGTCAAGTTGCATCTTAAAAACATCCTGCATGTGCCTACCATTTCCAAAAATCTTATCAGTATCTCTAAACTTATCTCTGACAATAATGTCTTTGTTGTATTTGACAATAAACATTGCTTTGTGAAGGATCAGGTCAGTCGGAGAACACTGTTGAAAGGGAAAGCTAAAGATGGTCTTTATCTACTGCATTCCCCTGCTGCCACTGCCACCACCAGTCACACCCTCTTCAACAACAATCACCTATTGCACACTAGACCAGTAGCTAATAAGGCAGCCCCTATTGCTAAGTCTGAGTCATGTCAAGTCAGTTTACCCTTCTGCTTTTCTAATTCTATGTCAGTGGACAGTGACCTTTGGCATAGATGCCTTGATCATCCTTCGGATTCAATCATTAGGACTCTTAGAAGATCTTGTATCACCTTTTCTAAAGTAAATGCAAGTTCTTCCTTTTGCTCAGCCTGTGCTATTGGGAAAAGCCACAATCTACCATTTAATCTCTCCCAAAGTAGAACAACTTCACCACTGGAACTAATTCACACAAATCTTTGGGGTCCCTCTCATGTATTATCCAGGGAAAGTTACAAATACTATATTCATTTTATTGATGATTACACTAGATACACCTGGATATACCCACTCACAGACAAATCACAAGCACTGCCAGTTTTTTGAACACTTCAAAAAGCAAATTGAAAATCTTCTAAACACAAGAATTAAAACAGTTCAAAGTGACTGGGGGGGAGAATACAGGTCTTTTTCATCCTTTCTACATCAACAATGAATAAGTTTTAGGCATCCATGTCCACACATACACCAACAAAATGGCAAGGCTGAAAGAAAACACAGACATATCACAGAGTTAGGCCTTACACTCCTCAGTCAAGCCTCACTGCCCTTACACTTCTGGTGGGAAGCCTTTGACACTGCAGTGTACCTAATCAACAAGCTGCCCACTCCCCTTTTGTCTCATAAGTCACCCATTCAACTACTCTTTCATAAAAACCCTGACTATACTTTTCTAAAGACATTCGGGTGCACTTGTTATCCACACTTAAGACCATACAATAAACATAAGATGGATTTTAGGTATGCCAAGTGCCTCTTCCTAGGGTACAGCCCTACTCACAAAGGTTATAAATGTTTACATCCCTCTGGACGTGTCTATATCACTAGGAATGTCACCTTCAATGAACTTGAATTTCCCTTTCCTAGCCTCTTTCCCAATCCAACCTCAACACCTACTAATATCCCCATCCCTTCATTCACCTCAGTGTCGGTTCAACCTAATACTGATCCTCCAACTGGTGGCAGCAGTGGCACACAACAGAATTCTCTGGACTCTCCTGCCTCACCCTCACTGGACTCTCCTTCTAGCCCTTCCTCCACTCCCCCTCACTCCTCACCCCCTACTACCCCTTCCACTTCAATCTCTCCCTCTCCATCCCACCCTTCCTTACCTACTCGACCAATCATACCTCTCAAACTACCTACTCACCATATGATCACAAGAGCATAAGCAGGAATATTCAAACCAAAGCTATTCCTTACCTCCACAGCCACACCACAGCCACTGCCAACCAGTACTGCTGCTGCCCTTGCTAAACCAGTCTGAAAGAAAGCCATGCTTGCTGAATTCTAAGCTCTCTTGCACAACAAGACATGGGAGTTAGTACCTAAACCTCCAAATCATAAGGTAATTGGCAACAAATGGATCTTTAAAGTGAAATACCATGCTGATGGTACTATTGAAAGGCACAAAGCCAGATAGGTTGCCAAAGGATTCCAGCAATCCCCTGGCATTGATTTTTCACAAACATTCAGCCCTGTTATCAAGCCCTGTACTATCAAAATTCTACTATCTATTGCTGTGTCAAAGGGCTGGGATATTCAACAACTTGATGTTCACAACGCCTTCCTCAATGGTCATCTAAAAGAAACTGTTTTTATGTCTCAACCACCTGGGTTTCTTGATCCTCTTCGACCTCAACACGTTTGCAGCCTCAAAAGAGCTCTCTATGGTTTGAAACAAGCCCCTCGAGCTTGGTTTCATAACATCAAGAAGCAACTTTTGGACTGGGTTTTCCTCAATTCTAAGGCTGACAACTCTCTATTTTTTCAACTCTCTGGTGATTACTGCCTCTACGTCTTAATCTATGTGGACGACATTCTTGTGACAGGCAACAATCAAACTCACATCCACCAATCCATCTCCCGTCTCCACAAGAGGTATGCACTTAAAACTCTTGGCTCCTTTAATTACTTCCTAGGAATTCAGGTTCACCATTCCCCTCACTGCTTCTTTTTAACCTAAGTCAAGTACATCACTGATCTTCTCAAATCTCACCACCTACATCTCTCCAAACCCTGTCCAACTCCTATATCCACTAGCACACCATTATCTCTCACCTCCGGATCTCCACTTCCACAACCTACTGCCTACAGAAGACTCATTGGCTCTCTTCAGTATCTCACCCTTACTCGACCTGATATTTCCTTCCCAATTAACAAGCTAAGCCAATTCCTACATGCTCCCACCACCACTCACTGGAAAGCTTGCAAACGCCTCATCCGTTACCTCAAGGGGACTGCCAACCTTGGCCTCATGTTCCAACCCTCATCACAGTTTAAACTAATGGCCTTTTCGGATGCCGATTAGGCTTGCTGCCCCGATGATTGGCGTTCTATTAGTGGTCACTGTGTGTTTCTCGGCAACAACATCGTCTCTTGGAGCTCCAAGAAACAGAATGTCGTCGCCCGGTCTAGTACCGAATCTGAGTATTGGGCCCTAGCTCAAGCTACAGCTGAAATTAACTGGATCAAATCACTACTCAGAGAGACGAAACTCTTGCCTGACTGTCAAGCCACGCTCTGGTGCGATAATCAGGGCGTTACTGCTTTTGCTGCCAACCCAATCTTCCACTCCCGCACCAAGCACATCGAGGTCGACGTTCATTTCATCCGAGACTATGTCGCCAACGGCTCGCTCAAGATCAACTACATCCCTTCCTCCGAACAGATCACCGATGCACTCACCAAGCCCCTCTCTCAATCTCAGTTTCGGGTCTTCCGGCACAAGCTTCGGGTCGATGAAGCTCCCCTCAGCTTGAGGGGGGATGTCAAGTCAACGGGTAAGATCCACTCCACTCATGGATCCCAACCCGTATCCAAAACGAAACCCGTCTCCAATTATCAACAGGCCCAACAGGAAAAGCCCAAAACAGAAAAGCCCACGGAGCCCGTCTACACTGACCCACAGGCTCAACAGGAAAAGCCCAAATCCAGAAACAGAATAGAGAAGCCCAAAGCCCATAAAACAAAATGATCAGTATCTCTTTGTGTACATTATACCATATTTAGAGAATTAAACCTAATGTAATCTTTACATATATAAATATGTCATATGGGGTCTCAAGATCAATTGAACAGCCACCATAACCTTTGCACAGAAAAGAAAATACAGAATTCTACAATGTTTATACATTCTTTTCTCTAGGCAACTAAATTACCTAAATAACAACAATATATAGTGGAAACAGCTCATTTTCACGTCTCCCAAAGTTTATCAAAACATTAAGAAAGCAAGAAATTCATAAGAATTGGCCAATTGAATTGCCAGATTTGGTTATCAACTTTCGGTTTGTAAAATATAATGCTTTTTCATTGGAGTTAACATTTTTAAAAGTTGATTATTTAAAAAAATATATAAAAATTATAACAAAACTTGATGTTTATTTTATATTATTAAATATATTTTAATTTTTAAAAAATTTATTAATTAAATTTTAATCTATTAATTTTAAAAAATTAAAATCTTTTAAGATACATTTAATTTTTTATTTTAATATAATAAATTATAAAAATATTTTTTATTGTTAGATTAAAGCATATGAAATTATGATGTTGTTGTTGTTGTCAGGAACTACTCATTAAGTTTTCTTTTAATATATATTTAATTTTCTTTTTCTTTTTTTTTTCAATAGAAGTGATATAGAAATAATTGAACTTAATTAATTTGGTATTAAATCAATTAAACTCAAAAGAGAATTATAAATAATGTTAGATCAGTCATCTTTTTAATTTTAATAAAATATTATTAAAAAAATAAATTTGTCTTACAAAGATTAATAAAAATAATAATTAAAAAAACCAACCAATATGTTCAAAGCAATTAAATTACAATAATTAAAAAAAAATTTAAAATTTATTTTTTTAAATTCATCATTTGTCTCATCAAAATTAATAATTTATAATTTTACGTATAATATTTTTTTTAACTTCACAGGTTGGATAGGATTTTCAAATCAATAATCTTAAAATGAACACGTTGCACCGAAAAATCAATTAGAAGCACTGAAACTTAGTGATTATTGGACAAAAAATTGTACTAATTAAACAAGCTTCATACACAATATTTTTTTAATTATGGTGTATAAATATATTTTTAAAAATATTAATATAAAATAAATCAATAGATTTTTCTCTTAAATTTATTTATCAAAATAAGTGAAAACTTTGTTAATATTAAAGACTCCTCTATGCATTTTAGATATCATTAAAAATTTAGTTCGCCACATAATATAAAGTCTGAGTCAACCAAGATTTATTATGTAGTTCTTAATAAGATACTTTAAAATTAAATTTCATTAATTAATTTAAAAAATATAAGGTTATCCCACCAATCTTGACAGTTTATGTGTTTATAATTTTTAAATAGATGCTACAATCTATCTACTGTATTTTCACTATTTAAAACTGTGTATTCTAATATCATTATTATATATAATTTAAATTAATTAATATAAAACTCTAATATTTTTACACAGAAGGATTTTTTTTTAAGTATCTACTTGGCTTCAATAAAATAAAATAAAATTTATTTATTTTACAAAAATCCATAAAGAAAATAATTAAAAACTCTAATATTTTTAAAATAATTAATTTAAAATAATAATAAAAAAGTATCAAAAATTACCAATGAATATCAACTAAACAAAAAAATTTATAATAAACTATATAACGTGATAAAATAATGCATTATAATTAATTATAAGGACTCATTCATGTGCAAATTATAATGGGGAGGGGGCATGTGCAATTAAGTGGGTCCTGTGCAGCAGGAGATACTATGTCATATATTAATTAATATAAAATGGCACCAAATCTTAGTTTTGCTTTTTATTTTTTATTATTAAATTATAAAAAACATTAAAAAATAATAAATAAAATATAGGCTAATGGGGTCAAGTCCATATGACATTGGCCCAACTTCTTTGTTGGCTGATAAGCCTGAAATTTAAGAATCTATTTTTTTATTTTAAAAAAACTTGATTTATACTTTTCGTTATGAAAATTGAAATTGAAATTATTTAAAATTTACTTTAACATAACTTGTTGATAGCTATTTAAAATGTTAATATAAATTAAATAATTATTTTAAATTTATTATTTATTTTTTAAAAAACTTCTTGACTACTTTAATTAATTAGATGATGACAAGATAATTAAATTATAAAAATAATATTGATATATTATTAGAAAGAGCTCATTTTTGTATTTTAAAAAGATTTATTATATCATAGTTGAGCATCAAATATTATCTGAAAAAGATTTATTCTTATAACATGTGATTTTTTTTAAAAAATCTATTAAAATCAGCAACTTATTATTTGTAATTTTAAGTATATATATTTTTAAATAAATTGATATAAAATCTAATATTTTTGCATAAAAAGGATTGTTTTAATTTAATTTTTAAATAAAAATAATATAAAAATATTTGATTATTATGATATTAAATCGACCAAACTAAATATAAAATTGAATAAAAAATTAAAATAATATTAAATAAATTAGATTAAATACCAAAGTGAAATTAAAACTTGAATAATTATTGTCTAATCCTAAAAAAATGCAAACGAAATCAAATGATTAAAAGCTTGGATGCAAGAATCAGGAGGTGCACCAGAACATCCCAACTAAGTTGGCACATTCTTAGCACCTATTCATCATCTTCTTTACTATAATAAAACATTATTAAATTAAAATAAATTTATCTTACAAAAATTAACAAAAGTGATAATTAAAAAATTCTGATATGTTTGTAGCCAATAATTTAAAATAATTACAAAAAAGTACGAAAGACTGCTAATGAATATAAACTAAATAAGAATCTATGATAGACTATATCACGTGATAAAATAATGAGATTGAAGAGCTTCTTGCATTATTCCATTAAAATCACCATTCTTCTGACTTTCCACATTACATGCCTGGAAACAAGAATCGATGAAATAAAATTAATTACTCTTCAAACTCTCTTTTATAAAAAATTAAAAAAATTACTTGAATATAATCATCAATATGCTAGATGTCTGGTCAACTTATTACTCGAGGTAAAATGATAAACACTTGAAAAATAATAATAAATTTTAATTTCAATTTAAATGATGAGTACTAATATTTGTTTTTTAAAAGGCTTAACGGAAAAAAAGAAAAAATATGTGAGTGTACCTAAACGCCTAGAGAAGATTGTAATAACTACAATAGGATAAAATAATGAATGGGTAAATACTTACTGAAGTTCGTAATATTATGAAATTGTAATAGAGCCTAGATCACAGAGTCATTTCCTAAAGCCACAAAGCCAGATCTGGAAAATTATGGAAGAAGGATGATGATGAGTATGACCATACATGCATGAGTTGCAATAAAAAGTTACAAGGGCTTAATTTGGTGATTATCAATATGCAATCTTGAAGCAATTACCATGATGAGCATGATCCCACACCCATGAGGCCATGTTGCATTTCAGAGTGAAGCATTGCCGTGTTTAATTAGATGAAGAAATTAATAATACAAAATAGCGTTTTTATATTTCATTAATTAGTTATCTAAATTAGATAAATTTATTGTCCAAATAATTTTATTCTAAAAGTAAAACTTAAAAGGAACAGAGAAATGAAAAAAACAAAATAGAAGAAATTAATAAGACAATTACCTGCAGTCAACTTGTAGATATTAATGGAAGAAATGTAGTGCTGAGAAGGTGCAGCAGCTGTCGGATCTCTGTTCCTGCTAGTCATGAAGAAGAGAAAGAAAGAAGGGTGGGTGAGAGCGTTTAAATTAATAAGCAAATTAATCGAACACTAAGGAGTTGAATGCACCAACTGACCTTTAAAATCGCCGTCTTCTGTCAATTGCGATAAGTGGGATGTGAGCAATCTTGGGCCAATCAGTGCCAGTGTTTTTTTGGCATGTTTTAGACAAGTGGGGACACCCCTCGATATCCAGTCTACTTAAAGAGGTAAGACGATCCATCCCAACAGGCAGCGATGTCAAATTGGGACATTCAAGAATTTGAAGCTTCTTCAGTGAGACAACATGTTGAAGGGACTCCGGCAAAGACTCCAGCTTCGGAAGTCCTTCAATATGCAGCCTTGAAAGACTTTGAAGGCCTTGAAATTGCACTTGTGAAAGATCTAGCTCTTTGCATCCCCAAAGTGTCAAATCCTCAAGGGCAGTGAGACGTTGAATTGCTCCAGAGTGAAGAAGTGATGTCAAATTGGGACATCCATGAATGTCAAGCTCCTTCAATGAGACAACATGTTGAAGGGACACCGGTAAAGACTCCAGCTTTGGAAGTCCCCTAATTTTCAACTTGGAAAGACTTCGAAGGCCTTGGAATTGCAAGTCATCTAAATCTGAGAGATCCAGCTCTTTGCAGTCAATTATCTTCAACATCTCAAGGGTAGTGAGATGTTTCAACACTCCAGAGACAGAATTCAGCCTTTCACATCTTTCAATAGTTAGCGAGCCGAGACAAGTTAAGCCTCTGAAGCCTTCCCCTGGTAAACTAATTAACTTTGGGCACTGGTTAATCCACAAAAACTCGAGAGAAATGAGGTTTCTCAGGCCTTCTACTGGCAGACATTCTAGATCCTCAATCCCAAATAATCCAAGAAACTTCAATTTAGAGAGAGGAAAAGGCAGTGAAGAAGATGTTGAACAGCTCATCTTCATCTTCATCCTCATTGTCTCTTGCAATGGCTTCCAGCTGCCTCTATCCCAGTTCAAAGTCCCTTCGATGGATGGAAAAGATGGCATGGTACTCAACTTAGGGCAGCCTTGGACTACTAACTTGGAAAGATGGGGAAAACATCGCAGCTCTCCCTCTCTCTCATTGTAATCGTCCCTCCTTCTCCACCATCCCTTGAGATTTGGGCATTTCATAAGCACGAGTTTCTCCAAGGATGGGAAGACAGAGTTATCAACTTCTCCGTCTCCTCCTACAGCAGAGTCCCAGTAAACATCGTTCTCCTCTATATACTCCATATTAATTGCATCTGTGATCTTTAAGGACTGGAGACAAGTTAACCGATCTAACTGTGGCAGATGCTGGCAATTTGCGCAGTCCGATAGTTCAAGATGGATGAGATTCGTGAGTGAAGAAAGCCAACTCGGAAACCTCTCACCTCTGTAGTACAACACAGACAACTCTTTTAAATTATGGTGGGGCTCCAGCGATTTCATTGACATGTCCTCATCAACAATTGCAGATGCTTCATCCCTATTTCTCTTCCAGCTTAAGGTCAACGAATGAAGATGCTTCTTGACTTTCAAGTTGGCTGCCCTGCATTCCCATGCGCCATTCTTCAAGTACCCAAGATTCTCAATCCTTAGCTCTCCTCTCAGGTTGTTGAGCCCTTTCAGTTCACTGAGACCAGCGCTAGGCTCCCCATTTGGATCATCTCTGTTGTCCACTATAAATCTGTCTAATCTCCGTAGGGAACTCAACTGCCCTATTCCTCGTGGCATATAACTCAACTTATGACATCGCTCAATCTCGAGGCATCTAAGATTCACCAATTTTCTTATTTTTGAAGGAAGTTTCTGGAGATTGGAACAATGCAAGAGTTTGAGAACTTGCAGATTTTGCAGCTTTTTAACAGAATTAGGAAGAGTCTCTAACCTGTGGTCTCCAAGAAAGTTGAGATACCTCAAGTGTTTCAACTTACCAATTGAGGTGGGAACTGTCACGAGGTTCAAATAACGAAACTCCAATGAGCGCAACTTTCTTGAATTTAAGATAATTGAATTGCACTGTACCTCACTGAGGCTGCCACTGAAAGGAAACTTCAAAAATGTTCGAATCTTATTTTGCTTGAGTAAAGCAGATGGAATTTGCCATCGGGAATTAAATGACACATGAAGGGTTTTCTCATCAATAAGAGATTCATCATTTGAGTTCACCATGAGGATGCTTTCCTTGCCCCCAACTGATATTGCAAGATCATGCATTAAATCATGCATCTTACAAGATGTTATTTTCTTCCATTTATCTATTTTCACTTCTTGAAAGAAAGACCTGCAAAGCAATTCTTTAAAATACTCAAGACCAATTTCTTCAAGACATGACTCGCTTTCATTGCTGGACTGAATAAAATCTTGTGCCATCCAATAATAAATCAAATTTGGCACATCAATCACATGATCTTTCGGAAAGAGCTGACAATAAGCAAAACAAATTTTCAAATGAGAGGGGAGGTGATCATAACTCAGTTTAAGTGTCTTCAAAATATGATTATCTCCTTCACTTATTCCCGAAAATTCCTTGTGCTCAAATGACAACCACTCACGTTCTGGATCTTTAAAATAAAGTAGACCTCCAATTGTCTTAATGGCAAGCGGAACACCTGCACACTTTCTTACAATCTTCTTTCCAATGTCTGTAACACCTTTATTCTTTGGCTCCTCCCCTTGTTTAAATGCGAGTCTCTTGAATAAATCCCATGCCTCATTTTCAGACAAGCCTTTTAGAACAAAGGGGGATGATGCACCCATTGCTTCTGCTACTTTTGTACTGCGTGTGGTTACCACTATCCTACTTCCTTTCACACCACCCCTCAGCAGATGTTCCAAATTGAGCCATTCAATTCTATCCTCATTCCACACATCATCTAAAACAAGTAAATATTTCTGATCCCTAATTTTTTCTTGAAGCTGGTCTATCAATTGATCCATTTGAAGGTTTCCCAGTTCCTTATTTGTTCCAGATGTTATTATATTTCTTACAATCAACTTGACATCAAAAGGATCGGAGACACAAACCCACATTTTAAGCTCGAAATGACCTTTGACTCTATCATCGTTGTAAACAAGTCGAGCAAGAGTGGTCTTTCCTAATCCTCCAATGCCCACAATTGGAACCACCAAAATATTTCCTTCAGAGTTGAGAAGAATATTTACTATTTCTTCTTTATCCTCGTCTCTTCCAATAACATCCTCTCCACGTACATAAGAGTGAGTCTCCCTGCTCCCTCTCATATAAGATTTCTCTTCAACCGGACCCTCTTGTAAATGGAACCTGACTCTATCTTTTGAAATGGCATCTAGTCTTTTCCCAATGGCCTTAATTTTGCGACCCATCTTAAGGCCATAAGCAAACTGAATAGAGCAAGAGAAGAAGCGGCGTACCTGCCTTGCCATGTCATTTCCAGCACTCATCATCAGTTGTCGCTGCAAGGCTTCAGTGGAGAAATCATCCAACAGGTCATCTGCATCGTACATAGCATCTTTCAGCCTCCCAAGCCAAACTCTCACTTGCTCGTTTTACGAATGCTGCTTCTCCGCATCCAGAAGCACCGCTTTGACAGTGGAAACGGTGTCCTTGAGTTGTTGGAGCTCATCTTTAGCCCCCCACCACAATGCAATCTCTTGAACAACATGGGAACCCAGCTTCTTGATTAGCTCGGCAGCAAGTTGAAACAGAACTGCCTCTGCCATTATCACTGAACTGTGGCTGAAGTGAAAGCAGATTTAATTAAAGTGTTTAAGATTTGCGTGAGGAAGCCTAGCTAAGGGTTGGTTTCTAGCTTTATGAATTTCGAGTGGTCATGGTATCCAGCTTTTCCATCTATTATTGATGCCTTGCCACTGAAAGCAACTCGGCTTCGCAAGAACTTTCATCCTCATGAATTATTGCAAGCATGATAAGTTACGTCTGAGAAGTCTCTCATGACAGTCGGAAAGCAGCTTTCAATATACTATTGCAGCAGAGACCTTTGTGTCGAGGGGAAACCCACAAGCAATTTTGTTGTAAATACCTGAATGGTGAAGTCTTATCAATTTTTCTGTTGATTACAACACGGCATGTTTTCATTGAAGCAAACATTTTCTATATATTGCACTTACAAGGGGTTCCTTCAATTATTTGATACAAGGGGGTACAAGAAAGCCACAAGCACTTACAAGGCAAAGTGAATTGTGGCATACTCATCTATGCATTAAAGAAGACCTCATTCATCATCCTGTCTTGATTCCATTCAAGCATTCAATATAACAAAATATGTTTTTTTTCCTCAATCTAAATTGATTTTCATAAAGCTATATATTCATTAATATCACATACAACAATTATAGTTGGAGAATTAATTAGAAGCACTCAAACAACACAATCCGTATTGGACAAATCTGACCAATTCAATTGATATATATTTTCATTTTTATTGAAGCTTGATGCTTTAAGTTTTTTTGATTTTTTAAGAAAAAGTTGATATGATTAAATATTTTATAAATTATAAAAATATCTTTTAATCTTGTTTTTTAAAAAATCATTACGAAATTTAAATCCACATAAGATTTTCTTTTATAATAATGAAAGCGAATATAACTAAAATTATATTTTAATGTATAATTTTTTTTTCACAGAGTCAAATTAAGGGGTCAGGCACCATCAACCCCCTCGGGGTCTCGGCTTGGAAGCTTCCATTAAATTATGTGAGAATGGGATTAGCATCTTCCAAATTAGCAGTCAAACAAAGTAAACTATTATTTACTTTAACTACCAAATGCCATCTTATTCTACAAAGCCAGCCCCCCAATGTTGACAATTCCTCTGCTCAATTATATAATTTTGAAATAAACTTGGCAATCTATCCACAGGATTCCACAGTACAACTGCCTCTGCAGAACATTGAAAGAAAACTGCCTCTGCCATATTGCACAAGGGTGATGCAAATGGAAGCTTAATCTCAGGGAAGATTTTGAAGTGAGTAACAGTTGAGAGAGGAAGAGTGGGATGCTGTGTGAAGACAGAGTGACCTGGTGTTTCCCATATTGTACATGCAAGCGTGACTGGCATGTTTTGTCTGAAAAGTCTTTCATGTAGTCGGAAAGCAGCTTCCGATAACCCACCACCCTCAGTTATACTATTGCAGCAGAGACCTTTGTTTCAAGAGGGAACCCACAAGCACTTACCAGGAACACTCAATTCTGGCATTTTCATCTCCATATTAAAAGAACTTGTAATTCAGCATCCAATGTCTAAATGACAACTACCATAAGAGATCTATACAACTTTGTGTATCAGTAAATTCTTAATTTTAGAAAGACAAAGGCATGCCGCTTTCACATTTCCTTTGTTCATTTTTGTCCAACTTCCAGGGCAAAGAAACGGAAAGCAATTCCGCATTCACATTACTTTAATTTGGAATTCCTTTTTGCTTCGTTGATTTTGCATGCAGTTACGGTCCCCCGAGTGTCATTGCTATTGCTCAGTACCAACCGCTGACGTCTGCAGACTCAACTCAGTCCTCCTAGAATAAAGAAAAGCTTTTACAAGTATAGCTTTCTTAATGCTCTGTTTTTAAACTTGTTATCATTTGCTACTCATAGTCTTCCTCTCTCAACTACAAGACGCACAGGCTGCTTTAATTGCTTGGATGATGATGGCTAGGCAATTAAATTACCTAAACAACAACAATATATAGTGGGAAACAGCTCATTTTCACGTCTCCCAAAGTTTATCAAAACATTAAGAAAGCAAGAAATTCATAAGAATTGGCCAATTGAATTGCCATATTTGGTTATCAACTTTCGGTTCCTAAAATATAATGCTTTTCCATTGGAGTTAACATTTTTAAAGTTGATTATTTTAAAAAATATAAAAATAATAAAAAATTTTGATATTTATTTTGAATTAAAAATAATACATAGCAATGAGAATAACATTAAAAAAAAACTAGAATTAAAAATACACAAAATCTTAAATATAATCACATAAACAAAAACAATCATAATGATACTTGAAAATTGTTTAGCCTTTTAAGTACTTTGAGATTTTATTTTTGCAACAAAAATATCTCGAAAACAATACGAATCAATAAGAATAACAAATAAAATTTAACATTAATTATAATATCAAAAGACTAAAATTTGAAATACTCAAAATTGTAAATATAAATTTGTTTAAATAAAAATAAGTGATGCCTCAAAATCTTTCAATCTTTAAGAACAAGACAAACTTAATTACTGTGTAGTTTAATTGAAAGTCATAAGTGTTAACACCAACAAAATAGATTTTTAATGTCAATTATTCAGCAGCAATTGTCACAACCGCAACTACGCGTATTAGTAAAAGTATTTTTGTCATTTTTTTAATGGCATTTATCAAATAATCGTTATTTAAATATATGATTATAATTGTAAACATTAATCAATAAAACATATACTTGTAAAGGTAATAGTTTACAATTATTTTTAAATAAATTTATATATTTTTTAAAATTTTAATTAAATTAATTAATTTTAATTTAAATATAATAAAATAGTATTGTTAAATCATACTTTAAATTAAAGATACATTTAAAGAAGTTAAATTTATAAAACTTAAAAGTATAAATAAAAACTAAAACACTACAATAACTTAAACATTTAACAATAATTATTTAGTAGTGTAATTATTTAATAAAAATTATGAAAATTACTATTATAAATATTGTAGAAATCTTTTCTTTGTTACACTTTCAATAATTTTTATTTAAAAATATTATTAATAAATTTATAGTGATAATTATAAATTTTAGCTATTAAACTGTATATAATTAGCTGTTATTGTTTTATGCCAAGTTCATAATTTTTTATTTTTTGAAATTATAAAATTTAAAATTTAAAAATTTAATTTTTTGATGTTAAATTAAATAAAAACTTATTCAAATATAATAAAAATAATATTTAGTATATCAAACGCATTTAAAATTAATTAGATGTAGATCCAAATAAAGTAAACTTTAAAAATTTAAAATATAAATTAAAAAATAATAAGAAAAAAATAAATATAGCTTTTATTTACTTAATTAAAAAAAGAAAAAACCATAAAATAATTCAATTATGTTGAAATTTAATAAAACATTTAACTATAAGTGTCTCACATTATATATATATAAGCAAAAGTTATGGGCATGAAGAAACCCTCTAATCACTCTTCTGCTCCTATAAGCAATGAAACCCTCTTTACTAGTTCAGTCGACCCTTTCACACTCTCTCTTAACTTACGAGATTGCTTATTCTCTTATTTGTAGGCTCTTTTCACTGATTTTACTTTTTTTCCCCTTTCTTGTCTATGCTATCTACAATTGATTCTTCTCTTAAAAAATTTTGGTGGCTTTTTTGCTATTATATTCAAAGAAGTAGAAACAAGCAAAGTAAGGAAGACATTTATATTGCATTCATTTTGTTTTTATTTGAGTGTTTACCATTTATGTAAAAGACTATTTTAATTCGAGCATGTTAGTTTTAATTTAAAGGAAGCCAAAGGAAAATCTAAGGCCAATTATGCTGCAGAGCATCTAAAACTGCGAAAATTCTTTAAGCAACTATGTGAATTTGTAGATTTTATACTTTTCATTGTTGGTCTTGAAGGTTTCTTATTGCTTTGCAATTTTCAATATTTTTTCTTACTAGTCTTTAATTTGTTTTTGTTCTTTTTATGTAGGATATGATAGATCATTTGTTGATACGACAATTGCTAAGAATCAAATTTGTCTTCAACTTTATCAACCTTTAAAAATTAGCAGGTAGGTGTTACTTCCTTTAATTCTCCTGTCCATTGTGGTTCATTAATTTTTACAATTAATTGACTTGATCCAGCAAGTACTCTTAGTTCTTGCCCTTTTTTCGATGTATTAGTAGTGACCTTTTCATAAATTAGGCAAATCAATATTTTAAATAGGATTAATTAAATAAATATGACATTAAAAAAATAATGAGATAAAGGAGGTTTGAAATCATTAGGATTTTCATACGTGATCATTACTGGATCTTTCTCTATTAGCTCGTAGTAAGTTTAATCAATATGATTTTCAAAAGTCAATCGTTTGAATAATTAAAAATCTATAACTATGAACAAAAAAAAAAAACTTTATTCACAGTTTTGTTGTAACTGTAAAGATTTCCTTTTGTTCATAGTTATATCTATAACTGTAAACAAAAATGACCTTTATTCACAGTTTTGTTACAACTGTGAATAAAGGTCTATTTTATTCACAGTTTCGTTAAAATTGTGAACTAATATTTTTTTATTCATAGTTATTATTAAAACTTTAAACTATTTAATGTGAACTACTATCATTTTTGTTGTAGTGATTTAGGTGACATTAATCTAAACCATACCAACTTTTGTAACAATTTGCCATCAATGATAATGCGGTAGCATATACGAGGGAAAATTGTGAAGGATTGCTAGTTTGATTATTTGGATATGTAATTTACGATTTGAAATACATGTTCATTTGATTTTGTTTATGAATTAAGTTTTTGCATGTTATTTTTTTTTATTGATCATTAACTTCATTTGTATTTTATAAATATATGATATTAACTTTATGATATTTTATTTACAGATTTGATGGATTCATAGGGGCAATCAAGTGATGACTTGCAGAAACACATAGCAAGAGGGATCAGAAGTATGTATAGTGTAATAAAGAATAAAGCAACTACACAAAAGATATCAATCCAATTGAATAAAAGAGGGCAACCTATTGAAAAAATAGCACATAAATGAATAGGTACATTGGTGTCATTATACGTTATACAGTGCCTATCAACATCACTAATTGGCATATAGTGCCTAATGAGTTGAAGAATAAAATTTTGAAATAATTTTGATATGCATTATGTTACTTGAAGTATCCTTCCTCCATTTTATTACATGATCCTGATTGATGTTGATTAGATTGTATGATTGTATTTTACAGGGAACTTATGAAATAGATGAAAGTTTAAAAAAATATGTATTTCACTTTGCCACACAGAAATAGAGGAGCTTCAAAATCATTTTTACAAGGGATTACATCATGCCTTTCTTGGATGATTTACACCATTAAAGGTGCCCATCTGAAGAATAAAGGAGTTTCATAAATAAAGATATGTGGAATGAGTTTATGAATTCTTAAATTTTAAAAGAGTTTGAGGTAAGCAATTAACCAAATATCTATGAGGGTTTTTATAGAACTTATTCTAAAAGTTGATATGTTATGTTGCATCACAGCATAAGAGAGTTGTGATGACAAAGAGAAGAAAATAAATGTGTACAACCATCGTCTTTTTAAAAAAGGTTTATGAGGTTAAAGATGAAAATAGTAATTTTTTTTTAAGCTTTAACTATTTAATGTTTGCATTTTACACATTAGTCAAACAATTAACTTGGTGTTATTATGTACAGAAAAACTTTGTTGGTTGTAATGTAGTCATGCTACATTGTGGAATGCATCACAATATAATAAAGAAGGATAGTATATAAATGAAGCAATCAGAGAGTGTGCTCAAAGGATAATAAGTACTTTATTATATTTAAATTTTTTCTTAAACAAGTATGATGTTTATATAATACTTTAAATTATAATTTATAGGATGAGTTAAAGACACAAGCCACACAGGGGACATTTAAACCCTTGCGTGGAAAAGACGTGCTAACAAAAGCTATTAGCACACTGAATCATGGTGGTTGAGTTAGAGGTACAGGATCTAAGATGACTATCACCTTGTATTTTGTTAAGACAAAATAATTAAACATACCAAAAAGTGAAGACTCAATAAAGAAGATTTGTTGGCTATTGTGAGTTAATTGGCTCAACACAAATATAAAGTAGAAGACATTTTAAGAGACCATACTATCATCAAGTTGAACCAACACCAAACGATATTTTGTTCAAGTAAACTAGCAATAATATGGCAGGAGTAATAGCTGATGAAGAATATCCCATCATGTTTTAGCCACTTCTACCAAAAAATTTATCAGAGCCGACATCATGTATATAAAAGGTATGTCATGCGTTATTTGTAGTAAATAAGATATTAATAGTTTTAGATAAGGAATCTAAGTTGTGTTTTTGTTTTATTTCATTGTAGTATGTATCTTACTACATGTGCATTAATTTTGTAAATAGACGATTTCATGAATCAAACTAACCATGGGTATCCTCTAACTGAAGTTGATATTAGAGTGAAAGTGGAGATAACTGTTCATGAGAATGTTTCTTTGTCTCATCCCTTGCCAAAACCAAAATTTTTTATTGTATCTGAAGCTATCGGCACGCATGTTGCTCGACCATGAGATTACATCATCCTTGGCGAATATGAGGTAATGTATTTGTAAAATTTAAACTGCGTTTTATATCATGAATTGACATAAATAAGTGTTTGATTTTCAACTATTATCTAGAATAAGGAAGCCAAAACTAGTAGTTAATTGGAAACTACCAACCGTATACCAATATCATGTCTTCTCTTTTAAGGTACCACATACACTAAAGATGATGTATTCATATGTGAGTAAGTTAATGGCTCATGATGATGTGGTCACAATTCTTTCTATAGTAGAGAGTCTTTTTTAGCAAAAGCCTTATTTAAGTGATGTGAGATGATATTTTGAAATTTTGTCACATGGAGGAGGTACGTGTCACCATCATTCAAGCTTACATTGTGTATATTTTTTTAATAGTTTATTGATTTTAAAATTACTAGCATTTTTTTTATGCTTTTCATGTTTTCAATAAATTTCATGTTGATTTGGTTGTACTTAGCTTAAGTAAGTTTTGCTGATTTGTCACTACTATTTACGAGAAGTGATGTAAGGATTAAAAAGTAAACCCACCATATATCAACTGGATTAATGTAACCATGCGATGAAAGAATAGTGTTCTTCCCACTTAACATCGCATAAGTATTTATTTAACTTTTAATTGTATTATTTAGATAAGAAATAATTTAACTTGCATAATAATTTAAGAGGCATTAGATGTTGGTGATCATTGAGCCTATAGAATTCACATACATAATTTTTGATCATCTGGGGCATGGTTCTCGAGCTATTTTGGATGTCCTCATGTGCATGAGTTAAATTATTTTACTTATATTGGTACTTAAACTTTCGAGATTTATGATCATTTTCTGTTGTCAATTCTTTTCGAATGCTCTTGCTAATAGACATGCCATGAAGTACTAGACTAAATCACAAAGCTCTTGTTGCTAAAGCATGTATACATAAAACTACATATGCTATTCGATTTACATATTAAAGAACATATGACATTTGAAATTACGTTATGTAATATCTACATCATCCTCTCAACCGTGAGTGTGGATATATATGTCATGAAGTTTATGGAAGACATCATTAACTAATGTAACATTGATCTTCTTTACTCAAAAATAGTAAGTTGTTAAGTAATTATTTAATGTAAGTGAATACAATACTATTGTAAATTCTGAATGCACTTACTTTTTTTTTTTTAATTTCATACCACTAATGGACATTGATGCTTACATTCAACCTAAGCTTGATAATGTTAAACACGAACTTGAACAGTACTTATGGAGCATCATGTTAAAGATTGGATAAAAAGGCAGAATTTGAGCTTTGAAATTTTGTAAAGATGTTATAGACTTTACGGATTATATCAATTGTATTTCAACTTGCACTGTAAGAAATAGTTTTGATTTATAAATTAATTCTTTTTCACATTGTTTGATATATGTATAAATGTTTCTTTGAATAAGAATTACGATTCATTATAGCATAAACAGAGATGCATTACATTGAAGTGTGTTGTAATGGAAGAAATGATAGCAAAAAATTATTAGAGCATTGGTTTATTCATTGTATTATTGGAGGATTAGTGCATTGGTTTATGAAATTATTAAAGGGTTAGTTCATTGGTTTATAGAATTATTGGAGTGTTAGTGTATTAGTTTATAAAATTATAAAAGTGTTGGTGCATTGAATTTTTTTATGAAATCATTGGGGTGTTAGTTTGTTGATAAAATTGTTGATGTGTTAGTTTGCTAATAGTATCATAAAAAAATTAAAGTGATTTATTTATACATATTTGTGTGTATGTACATGTGCGCGTGTATGCGTATATAAGTGTGTGTTCGGTGGTGTTTTTATGTATTGGAGAATGAATTAGTCTTTATGTATATGTTGATTTATATATATGTTAATAGGATGGTTATTTTTGTTGCTTTACATATATGTATGTGTATGTATGTTGGTGTGTTAATGGAATGGATATGTTAGGACGTTATTTTATTCATATTTATATGCATGTCGGTGTATTAAAGAATGAATTAACATTTATATAGATATCAATTTATGTATGTGTTTATGTAATGGTTAATTTGTTGGTTTACATATATGCTGGTGTGTCAATGGAATGGATAAGTTTGGTGTATTAGTTTGTTGATATATATTAATATGATGGTTGTTGGCTTATGTATATATTGATTTGTTTGTGGAATTGATCGGTTTACAATAAAACGGATGTGTTTACTAATATATTAGTTTGTACGTTTGATAAGTTTGACGTATTTGATAAAAATTTGATGTACATTTATCTTTTGCTTTATTTATATTAATTAAATTAAAAATTTTATTTTGTATACTTTTATTTTATTTAAAAAATTATTATTTTACAATTGTGTGTAAATTGTTAAACTATTATTTGTTAATTAATAATATTTTTTTATCTTTTTTAATCATAAAACATTATTTTATGAAAAATAATAAAAATTTTAAAAATACATAGTATGAAATTTTCTTCGTAATTTGTTTTATCATGAAGAAATGTCTTATTTAAAAAAATTAATTTAATTTTTATAAATACAAATGAAAAAGTAAAATTAATGTGCTAATTTTTTTGCATGATTACTTAATAATTGTGAAAAAAATTAATTTTAAATTATTAAATGTTATTTTTAAAGTTATTTACTAAAATAAAAATTAATTTTTTTAAAAAAACTATGAATAAAATGTATTATTAAAAATAAATATTATTTTATTAAATTATTAGTTTAGTAGATTTTTCTTCACAGTTTTAACTATGAAAAAAGCTTTTAATAAACCATGAAGAAATATATACATTTCTTCACAATTCAAAAATCATGAAGAAAATGTTTTTCTTTTCAAACCCTCATTCTTCACATTTTTAGAACTATGAAAAAAAATCTGTTTTAATCGTTAAACCAAAAAATTTATTTTTTTAATGACTGCACTATTATTAATTTTTCTGTATATAATTTGATTCTAAATATTACCAAAAAAAAAAAAATCCTAAGCAAATCCTTAAGAAATGATCTTAGCTACTTATATCACCCTAACTGTCAAATGATTTTTAAAATTGAGGTCGCAATTTCAAGTGAACTATTAAACTGAATTTTTTTTTTTTTTGTCTCAGACTTGTTCTTCTTTGTCTTGGATTTGTCGCTTTCATAAAGTTTCTTCATCCAATGGCTAAGCAAGGAAGAATCCATGGTACGCATCTTGCAGTTTTTATGCTTTTTTAGGGACTCTATAGTTTTTCCAATGTGGGTTTTCATAAGAATGTCACTTTTGATCGGTAAACTCTTGAGCCAAGTCATAGTGTCAAACGATATTTCCTTCAAGTAGACTAGCAATAATATGGCAGGAGTAGTAGCTGATGAAGAATATCCTATCACATTTTAGCCACTTCTACCAAATAATTTGTCAGAGCCGACATCATGTATATAAAAGGTATGCCATGCGTTATTTGTAGTAAATAAGATATTAATAGTTTTAGATAAGGAATCTAAGTTGTTGTTTTATTTTATTTCATTGTAGTATGTATCATATGACATGTGCATTGATTTTGTGGATAGAGGGTTTCATGAATTAAACTATCCATGGGTATCCTCTGACTGAAGGTGATATTAGAGTGAAAGTGGAGATAGATGTTCATGGCCATGTTCCTTTGTCTCGTCCCATGCCAGAAATTTTTACTGTATCTAAAGCTATCAGCGCACATGTTGCTCGACCACGAGATTACATTACCACTGGCAAATATGAGGTAATGTATTTGTAAAATTTAAACTGCATTTTATATCATGAATTGACATAAATAAATATCTGATTTTCAACTATTATCTAGAATAAAGAAGCAAAAACTAATAGCTAATTGACGACTGCAAGCCATATACCAATATCATATCTTCTCTTTTGAGGTACCACATACACCAAAGATGATGTATTCATATGTGAGTAAGCTAATGGCTCATGATGATGTAGTCACAGTTCTTTCTATAATAGAATCCTTTTTAGTAATGTCCCTATTTATGTGATATGAGATGATATTTTAAAATTTTGTCACATGAAAGAGGTACGTGTCACCATCATTTAAGCTTACATTATGTACATTTTTTTAAGAGTTTATTGATCTTAAAGTTACTAGCATTTTTTTTTGATGCTTTTCATGTTTTCAATAAACTTCATGTTGATTTGGTTGTAGTTAGGTTAAGTAAGTTTTGCTGATTTGTCGCTACTATCTACGAGAAGTTGTATAAGGATTAAAGATTATACCCACCATATATCAAGTGGATTAATGTAACCATGCGATGAAGGAATAGTGTTTTTCCCATTTAACATCGCATAAGTATTTATTTATTTTTAATTGTATTATTTAGATAAGAAATAATTTAACTTGCATGATAATTTAAGAGGCATTAGATGTTGGTGATCATTGAGCATATAGAATTCACATACACAATTTTTGATCATTTGGGGCATGGTTCTCGAGCTAAGTTGGATGTCTTCATGTCCACATGAGTTAAATTATTTTACTTATATTAGTACTTAAACTTTCGAGATTTATGATCATTTTCTGTTGTCAATTTTTTTTCGAATGCTCTTGGTAATAGACATGCCATCAAGTACTAGACTAAATTACAAAGCTCTTGTTGCTAAAGCATGTATACATAAACTATATATGCTATTCGATTTACATGTTAAACAACGTATGACATTTGAAACTACATTACGTAATATCTACATCAGCCTTCCAACCATGAGTGTGGATACATATGTCATGAAGTTTATGAAAGACATCATTAACTGATGTAACATTGATCTTCTTTACTCAAAAATAGTAAGTTGTTAAGTAATTATTTAATCTAAATGAATACAATACTATTGTAAATTCTAAATGCATTAACTTTTTTTAATTTCATACCACTAATAGACATTGATGCCTACATTTGAACTAAGCTTGATAAATTTAGATAGGAACTTGAACAGTACTTATGGAGTATCATTTCTAAGATTAGGTAAAAAGGCATAATTTTAGATTGAAATTTTATAAAGACGTATAAAGTTTAAGGATCATATCAGTTGTATTTCAACTTGCACGTGTAAAAATAGTTTCAATTTATAAATTAATTTTTTTTCACGTTGTTAGATATATGTATAAATGTTTCTTTGAATGAGAATTATGATTTATTATAGCATAAACAGAGATGCATTACATTGAAGTGTGTTGTGATGGAAAAAATAATAGCGAAAAATTATTAGAGCGTTGGTTTATTCATTGTATTATTGAAGGATTACTGCATTGGTTTATGAAATTATTAGAAGGTTAGTTCATTGGTTTATAGAATTATTGGAGTGTTAGTGTATTTGTTTATAAAATTATTAAAGTGTTGATGCATTGAATTATTTCACGAAATCATTGGAGTGTTGGTTTGTTGATAAATTTTTTTGATGTGTTAGTTTATTGATAGTATCGTAAAAAAATTTAAGTGATTTATTTATACATATGTATGTGTATGTACATGTGCGCGTGTATGTGCATATAAGTATGTGTTCGTTGGTGTTTTTATGTATTAAAGAATGAATTGGTGTTTATGCATATGTTGATTTATATATAAGTTAATAGGATGGTTATTTTGTTGCTTTATATATATGTATATGTATGTATGTTGGTGTTTCAATGGAATAGATAGGTTAGTACTTTATTTTATTCATATTTATATGTATGTCGGTGTATTATAGAATGAATTAACATTTATATAGATGTCGGTCTATGTATGTTTTTATGTGATGTTGGTTTATGTATATGCTGGTGTGTCAATGGAATGGATAAGTTTGGTGTATTAGTTTGTTGATATATATTAATTTGATGGTTGTTGGTTTATGTATATATTGATGTGTTTGTGGAATTGATAGGTTTACAATAGAATGGATGTGTTTACTACTATATTGGTTTGTATGTTTGATAAGTTTGATGTATTGGATAAAAATTTGATGTACATTTATATTTTGATTTGTGTATATTAATGAAATTAAAAATTTTATTTTATATATTTTTATTTTTATTTAAAAAATTATTATTTTAGGGTTATGTGTAATTGTTAAATTATTATTTATTAATTAATAATATTTTTATCTTTATTTTAATTATACAACATTATTTTATGAAAAATAATAAAAATTTTAAAAAAATGTAATTTGAACTTTTCTTCACTATTCTTTATCCTGAAGAAATGTCTTATTTAAAATAATTAAATTAAATTTTTATAAATATAAATATAAAAGTAAAATTGAAGTGCTAATTTTTTTCATGATTACTTAATAATCATGAAACAATTAATTTTAAATTATTAAATACTATTTTTAATGTTATTTACTAAATAAAAATTAATTTATATTTTTTAAAAAAAGTATGAATAAAATGTATTATTGAAAATAAATATTATTTTATTAAATTATTAATTTAATAGATTTTTCTTCACAGTTTTAACTATGAAAAAAGCTTTTAATAAACCATGAAGAAATATATATATTTCTTCACAATTCAAAAATCGTGAAGAAAATGTATTTCTTTTTCAAACCTTAATTCTTCACACTTTAAGAACTACGAAAAAAATATTTTTTAACCGTTAAACAAAAACATTATATTTTTTAATGATTGTACTATTATTAATCTTTCTGTATGCAATTTGATTCTAAATATTACAAAAAAAAAATCCTAAATAAATCCTTAAGAAATGATCCCAACTACCTATACCACCCTAACTGTTAAATGATCCTAGCTACCTATTAAACTGATTTCTTTTGTCTCAGACTTGTTCTTCTTTGTCTTGGATTTATCGCTTTCATAGAGTTTCTTCATCCAATGGCTAAGCAAGGAAGAAGCCTCGGTTCTTATCTTGCAGTTTTTATGCTTTTTTATGGACTCCACAGTTTTTCCAATGTGGGTTTTGACAAGAATGTCACTTTTGATTGGTAAACTCTTGAGCCAATTCATAGCGTCAATGCATCTTGATTCTTCTGATTCGCTTAGCATAGTTCCCTTCCCGTTCGCAGCATTGGCTGCTTTCTTCATAATCTTAAGCATCTCCATCATTTCTAATTTCTTCATTGTTCTTTTCGGATTGAGGACAACAATTTAATTTGGAAGAGAGCAAAAAGACTGTAGGTTTTTAATTTGTTGTTAGAGAAGCATTTGCGAGAAAAAAAGATAACTATATATATATATATATATATATATATGTAAGTATTGTGGTTTGAATAGTGCTTTATCGAAAACTACTAGATAGAGATGATTTCCTAAAATAATGTGGATGTGTTTTAATATTGCTTTATCATCAAGTTTGAACTACTAATTAATCATTTTTTGCATTTATGTGACTTATAATAAGCAATTTTAGATTTTAAACTAAATTTTATCTGCTTAACATTCTACTTTTTATTTTCTTATAAACAAAATTATGATCTTATTTGGTCAAATAAATTAGGAATGGTTCATTTTAAATTTAAAATTGAATCACTTTATGTTCTCTTTCTTATTTCTTTTAGAATTTAAGAACGATAATGTTGAGTCAAACTAAATTGAAAAATAAGCATTTTAAATTTAAATAATTTTTGGATGCTTTGTTTATGCATCAAATCATTTCAAGTTAAGAACAATTTGTTGAGCATTATTTTTTAGACTTTAAATCATTTCATTTTTTAATTCTTATATATTAATCATTCCAAATTTAAATTGTTTCAAGTTATCTTCGAACAAAATCATGTTCAATTCAAATTAAGGATAAATGGACCCAAATAAATACTATTATAAAGCAAAGATCTTACAAGAATCTTTTAAAAAACTAGATTGAGTTCTTCAACAAAGAAGAACTAAAACTTGTCCCATTTTTTTTCTTTTCTTCTTTTTAAACGAAGTTGTCTTTTATATTGGATTAATCAGATTTTTTGAAAAAAAAATTAACTTAACGAAAAGATAGAACGATTTATTTGATTCAATAATTACCCTACGTTTACGTTGGTCTTTTTTTGTTAGATTATTATTGTTGTTGTCGTTGTTGTTATTTTGTATAGTTTAATCTCAAAGATTATTATAAAAAAATTACTTTTCCAAATGAATCCTTTAAGAAAGGCTCACTTGGAATGCCAACGCCTCGAAAAGATTACGATGAAAAGGATGATTCACTACAACAAAATAGCAATTTATTCACAGTTTTAAATGGCTTTTGTTCATAGTTCTAAAATCATGGACTATAACGTTGTAAATAAAAGTTAGTTAAACTAAACTAGTTCATTGTTTTTGAACTGTGAATAAAAGTGGTAATAGTTCACAGTTCATTAAAACTTTTATTCACAGTTTTTAAACTATGAATAAAAGTGAAAATAGTCCACAGTTCATTAAAATTTTTATTCACAGTTTCATAACTGTGAATAAAATCTCTTTACTTCACAGTTCATTAAAATTTTTATTTAATATTCTAAAATTATGAATAAAACAAGCCTTAGTTCACACTTTTTTTTTTTTGTTTATAGTTATACAATTGTGAACTATTGTTTCATAAAAAATATTTTTAATTAAAAATTCTAAATATTTTATGAATCTTTATTCACAGTTTTGTTAGAATTGTGAACAAAGTGTAATTGATTTTTATTTATTCATTTTAAAAAATTAAAAATATATAAAATATCAAAATTTGAATTGATAAATATTTAAAATTTTGAATTATTATTTAATTTTTTATTTTTAACGTTTAATAATTTGAATTTGAATCATTATTTAATTTTGTTCATTAGTCAAACAATTGATTTGGAGTCATTATGTACAGAAAAACTCTGTTGCTTATAATGTTGTCATGCTACACTATGGAATGCATCATAATATAATAAAGAATGATAGTATACAAATGAAGTATCAAAGAGTGTGTTCAAAGGATAATAAATACTTTATTATATTTAACTTTTATTTTGCTTTTGCTTAAACAAGTATGATGTTTATGTAATACTTTAAATTATAATTTGTGGGATGAGTTGAAGACATAAGCCACACAGAAGACATTTAAACCCTTGCGTGGAAAAGACGTGCTAACAAAAGCTATTAGCACACTCAATCATGGTGGTTGAGTCAGAGGTATAGGATCTGAGATGACTATCACCATGTCTTTTTTTAAGACAAAATTATTAAACATACTAGAAAGTGAAGACTCAATAAAGAAGATTTGTTGGCTATTGTGAGCTAATTGGCTTAGCACAAATATAAAGTAGAAGACATTTTAAGACACAATACTATCGTCCAGCCGAACCAACACCAAACAATATTTCGTTCAAGTAAACTAGTAATAATATGGTAAGAGTAGTAGCTGATGAAGAATATCTTACCATATTTTAGCCACCTCTACCAAATAATTTGTCAGAGCCGACATTATGTATGTAGAAGATATGTCATGTGTTGTTTGTAGTAAATAAGATATTAATAGTTTTAGAAGAGGAATGTAAGTTGTGTTTTTATTTTATTTCATTGTAGTATGCATCATACGACATGTGCATTGATTTTGTAGATAGACGGTTCCATGAATCAAACTATCCATGGGTATCCTCTGACTGAACGTGATATTAGAGTGAATGTGGAGATAGCTATTCATGGCAATGTTCTTTTGTCTCGTGCCATGCCAAAACGTGAAATTTTTAATGTATCTAAAGCCATCGGCACACATGTTGATTGACCATGAGTTTACATCATCACTCGCGGACATGAGGTATATTTGTAAAATTTAAACTAAGTTTTATATCATTAATTGACATAAATGAATGTTTTATTTTCAGTTATTATCTAAAATAAGAAAACAAAAAATTGCTAGTTAATCAACCACTACTAACCGTATACCAACATTGTGTCTTCCTTATGAGGTATCGCGTATATTAAAAATGATGTATTCATATGTAAGTAAGTTAAATGGCTCCTGATTAAGTGGTCACAATTCTTTCTATAATAAAGGTCTTTTCTAGTAAGCGCCCTATTTATGTGATGTGATATGATATTTTAAACTTTTGTCACATGGAGAAGGTATGTGTCACCATCATTCAAGCTTACATTATATACGTATTTTTTTAAAATTTTAATAGTTTATTAATCTTAAAATTACTAGCATTTTTTTTTATGTTTTTCATATTTTCAGTAAACTTCATGTTGATTTGGTTGTACTTGACTTGAGTCAGTTTTGTTGATTTATCGATAGTATTTACTAAAAGTAGTATAAGGATTAAAGTGTAAACCTGTCAAATATCATGTGGATTGTTGTAACCATGCCGTGAAGGAGTAGTGTTCTTCCCATTTAAACATCGCATAAATATTTATTTAACTTTTAATCGTATTATTTAGATAACAAATAATTTAACTTATTTAATAATTTAAGAGGCGTTGGATGTTGGTGATTAGTGAGCCCAAAGCATTCATATACACTATTTTTTATCATTTGAGGCATGGTTCTCAAGCTATGTTAGACATCCTTATTTCCATATGAGTTAAATTATTTTACTTAGACTTTCAAGATTTATGATCATTTTCTATTGCCAAATCTTTTCAAATGTTCTTGGTAATAGACATACTATCAAGTACTAGACGAAATTATAAAGCTCTTGCTGCTAAGGTATGTATACATAAAACTATATATGCTATTTGATTTGCTCATTTGACAACACATGACATTTGAAATTACATAATGTAATATCTACATCAGCTTTTCTATCATGAGTGTGGATATTATGCCATGGAGTTTATGAAAGATATCATCAAGTGACGTAACATTGATCTTCTTTACTCAAAAATAGTAAGTTATTAAGTAATTATTTAATCTAAATGAATACAATATTGTTGTAAATTCTAAATGTACTAACTTTTTTTTTTAATTTCATAAAGTTGATGGACATTGATACCTAGACTCAACCTACGCTTGATAATGTTAGACAGGAACTTGAATAGTACTTATTAGGTATCATGTTAAAGGTTAGGTAAAAAGGCAAAATTTGAGCTTGAAATTCTGTAAAGACATTATAGAGTTTAAGGATTGTATCAATTGTTTTTCAACTTGCATTGTCAAAATAGTTACAATTTGTAAATTAATTCTTTTTCACATGTTATATATATGTATAAATATTTCTTTGAATGAGAATTATGATTCATTATGCATAAACAGAGATGCATTACATTAAAATGTGTTGTGATGGAAAAAATGATAGCAAAAAATTATTGGAGTGTTGGTTTGTTTATTGTATTATTGAAGGTTTATTGCATTGGTTTATGGAATTATTAGAGAGTTAGTTCATTGGTTTAAATAATTATTAAAGTGTTAGTGTATCAATTATGAAATTATTAAAGTATTGGTGCATTAGGTTGTTTATGAAATCATTGGAGTGTTGGTTTGTTGGTGAAAATATTGATATGTTAGTTTGTTGATAGTATGGTAATAGAATTAAAATGATTTATTTATATGTGTGTGCATATAAGTGTGTGTTCGTTAGTGTTTTTATGTATTGGAGAATGAATTAATATTTATGTATATATTGATTTATGTATATGTTAATAGGATGGTTAATTTATTGCTTTATTTATATGTATATGTATATATATATATATATATATATACATATGTTGGTATGTTAATGGAGTAGATAGGTTAAAATGCTATTTTATTTATAATTATATATATGTCGGTATATTAGAAAAAGAATTAACATTTATGTGGATGTTGGTTTATGTATGTGTTTATGTAATGGTTAATTTATTAATTTGTTGGTTTATGTATATGCCAGTGTGTCAATGGAAAGGATAAGTTTAGTTATTAGTTTGTTGATATACATACATATATATATATATATGTTAATTTGATGGTTATGAGTTTCTGTATATATTGATGTGCACGTAAAATTGATAGGTTTACTATAGAATGGATATGTTTACTAGTATATTTAGTTTGTAAGTTTGATAAGTGTGATGTATTAGATAAAACGTTGATGTACATTTATATGATGGTTATATATTAATTATAATTAAAAATGTTATTATTTTTATATTTTTATATTTATTTAAAAATAATTATTTTATAATTATGTGTAATTGTTATATTATTATTTATTAATTAATAATATTTGATATTTTAATTATAAAATTATTATTTTATGCAAAATTATAAAAATTTTAAAAATATATATTTTGACCTTTTCTTCACTATTGTTTATTGTGAAGAAATGACCTATTTAAAATAACAAAATTTAATTTTTAAAAAATATAAATTTAATATTTAAAAATTAATATGGTAATTTTTCTTCATGATTATTTAATAATCATGAAAAATATAATTTTACATAATTAAATATTATTTTAAAATTTATTTAATAAATAAAATTAATATTTAATAAATCTTTCTTCATAATTTTTCTAAAGAAATTGAATGAAGATGTATTATTAAAAATAAAATATTATTTTAAAAACTATTATTTTATTAAATTGTTAGTTTAATAGATTTTTTTTTTTTTTTTAGTTTTAACTATGGAGAAAGCTTTTAATAAACCATGAAGAAATATACATTTTTTCACAATTCAAAAAATCATGAAGAAACTTTTTTTTTTTTGTTGGCACTCATTCTTCTCATTTTAGAACTATGACGAAAAATCTTTTTTAACCGTTAAACAAAAAAGTTTATTTGCTTGTATTAACTGCATTATTATTGATCTTTCTATATACAATTTGATTCTTACTATTAGAGAAAAAATTTCCTATGTGAATCCTTAAAAAATGATTTTAGCTTACTTATGTTACCCTAACTATCAAACAATCCTTAAAATTGAGATCGTAATTTCAAATGAACTATTAAACTGATTTTTTCTATCTCAAACTTGTTTCCTTTTGTCTTGGATCTGTTGCTTTCATAAAGTGTCTTCACCCAATGGCTGAGTAAGGAACAACCTGTGGTACATATCTTGCAGTTCTTATCTTTTTTTAAGGATTCCACAATTTTTCCGATGTAGGTTTTGACAAGAATGTCACTTTCGATTGGTAAACTCTTAAGCCAATTCATAACGTCAATACATCTTGATGCTTCTGATTCACTTGGCATAGTTCCCTTCGTGTTCGCAACAGTGACTACTTTCTTCACAATCTCAAACATCTCTATCATTTCTAATTTCTTCATTGTTCTTTCCTGATGAAAGACAACAATCTGATTTGAAAGATAACAGAAAGAATGCCGATTTTTGTTGTTAGAGAAGCATTTGAGAGAAAAGAAGATAACCATATATATATAACTATTATGGTTCTAATATTGCGTTACCAAAAACTAATAGATATAGATGATTTCATAAGATAATGTTGGTGTATTTTAATATTACTTTATCATTAAGTTTTATCTACTAATTAATCATTTTCTGCATCTATTAATCATATATGAATTATAATAAAGCAAATTTAGATTTTAAACTAAATCTTATCCGTTTAACATTTTACTTTCTATTTTTTAAAAAATATTATGATTTTATTTGGTCAAATGAATTGAAAATAGATTATTTTAAATTTAATTTTATATCACTTTATGTTCTCTTTCTTATTTCTTTTAGAATTTAAAAACGAAGATATTGAGTCAAACCAAATCAAAAAATAATTATTTTAAATTTAAATAATTTTTAGTTGCTTTATGTATGCATCAAATCATTTCAAGTTAGGAATAATTTGTTTAGCATTGTTTTTTGGACTTCAAATCATTTCATATTTTAACTCTTGTATATTAATCATTTCAAATTTACATTGTTTCAAGCTATCTTCAAATAAAATCATTTTTAATTCAAATTAAGGATAAATGGACACAAATAAACACTATTGTAAAGTAAAGATCTTGCAAAAACCTTTTTAAAAACTAGATTGAGTTCTTCAACAAGCAAGAACTAAGACTTGTCCCATTTTTTTCACTTTTTTCTTTTAAAATGAAGTTGTCTTTTATATTGGATTAATCATATTTCTTGCAAAAAAATTAAATTAACAAAAAAAAAGGTTTATTTGATTCAACAATTTACCTACATTTACGTTAGGTTTTTTTGTTAGTTTATTTATTTATTTATTTATTATTATTATTTTATATAGTTTGATCTCAAAGATTAGAAAAAATAACTTTTTCAAATGAATCCTTTAGGAGATGACCTTAGCGATCCAAAATCACTATAAGTATGTCTCAAGCTAACTATCAAATTGGGTTTCTTTAGCTCATACTTATTCCTTCTTCTCTTAAGTTTTTCTCTTTCATAAAGTTTCTTTAACTAAAGGTTTATCCTCTTAAGAATTCAATAGTCTTAGTGACAAAAATGGCACTGTTCTAAATAGGATGATTTATTATGGGTTAATTTTTCTTCCACACTTTTTCAGATAAATAATTTTTTTATTGATCTGAATTTATGTAAAGTTTTCTAATGACTAATTAAAAAATATTTTTAAAATTTATAATATTAATATAAAATTAAAAATTAAATAAAAATTTTATTCATTATTGTTTATAAATTATCACAAGTCATGATTTCTTTAAAAACCTAGCACAGCTTAAATCAACAAAAAAGTTTTGATCCAACATTTAAAACATCTTAACGATTTAATCAAATTCAAAACAAATCATGTTATTGTGTAGCTTATATTATTTTGGATCAAATCAATTTCAAATTAGATCATTTTGGTTAGAAGTATTTGCACTTCAAATCATTTGATATTTTGATTATCTAACATCAATTATTCGAGGTTTTCATGTTATAAATCCCTAAGTACAAAATAATCTACTAACTTGAAAATTTTTATCTAAATTCTAAATTCAAACCTGAATCCTATTAGTAAAGACAGTCATATTTCGGTAAAACACAATTAGTGACAACAAATCAACAAATAAATTGCTATACTTATACCCATATGACTTTTCCTAACAAACATAGAAAAGAATTTGTCAACCATATATCAATTTGTCAACTTTACTGATAAAGTAATTCAATATACGTGCTGCAGTGACTCCATTCTATAATTCGTGCAGATAATACCCTTAAGTAAAGTGAGTGAAATATTTATACATTTCAATCAATAGTAGGAAATGGTAACCAGAAGAGGTTATAAAATGGTAGATCACAATAAGTCCGGGTTATCAAACCATTTTTCTTCGTCATGAAATTTGTCGTGAATAAAATCTTACTTTTCATTCAAAGAACAATCCTTGCAAACCCAAAGCACTCAGTTTTTTCAAAAGGAAAAAATTAGCATATCTAAATAAATAGAACCAAGATGGAATCAAGCAAGGCAAAAGAGTAATCAGTTTCCCTGGTCCTAAGTCTCTTAACAAGGTTCTTGGCATATAAAATTATCTATATCTTCTCTTCTTGTTCATGAAATCAAAAGAATATGCTGCAAGCCATGCTTAATTTGCTTCTTTATATAGGCTTACTGGGAGGATGATGGTTTGAACCTAGAGAGTGATGCAGATGAGTAGCTTTTAATGTATATCCCTTTCAATCAAATTGTTAAACTACATTCAATTGTTGTTAAAGGACCAGAAGATGAAGGTAATGGAAATTAACATGTAGCAGTGTTGGAATATCAAGAACTGTAAGAGGAGAGAAGATTCAAAAACTTTATAGATAGTGATCTCCTCCATCAGAATCAAGAGAATACTGTTTGAGTTGAGAGCAGTAAAGTAAATGAGAAGTTCGCATTACTGAACACAAAAAAGGGAAATGCAGCTCTATTTTTTTGAATGGGGATGATTGAAAGTGGTTATGGATGTCAATGAACAGTTTAATGATGGTTGAAAAGAAAATGGGGCGGATGAGAATGAGAGAGGGTGTTATTAATAGTGTTTGAATCTAACAAAAATATGATTTTCTTAAAGATTTCAGAGTTCAAAATAAGGAGAGAGATGACGCTCATTGTTTCGAAAGGAGGTGGCAGCTTTAACTAGTGGAAAGATGTGAGAAATAACTATGTTAAAGGAGTGGGTATGAAGGCTAGTAAGAGGGTAATGGAATACCAGATGCATACCCAAATGAAAATGGCTGAGGAGCCGAAAAGGGAGCCATACCCTCTCTATAGATGCTTCGATCTACACAATTTAACAACTGAGAGAGATCAAAGGGCTAGTGACCAAAAAATGAAAATTTTGGACAGATGTGGTGAGAGGTAATGGGTAGTAATAGAGAGCAAAAAAGTTATAAAAACTCAAGGTAGATCATGGTGAGCCAGTGGAGAAGACAATGAAATCGGGTCAAGTCCAGGTGAAGACTGTTGGACTTAGGCCACGAAAGTGGTGGAGGCCCAAATTGACAAAAGAATTTGAGGCTATTGGATCGAACCTAAATGAACCGTCGAGTTGAGGATTAATGGATATGGGTTAGATCAAATTATAAAATAGGGTAAGAAAGGAAACTTAGGCTGCACTAGTTATATGGTGTTGAGCCCAGAGGAATTAGGCTTGGGTTGGTTCAAGAAATCTAGATCAAGTAGATGAGCGGGGATTATGATGCGACCCGACCCACTAAACTCGAATTGAGATTGTCGACTTAGATTTTTCAATTCAAAAGATAAGGTAAGCAAGATAGAAGGAAGAATGATGAGGATGAGCGCAAGTGAGGTCATAGAAACCACCAACATGGAGAAGATGAAGGTCGAAGGGGTAGGCAAAGTTTACCTATGATAACAGAAAGCTAAACAAATTCGAAGGCTGAAGGATTGATGAGTGAAATGTCTCTAGGGGTCGATTCGATCAAGGGCAATAAGGTGATAATAGAATCGAAGTGCAAGAATATATAGAAGAGGTAGTCAAGCTAAAGATCCATCTTATTGCAATTTGTTGCAAGGATGGAGATCCTAACATCATGGGCAATAAAGTGATCTCTAACAAGAAGGAGAGGAAACAAAACAATATAGATTGGTTGATAAATGCACCGGTAGATAAACATCAAATGGCTGAGGAGGAGAGATACTAGCAAGAGACTTCAGAGTGGATCTCAAAAATCCTAGCCAATATGAGCAAGTCATTAGGTATATCTTTTAAATGCATAAAAAAGGAAGCTTTTCTATTGTTTGAGGCTATAATGTGTGGTAAAAATTCAATTAGTAAAACAAAGGAAAAAGCAGTGATAAAAAAGAGGAATCAAAGAGATAATCATAGGGAACTTAAAAGATTAAAATAGGGAGTGAATTATGAAAAAAAAAAAGGCAAAAAAAATCTAGAGTTAATGCAGCAATAAAGAAGGAGTCCAGTGATAGTATAGATGGTGCTTATGATATTACTTGGAACATTATAGGGTTCCATAATATGGAGAAAAGGGTTATAATCAAACAATCTCTTCAAAAGTGGAAGGCAAATGTTGTTTCTCTTTAAGAGACAAAAATAGAAGAAATAAATATGGGGATAATGGAAGGTTTGTGGCATAATGGAGCTGCACAATGGGAATTGAAGGCGGCATAAGGGAGTTTAAGTGGTATACTAGTATGTTGGAATCGAAAATTTGACAAATTGAAAAATTGTTAAAAAAGATCAATGTCAATATCATACAATTTTGAGTTGAAAGGGAAGAGTTTGGAATGGGTCTTCACAAGTGTTTATGGGAGTTGTATTAGGGGAGAAAGACAACAGCTTTTGGGAAGATTTAAGAGAATACAAAAGAAGAAATGGGTCGAAGCCTTAAATAATTGAGAGTGATTTTAATGAGGTGCTTTATTCATGTGAAATATTAGGGATTAGTAGTAATAGAGACTGCTCAGGAGAATTTAAAGATATTATTATAGAGCTAGAATTGCATGATTTACCTTTAGAAGGAGGAAGATTGACTTGGTCTAATTTGAGAGATAGTTTGTCAATGTTTCAAATAGATAGGTTCTTAGTTCAAGGAGTTACGAAGAGGTATTCCCTTGTATGCAACAACAGTTGATGCCCAGACTGATTTCAAATCACAATCCTATTATGTTGATAATGGCGGGAATGAAGTAAAGTCCATAGCCCTTTAAATTTGAGAATTTATGGTTATAAGTTAAGGGTTTTGAATAACAAGTAAAGCAATGGTGGGAAGGAATGAAAGAGGAAAAGAATGCAAGCTTTGTATTAGCCTATAAGCTGAAGGTAATAAAGGAAGAAGTTAGAAAGTGGAACAGATATCAGATTAGGTTCGTAAGGCAGCAAAGGGAGAACTTGTGGAATAACCTATAAGAAGTTAATAGAACTATTATGGAGAGTAAAAGAAATAAGGAACTTCAGATAAAAAGAATGGTTTTGAATAATGAATTGGTTCAACTTTTGAAAATGGAGGAAATCTCTTGGCGTCAGAAGTCGTGACCTTTATGGTTAAAGTCAAGGGGGCAAAAATACTATTTTTTTCATAGAATGGCAACTGTGCATGAAAGAAACAATTTTATTAGCAAGCTGTAGATTGGTGACAACATGGTAGAAATGGAGGATGAGTTAAAGGAAGAAATCAAGGGTTGTTATCAAAAGTTGTATATGTAAACAATACGAAAGCAACCAAGTACTGGATGGGCCTGGGTTTTAAGGAGATTTTCAGTAAAATTAAGACAACAAAGTGAAACTCAGTTCAGAGAAAAAGAAGTCTATAGTGCTCTTAAAGAACATAATGGAGATAAAGCGCCAAGACTGGATGGATTTTCAGTGGCATTTTTAAAGGCAAATTAGGGCACCATTAAAAAAGATGTGATAAAATTTTTCGATGAGTTTCATAGGAGCGGACAATTTGTTAAGTCATCGGACTCTACATTCCTTGTATTAATTCCAAAGAAAACAAGGGTAGTAAATGTGTCTAACTTTAGGCCGACAAGTTTAGTGGGCTGTATGTTTGGGTTGTTATCTAAAGTATGGGCAAAGAGGCTTAGGTAGGTGGTAATGGCAGATGTGAGCCATAACGGGAATGCTTTGATCAGGGGAAGATAGATTCTCGATGTTGTCTTAATCGCCAATGAGTTGTTAGACAGTCAAATGAAGTCTAAAGGAAAGGGTGTAGTGTATAAATTAAGTATGGAAAAAGCCTATGATCACGTATCATGGAACTTTCTAATGTACATGCTTAAAAGAGAAGTGTGGAGAAAAATGGTGCAAATGGATGTATTGGTGCATATCGACAACTTCTTTTGTAGTGTTGGTCAATGATTGCCCATCAAAGTTCTTCAATTTAATTAAGGGTTTAAGAGAAGTCCCTTGACCCCATTATTGTTTTTATTAGTAATGAAGGCACTAGACAGTTTATTGAAAAGGGCAGTAAAGTGCAGATTGTTTAAGGGTTTCAAAGCTAAGAGGCCCAATAATGAGATAATGGCATCTCATCTTCTATTTGCTGATGATACCATTATTTTCTGTGGTGTTGAAGGGAAACAATTATTGAATTTAAAAGCTGTTTTGGTAGGCTTTCAAGCAATATCAAGACTAAAAATTAATATGAAAAAATGTGAGCTGACGGTAATAGGAAATGAAGTTGATGGGAGGAAACTAGCTGTCACTATGGGATGCAACGAGGCTAGCTTTCCTATGAAGCATTTGGGGCTACTTTTGGGAGCCAAATACAAAAAGAAAGCTACATGGAGAAGTGTTGCAGAGATTTGAGAGAAAACTAGCAGGGTAGGAAAAGCATTATTTGTTGAAAAACTAGAAGACTCAATTTAATCAAGAGTACATGATCAAACTTGCCTAAGCATTTTAGATCTTTATTTTCATTACCAAGAGAAGTGGCCAGCAAGACAGATGATTCAGAGAAGGTTCTTGTGGGGTAGCATGGGGGACACTTACAAATACCATATACTGAGGTAAAATATGACAAAGTAATGATTGACAAAGGAAGGTTAAGAATCAAGGATCTAGTTTTATTCAACAAGATCTTGATGAGAAAATGGATGTGAAAGTTTATGGTAGAAAAAAAGAAGCTGTGGAGGAAGGTTGTGGGGGAAGTATGGAGTATTGAAGGAGGGCTGAATGACTAAAATGGGGGAAGAGAAATATGGTGTAAACGTGTGAAAGTCTATTAGAAATGGGTAAGACAAATTCAAGTTATGGATAAAATTTAAAGTTAGGGGGAGAAGATAGTTAAATTTTGGAAAAATAAGTAGTGTGAAGGCATAATTTTGAGAGACGATTATCCCAATATCTTTTTGTTAGCACACGACAAAGAAGCCTGGATTAATAAGTGTAGTGAGGAGAATGGGGAGGTTCAGACATGAAACATTCGATGTTGAAGAAATGCACAATATTGAAAAGTCAGACAAATTAAAGACTTGTATGCCAAGCTGCAAGGTTTTAAAATAGAGTCATGTGAGTGATAGAGCAATGTGAAAGCTGGCAGAAGGGACAGAAACCAATTCACTGTAACGTATTGTTATAACAAGCTCTGCAGTGGTGAAACAAGGAGACAGTTTCCCTGGAAGCTTGTCTAGAAAACAAAGGTGCCTCCCAAAGTGTCTTTTTTTCACATGGGAGGCTGTACTAGGAAAAATTTTGACTATAGATAATTTAAGAAAAATGGGTAAAAATCGTGGTGAATCAATGCTATTTATTGATAGGCTGCAACTGGATTGCTCAACTGTGGGAGAGGTTTTTAAATCTGCTAGGGTTGGTTTGGGTTAGAGGAGGACTATAGGGGAGGAACTTCAAACATGGAGTGGATAAAGAGCTGCAAAGGAGAGAAAGAGAGAGTTGAGTATCATTCCTCAATTAGTATTTTGGGTTACATGGAAAGAAAGGAATAGAAGGGCTTTTGATAATGCTGAAACACCTATAGCAATTGTGAAAGAGTCGTGTGTCAGTGTTTTAAAATTGTGGATTTCAAAGAATTATTTTATAAATGAGGAGGATATAATAGAGTTCATTGAACTACTAACTCCTACAATCTAACTAAAATCGTAACAGGATGCACCCCCTTGATGCTTTGTAAATAATACTACTAACTCCTACACTTTTGTTTCTGTTCAAAAAAAAAAAAAATGAAAGCAATACAAGAAACTGACACTTCCCAGATACCTGGGTATTTGCAGATTTGATCAACTACACTAGGCATATGACAGCTGACTTGAAAAGTCGAAGGAATTGATGAAAGATGTTCCTTCTCCTTGACAGAGATATGGTTTGCCAAATTTGGATTGCTATTGCCATTGCGGAATAGGCTCTTTGACAGCAAGGGGTTCATACCATTGAGAGCCAAATCCAGCTGCTTTCCTTGCTTCCTCATTAAAGGGTGGTTTAAGTGGGCCCCTGAAGTGTGTCCTGACTATTGCATGAAATTTCCGAATTATCTCTTCATCATCCTCCATTGAAGCTTCACTTTCTGTAGGTGAGAAGCTGCTCTGATGAAAAGTTGAATGTCTAGACCTCAAGCAAATATACTTAAACCACTTTACTCCAGCAGCACAATGAGTAATTTCTTCTGGATAAACCACTCTCTCCAGTAAATCTGCTGTCTCGTTATCGCCTCCATTGCGGAACCGAGAGATAGTTGTGGGCAGCACATCAAGTCCTCTAGCCTACATTAGAAAACAAATGGTTCACCAAATCATCATCAAGGAGAAGATATTTGGTAAATTTACTATATGATGACTTCAGATGTTGCCTGGATGCTAGTTAATTCATTTCCTTTTATCTATGGTATCCGAAAATTCAATTATCTGCACCAATTATAACAACAAAATTTGTGTTGCTCTTGGCTTCTTAAAAGTTTGCATTTCATATTCATGAGTAAGTCCACTTGCGCCACAATTTGCACAATTACTTCCATTAGTATGCACTTAAAGTCCCAAGTCTTAGGTAAGGGCTTTGAAATATAAAGAATTCGCTGCCAATGGTTTAGCGAGATCTCATCAAGTCACAAGGTCACTGTTAAGTGAAATTCATAAGTTCATAAAAACTAATGTCTTTTCATGATCCCTGAAACCCTAAAACTAGTGCACCCAAGCAATGATGGTTTTCAGTGTTATGCCTTCAAATGGAGCAAACCAGCATATGAGTTTGAGAGAATTACACACCTCATGGACACAGTGCTCTATAGCCAAACGTGCCAATAGGTCCTTGAATGTAGCAATTGCTGAGTCCCAAAGGCCATCATGGGCAGGCAATGCTCCATAAAAGGATCCTAGTTCCTCCAGCCGACTGGCAAGCAGAGTAAAGTGCCGGCCTTCATCTTGAGCCACCTTCACAAAGTCTGTGAAGAATTCTCTTGGCATGGCCTCTTGCTTACCAAAACGAGCAATAATATCCTACAAGGAGCAATCATAATTCAGGATGTCAAGATAGATCAGTAGCGAAACCTAGCAACAAAAAAGAATACCTTTCACCAGAATTCACAAACAACAAAGATGTTGCAGAACATAGAGTGTAGTTCCAAATGTTCCCCTCAAGAATCACCCAAAGTCATAATCTTACCAGTGACGTGTGTTGATCTTATTCTACCTTACAGGTTTTAAGTAAAAGAAGAGGACCAAACTATCAATCTCCATTCATTCCTTAACATATACCTATATCCATATGATTTTGTGAAACAAGCACATTTAGGAATCTAAGGTTTGAGTTCCTAAAAAAATCAACATTCCCATTTTACAAACTGATGAGACAAGAAAAGCATATGTACATATGGGCACAGACGTACATAAAAATGCATCTGGATGTACTGATTGTGACAAAAAAAATTAGCGGCACGTATGACGAACGAGTTAACAAGTACCCATGATAAGTCGATGGCCCAACTCTCAGTATTGACAAGACTATGCACAATTGCTTGCCTACTCTGCAAGCTCCCCGCTTTGCCAAGCTTCGGCATTAAACTCGGTGACACCAACTTCACCTGCAAAAAGAACCACTTCTTCGTTCACACATTTCAATAAACACATTAAGAGCGACGTAAGGACCCAGAAAAGAACTAGATTTAACGGGCAAGTATATATCGTTGTATTACGTTTGAAAGTCTGGCAGGTCGGTCTGGTACAGGGAGATCCAGGGATTCGTCGTATGGCCTGGTGATGGTCCCTTGCAGCCATTTGTTTGCAACCGAGTCGCCGAGACGAGCTTTCTCGAACGGGTCTGCTGTGTTCAGAACTCGTGTCGCCGACTCCACCAGAGTCTCTGTTATCTCCTCCTCCAGCCCCATTCTCTCTCTCTCTCTCTCTCTCTCTCTCTCTCTCTCTCTAAAATAATAATTTTTTACATTTTAAAACATTATTTAGATATATCTTCAAAAAATATATTTTTAGATATATATATATTCTACAAAATAATTTAATAATTATGTAAATGATTTTAAGATTTAAACTTTTATAATTGTTAATATTTTTAAAAAAAATTAGTAAAAATATTTAAGTAAATATCATTTAAAACATTAAATTTTATACTCTCTCTTCAATTAATCAAATTTTTATTTTTAAAAACATATTCAAACAAATCTTAACATTTTAATTTTATCAAAATTAAATTTTATTAAAAAATTTAAATATTAAAAATATTTTATAATAAATTTTGATTTATAATTTTTTACAGATATAATAAAATATTTAAACTATCATCATAAAAAAAATTAAAATTATTTAAGTATAAAAAATATTTTTCTCAAAAAATATACTATCAAAATTTAAAAAATTTATAAAAAATAACTAATTAGTTAAAAAAAGTTTAAATTTGAAGAATAAAAACAAAATAAATGTAAAATATATTTGAGTAGTTTTTAGTTAATTTTTAAAAAATAATTAACTTTTTATAATCATTCTGAGTTAAAGTTTAATTTAAACAAAATTAATAAATTAAGATTTATTTAAATACATTTTAAAAATTAAAGTTTGATTGGAGAAAAAAGACGAAATTCAGGTTTTGAATAATATTTATTTAAAATATTTTTAAATAAACTATTCAAAATTGAGAATAATTAATAATTTTAAGATATTTTAAATATTTTTAAATTTTATGTTAAAAATAAACATTTCAATTATATTAAATAAAAAATTATCTGTAAATTAGTAAGAGATTATAAAATTTTGAATAGAAAATACAAATAATTTATTTAAAATTAAAATATAAAAAATTGGGTTATTAAGTAAATATCAATAGAAAATATTTAAGAATATATTTTCTAAATTAATCCTAAATTTTACAAAATATTCAAATAAATTTTCATTAATCAAAAATAACTAAATTAAAAAATAACAGCAGTTTTTTTGGATAATGGAAAATACTTTCAATATTTAGGTTTATTTATTTTCTTTGTTAAAAGAAATTTAAATCAAAACTTTTACTTTGTTATTTAATTAAAAAAGAAATGATTTATTTTTAAAATTAAAAAATAAAATAAAATTTAATTTAATTTAAAAAATTAAAAATTAAAAAATAACCAATAATAAGATTCAAAACTAAAATAAAAAGACAAATCAGTAATATTTATTCGGAAATGAAAAAAAAAAAACTTGACTCGATTTTAAAAAATAATTGCAGAGCTATAATTTCAAAAAAAAAAAAATCATTTCAAATTTAAGATTAATTTTAAGAGAGCTTTAGAATTTTAAATAACATACAGCCTTTATTATGTTATATATATATATATATAGATGGCGTCATTTGATACATAGACGGCTAGGATCAGGTTTAGCAGACAGAAGAAGATGAGTGCATACATCGGTATCCCAAGAACCGAGTCGACTCACCATCGGCTTTACGAGTTTGCCAAAACTGCTCTTATCAAGATCTTCGTCCACCCTTACGCCACTGTCTCTGCCCTAATCCCTACTTTCTATATGTATTTCTTTTATGTGTATGTATATGTGAATATGCTGATAAAATGGTGGTGGATTTTGCTGTCTGAAGGTGTGTGACTTGTACTGTGGAGGTGGAACGGATTCCGATAAGTGGGACGCAGCTCAGATTGGTCATTATATTGGAATCGGTATGCGAAACTCTGACAATATACGTAACTGTAATGTATATGTGTGTATGTACTCGTTATATAATGCTATATATGCATAAAATGGGTATAGGCTTGGTAATGGGTGTTGTTGCAGATGTGTCATCATCTGGAATAACTGAAGTACGAGAAGCATGGGAGAGTCAGAGGAAGAGTTTCACTTCCGAGTTCTTTGAAGTTGACCCTTGCAAGGTGCAGCTGACCTTCTCTTTATACTTTTTTTTATCTCTTATGTACACATGTGCTTGACAGGAAAGCTTGCTTATGTGTTTATGGATTTTGACAATGGTACTTGTCAATCGGTATGGCCTTTCCAAAACTTGGGTCGGCTATTTGATATGGTTGGGTTGTTTTTGAAGTATTTTTGACCAATGAAGGAGAGAGTGCTTGCTATTTTTCTGTTCCATTTGCAGTTCAGAGTTGTGCTGTTATCCCTGAGAAGTTTTAATCTTCACATTTAATTGGTTCAGTTTTAAATGGCCTCCTATCCTAAGGATCAGTTGACTGAGTCATTGAGCCTGATAATCACCTAAGTAAGTTAGAATTGTGATGTGATTGACATGAAACTTTATTAAGGTTCAAGAAGTATACAGTTACATGTCATAGTGTATGTGTTTTACTGGAGACTGAGACAAGTTGAATCAATATTCTCTCTCTCACACACAACAATGTGTTGCTTGGCAGGACAATTTGGAAGTCCAGTTTCAGGAGAAAGCCAATCAGGCTGACTTGGTCTGCTGCTTGCAGCATCTGCAGGTATGCTAGTGTATCTTCTCTCATGCTTCAATTGATAAAAGTAAAGAAAGAAATGTAAAAGGGGAAATCTAAAAAGCATTTCGGCATATATGCTTGTAGTTATGTTTCAAAACTGAGGAGAGTGCAAGGAGACTTCTCCATAATGTTGCATCTTTGCTGAAACCTGGGGGTTATTTTTTCGGTATTACTCCTGACTCATCTACAATATGGTATGAGATTATGTTCATCGAAGGCCTGTTGTCTATAAGATTTTTTTTTTTTTAATCATATCTTTGGACCTTTTACATATTAAGTTAGTAGTTTGTTTTATAACATGTCTTTTGTTTTTTACTCTTTAACTTCTTTTTTAGATTGATTAATATGTCTGATGTAGTGTTACTGGACATCCCGATGATAGATCAATTTGATTTTTTTTCACTTTTGCTCTAATGCATTGATCACAAGTTGGATATTTGTTGAATGTCTGTTGTTAAAACAAATTATTGTCTAGGAAAGTAGAGTACATTATGTTACTGGGCCCATACCCCTAGCACACATTATGTCAATGGGCCCATACCCCTAGCTTTTCATCTCATCATCATCATCATCATCATCTCTCTCTCTCTCTCTCTCTCTCTCTCTCGCACATACTCGCACTTATGTATGGACAAGGGTGCACACAAATGTATAAAATGTGTTGAACAAATATATATTGAGCTAGAAAGCATGCTTTTAATGAGATCCTATAGTGTTTATGTCCTTTCTGTGCAAAGTGTGATAAGATTGTTTCCTATTCTGAAAGTATAGTTTTTAAATAATTTGGGGAAACTTTTTGTTGCACCTGGACTAAGCTCTGTGATAAAGATATGGAGAACTTTCGGTTGAGTTCAGTTTATTTTTATCAGTCAACTTATTGGCTTGAGTTTAAAAGAAAAAAAAAAAAAAAATATATATATATATATATATATATATATATATCACAGAGGGAGTAGCAGATTTTTTTGTTTCTCAATTTATTGTGTCTTGGACAGGCTGATACCTGGTTTGTCAAGAGTTTGTCTTCTTTGGGTACAGGATTCATCCATTTGGAAATCATTTCCTCTCTGTTCTGTGGAGTTTGTTGAATTGAAGCAAATCCATGGAAAATCCTTGAGTTCTATTTCATGAGGGTATATAAACATTTATCTTTAAGAAGGAAAAAGCACTTGTCATGAGACTGGATTAGAGATGATTTTCTTTCTGTGGTAATACACAATCTATGGCCCTCTATCCTCACATGCTAGGGCCCAGTTACATGTTCTTAACCACCTAGCTGCATGCCATATTTTGTCATGAAACCATCCCTTTTGTATTTACTCTATGGTTTAAGTCCCATTACTGATAAAGAAATAATTCTTTATTTATACAATAATATAAATATATGAACATAAATATGAAACTACTCTTGCTCCTTGATGATATTTTCAACAGTGATGCTCTTCGTCTTGTTCACACAAGTGAATTTGTATCCTAGGATTTATATGTCTCAAATTAAAATAATCACTTTTATTGCAGGATATATATTTTAGTTTGGTCTGATATTTATTGTAACCTTGATCTTCATTTTAATTATTGCTGCTGATATTTTCCTGGAGAGAAACAAACTGCCATGCACTAGAGTAATGAATTTTTGGCTATACAGGGCAAAGTACCAGAAGAATGTTGAAGCATACCACAACAAAGGCAGTGGCATGAAGCCCAACAATGTTCCTATTTGCATTCGATCGGAGAGCTATATGATCACTTTTGAAGTTGAGGAAGAGAAGTACACATTTAACTCAGATGCTTTTCATCTATGCCTATTGTTTAATCATCTTCTTTAGCCTTGCTTACATTTGTCTACTTTATTTCCAGGTTTCCTCAATTTGGGAAGAGATACCAACTGAAATTTTCCAGTGACGTAACTGCAGAAACCCACTGCTTGGTTCATTTTCCAAGCTTGATCAGGTTGACTTCTTTCTTCTAACATAGTTGTTATGATAAATATACTGATCATACATCGTCTGTACTACCTCCTGTTGGAGCCAGTATTTCCCCTTGTTGGAGTTCAGAAACACCAATACTATTTTGAAAATTAACCCTCCTCCAATGTAGTATAAACAAGACTGGTATCTATAACAATGGACCAGGTGCCAATTACATTGGTACTAGATTGACATTATGGCATCATTAAATCAACTCTGTTCCACTTTGTTTTACTCCTTAAATTTTCAAATATATTGGTGAGAGTTTGTGCATGCTTTTTTTTTTTTTTTTTTTGGCTGGTGACTGGTGTCCCATGCCTTGTGTGTTGATTTTCAAACAATCTAATAATCAATGTCTCTAATATGAAGCTCAGGTTGGCCAGGGAAGCTGGTCTTGAGTACATGGAGATTCAAAACTTGACTGAATTTTATGATGATAACAGGTATGTGAATATTTATTTGTTCTTCATAATTCTTACAATAATTGATAGGGAAGTGCAATTTCAAGCTATGTTAGCTGGTAAAGCTGTTTCTGGTTTAACTCTGTGATTCTGATTTTCTTTTTCTCCACATAAATGTTGCATGAAGGGCACAATTTGCGAACCTCATGATGAATGCTGGTCCAAACCTTGTCGATCCCAGGGGGAGACTTCTTCCTCGGTCATTTGATGTGTTAGGTGTTTCATTTGTCAACTTCAGGTTCTACATCACTTCATCATTTCATATTCAGGCTCTCATTCTTTTCTCACCATTCTTCTGCAGGTCTATATACCACATTTATATTTCAGAAGCCTGACCCAGAAATTGCACCCCCTCTTTCAACCCCAATGCTTCAGGAGCCTACTTACAGCCATAATGAGGCAAGTATATCTGATTTTATTGAGCAAAATTTATTTTTTTTCAATTTTAGCAGATGCTGTAACAACAGAATCAGCGTTTAATGCTCTTATTGATAGCTGCTTATGTTTTACGGACTCAAAAGTTTATTATTTGTTTCATATAGTCTACTGTCTTCTCTTTGGGTAAATTTTTGCCATTGACATAGCATTAGGGGCAACGGCCATTCTCAATCATGCTCATGGGTGTTGAATTATTTATTACATTCTGTTTTACTCGGACGCATTTGATGTTGCAGAGAGATTGGCAGGTAACTGGCTGGAGAGACGATGACAAGAATGGACATGTAGTGGAGCCACCAATTGGACTCGGAAAGATAAGTGAACAGAAAGGGATTTTGGGGCCTGGCCCAGCTGATTTACGTTTCTCCGAGGCACTTTGAGCTAATGGTGAATGAAAACGTGAGAAATAGGTTCTATAGAGTATAATTTGCAGTTAGTTTGCAAACTAGTGATGTCAGTAATGAAACTCTTGAAAATGGTAGATGTTTTGAGGAAACTCAGTTCTATAGATGTGCTTGGTGGGTCTGGTGAAGTTTCTTTGGTGCTTTAGTGGATTTCTAGACTTTATACAGTGTTTACATGTACGTGTGCATGAGTGTACTTTATGAATTTGGTGTATTCTGTATGCGAGTCTCCTTGCCAGTTCATTCTTTCCAACTCCTCAATGCCAACTTCTTCTGCTTTGGAATCATTATAGAGTGACTTGATCTGAACTTTCCATGAACACAAATCTTGACTGACTTTTTGTTAGAAAAAAGGAAAAAATGGTCAGACACGACTCGCTGTCACTCCAAACCGCGGAGTTGTCACAGCCTCTAAATTTAGTGGGAATATTAGGAAAATGAGAAAACTAAGCAAAAAGTCTTAGAGTCACGCCCAGTGGGACTCGAACCCACAATCGCTTGATTAGAAGTCAAGCGCCTTATCCATTAGGCCATGGGCGCTTCGTTGAGTAACGTTTCCTCTTTTAAATAATTAAATATTACATAGGATAAATTATTGAAATTATTTTTTGTTTATTTTATCCTCCCCACAAGCATAATAAATTTTTCAAAAATCTCTTTAATTTTTATAGTAAAAAAATTAACGAAAAATCAAACCAAAATTAAAAAAAGAATTCTTTACATCACTTTAAAATTAATAAGAGAAAACTAACTTTAAAAAAATCATTTTATAAAATTCCTGGTGACAACAATTGCTTCCAAGCTATACCATATCGGTTTTTGTCCTATTGTAACATACTACCTTCCCTAAATTTATGTACGTAAGCATTTATCTGCGCATGCATGTTAGCATGTATAAAATAAAGCAGCATGAGCGGCAGACCACAAGTGCCAGCATTGTCAACCTATTCTTCTTCTGTGACAGGTAAAAACTTCAAATTTTCACAAAAATGCAAAAATCCACCATACAGATTCTAATGTGTGACGTAAACATAAGTGCCTCAGGCATATACTATTCTTATAAAATTACATCCAGTCTACTCTGCTCATACCACTAGGTACACAGGCCACAAAAAACTTCAGAATTCTTGAAAACTCCAGGAAAGATATAATCTAATGAGATAACGGATTGGTTCTAATCTTCAAGCTCGAGTATCTTCACCACAGATGCATCACCCACTTTCGCAAAGATGCAATCAAATGAGATAACAGATTGGTTCTAATCTTCAAGCTCGATGATCTTCACCACAGATGCATCACCCACTTTCTGACAAACAACGACACGATCATGTGACTTTATGAGACCGGAAGCCTTGCCATGATCCAGAGCTACCTTTAAGATCGTTTCGTTTGTTGCATTCCTTGACTCAGCCTGCAAAACCAAGCATGTTGACATTTTAAGAGCGCTTCCAAAGTAGAGGATATCATAATACATAAGCAATTAACGAGCAACCAAAATTCCAATTTAAAGGGAAAATGCCCGCAGAGGGTAACTTATGATTTGAACAAAAGGTATCTTACTGGATGTCGAGGATCTGCGAGCATAGGAAACAGGCCTTTCACAATGAGCGATTGCCTTGCCTGCCCAAAACATTTTCAGGTGGGAAAGGATCAGCAACACTCAACAAGATACAAAACTTTTCTGGTAGCACAAGACCAGGCTAACCTAGCAGTGCAATGATTCAAAAGCAGCTAAACGATTCAACAGGAACAATGCAGGAGAAAAGGGATGTTTTTGTTTCTCAGAAGATTGAGCTGCAAATTGAAGAAGTGATAGATAAACAAGTCAGCAACGTACCTCAAAAGAACCACTAAAAGTCCAACGGATTTGATTTGTTTTAAGCTGAGGGATGACAACAGATATGACAGGCATTGTTGGCCTGTACTTCGCAATCAACCTGCACTAACACAAAAAGGTTATGAAGTTCTATGTTATTATGGATGACTGCACCACAGTTGAAATGTCTTTGTATGAAACACCTACGAAGATTATTTGATACACAAACCTTGCAGCTCTTCCACTTGAAGTAAAGCAAATGATTACCGAGGCCCTAACCTTGATGGCTGCACGTACCTATGTTACAAGAAAATGCATAATAGATCAAGCAGAAAAAAAGAAATTAGATTTTGAAATAATCTTCAGTTAAATAAACAATTATAGGAGACATTAATGCTTACAACATGGTACAATGATAGAATAGAAAAGATTAAAAGGACAAAGTATCAGAAGAAAATACTGCAGTGGAAGCGATGGATTCCAAATGAGACATTGGCTCTCCGACGTATTTGATAGCTTTCTTGAAGTACTGATCTCGGTTGAATACTTTGTCAGCCTGCGATTAGCAATTTAGTCAAATAAGCATAGCGATCTGAAAGAGCTATAGAATGAAAAAGGAACCAAGAGATATAACTACTCAAAAGGGATAATGTTCAATTATCACTCTATATCAGACACCCCTGGCAGCAGTATGAAAGACAGTCAATACCCGACTGACCAGATTACTTTACAACAATGGTAAAGAATCCTGCAATGTGGATTAACACTTTGTTTGATAGGAAATCTCCATCAGATTGTCCAATCAGTTCTATAACAAGAAATTAATTGCATATAAAAGAGCCTGGAGCCTGTAATCAACAAAAGTTGGATGCTTACACTGCCATACAACAAGGTTGGGGAAACAAAGGGAAGTTTTACCTCAGCACAAATTCTCCCGACCATCGAAATGGTCTCAACTGGGTACAGCCCACGAAGGGTCTCAGCACCTAGAAGAATTGCATCGCATCCTAAACAAACAGAAAAGACAGTACATAAATAAATAAATGGACAAGATTTCAGATGCATAACATGCATGCAACAACATATACATTTTCATTTTTAGAACCTAAATTTACCATCCAATACTGCATTTGCTACATCAGTTGCTTCAGCACGAGTAGGTCTCAGGTTGTTAGTCATACTGTCCACAACACGAGTAACAACTGCAGGTTTTCCAGCCATGTTGCACTTGAAAAGAGCAGTCTTTTGAAATAAAAATACCTAATAACACCCAAGGACGAAAATTGAATCAAACTCAATTCTATGAGTCTTTTAAAAAGAAATTTGTACAAGCATAGGCATGTTCAAGCACCTAACCAAGATGCACGGACAAATTCAAAGGACACACTGATACATGTTAGCAAAGGCAAAAAAACACATACTGAACAAAAAAAAATTATTCTTTTTCCAGAAAGAATCAACCTTCATACATACAGGAAATTGTTCTTCCTTTCATAAATCATAGTTAATTTCCAACTGAAATGAACAAACAATGCAATGATCATACACTCTGGCCAACTTGAAATATGAGAGCTAACCTTCTCTGGTGGAAGATCTAACCCCAAATTTCCACGAGCAAAGATAATTCCATCAGATTCTTGTAAGATCTCATCGAAATGTGCTAATCCCTATGATAACATGGAAGAAAATACACACTGAGTGCACATGAATGGAAACTTTTTTGAAATAAATGAAATTGATGGTTAATGTTTCTCACCTCTCTATTCTCAATCTTCGCGAAAATTTGAGTTTGATTGAGATCACCCAATTTAGAAAGAAAATCACGGGCCTGCATATAGCCATTGTTGAATGTAAGAAGGAAATTAACAGATAACCAGATTAAGAAATTTGATCTTGTCTGAGAAAAAAAGATGACAATGTATATAAGAAAGAAGTAGCAACAAGAAATAATTTACTTCAGATAAGAACAACATACAAGAGGATTGTTCAAAAAGGAAATGCTTACATGACGAATATCTTCAGCATGCCGCGTATATGACAATGAGAGGAAATCTATCTTATTCTTGGCACCCCATGTGCTTATAACCTAATAGTGTACATCATAAAATGTCGTGTAAATGCTTGATGAGCAAACCAAGCAGAGAATCTGTAAGAAAGGGATATGCACTGATATTGTCGACACTGTTAGCTCAAAGTAAATACATGAATTGCATATCTCTATAAAAACAGCTTCATGACTAATGATATCAACAATAAGCATAATCAGTTTTAACTTAAAACTCAAATCATGCCATGTAAAGTTGAATCAAGTATCATAGTCGTCAAGTTAGTCATTGTCACAGTTGACAGTCACGGCAAAGGAAGATAAAAGACATTCTAACATTCCCAGAGTAATGCTCCTGTTGACTGACATTGTGGTAAAAAAAAAAAAAAGAAATAGAAAGAGAAGCCTCCATCCCCTTCTAAATTTATGGCTGGAGAGAGGGAAAAAAAAATATTGATATCATAAAAACTCCAATCCCATTAACATGCAAATGCTACAACTTTCCTCATTATCCTTTGTGGATAAAGACAATAATTTATTCATGAGGGCACCATGAAGGTGGCACTTAAGACAAAGGAAACTTACCTCCTTATCCTTATCAGTCAGTGTAGGCAAGTTGATACGAATTTGAGAGACATGCAAAGTGTACAATTGCGAAGACAAGGTAGCAGAATTCTTGATCAGACAAACCACATCTTCACCAGTCACCTCTGTAACCTGCATGGTGAGAACACAGCTAACATCATGTCACTTTACATACAAAGTTCAACATAGGCAACTCTTCATTCTTTACAGTCTGGTTAAAATAAACCAATCCTACTGGCAAGCAGTCAAATAGCATGTCCAGCAACTTTTGCTTGCTAAACTTTGCTGACCTGAACTAGTTACCTCAGATGCCTAACTCAGTGAACCTACATATTACTTCCCATCCCAAAAAAAACAAAAAGGTACAAACAGTGATTTAGTACGTGCATCTCCCAAACTTTGCCTTACCTCTAACCATACAGAAGTAGTTTCACTTCCTGTAGACAAATATTGCCCAATAAAAATAGTATCTCCCTTTTTCACAACCTGCATAGACCAAATAAAGTTCAGCTATCAGTACAGTACCAGGAACTAAAAGACATTTACACACAACAAAACAAAATAATAGAACTGATATGAACTACAGCAATAACTTTAACGTCCTTTGGCAGTGAATCCCTCGAGGATGAGTGAGTGAGGGCGGGAGGGAGGGAGGGAGGGAGACAGAGCTGAGAGAGGGAGAGGGGGGTAACAGAAAATGCAAAACAAGGAGAAGGCAGAAGGATAGAAGAAGAAAACCTATATGGATGGAACACTTATAGATTTCTCCTTTCATGTTCCCCAAATCAAGCTACAAGAACAAAACTGTCTGCTTGGTGCAGTCAAAAGTCATACTACGTTATGTAAACCAGAAATTTTAAACCAACAAATGATTCCTCTTAAATCCAACAGCTCCTTAAAGGTTCCAGTGATGACTGAATATGAATGACCAGAAACTGAAGCAGAGACCATTAAGGATCCATTCGACAGGAAAATTGAAAAAGAAAACTCATAGCTACCCAAATTCCAACTGCATGCCAGTAGCAGAACATTAATAAATTAGCGACCGTCAATATTGTGAAGGCCAACATATGGAATGAGAATATTTACATCAAGCACGTATAGTGCTCCCATTTACTATTGTGATATACTATGACATGGATTATTTTAGTGTTAAAGTACAAAAAGTGACTCAAGAGATTTTATTCAATTATAAGATAAGAAGTTGCATTTTCCTTGTACTCTATCAATTGTGTTCCTGTTGGACTGTATAGTTGTGTTTTTTTGGAGTCTAAAAGGTGTGTTTGGCAAAGATAAATTATCAAACTTTGGTTTCTGCAAGGATTGTGTACTAGGAGAACCAACCAAGTCAACTTTAGTCTTGGTAAACACATCACAAAAGGAATTCTTAAATATGTTCACTTTAACCTCTGAGGACTGACAAGAGTTCTTTCTCTTATGGTGTCAGGTATTTCTTAACTTTTGTTGATTATTACAGTAAAAAGGTTTGAGTTTTAATCTTAAAAACTAAAAATGAATGCTAAAAAAATTTAAACAATGGAAGGCATAGATTTAGAATCAAACTAAAAAAAAGATTAAATGTCTTAGAATTGATAATGAGCTTGAATATTGTAGGCATGATTTCATGGAACATTGTAAGAACTTGGACATCACAAGGCATAAGAAAACTTGAAAAACACCGTAACAAAATGAGTTTATTTAATGATGAATCAAACTATTCTACAAAGGGTAAGATGTATGCTTTTCAAAGCTAGATTACCCACTAGTTTTTGGGCAGGGTAAGATGTATGCTTTTCAAAGCTAGATTACCCACTAGTTTTTGGGCAAAAGCTGTTGATACAACTTGCTATTTTATAAATTGATATCCATCATCTACAGTAAGTTTGAAAACCGCAGAAGAAGTTTGTACAGGTCATGGTCTTGATTACAGTTTCTCAGAAGTTTTGGTGTGTCTGCCTATGGTCACACCAACGATCTTTCTTAACTAACTTGCAAGTATTAATGGCTATAAACTCTAGTGTTTAGAAAATAGGAAGGTCATCATCAATACAGATGTAATATTTTGAGGGGATGCATTTCTTGGTATTTTTAATTAGGGCACTAACGAAGACAATTCCTATGATGAAAGGCAAATACCCAGTTTCAGGTGGATTTTTCCAAGCCTAAAACATATTGAAACCACTCCAACAAATGCATATAGAAGTGATCAATACACATCAGTAAGTGAAAATCAACAACAATCAAATAGCATATATTTGCAGGATTATGCCCTATCCAGCAACAAAACTGAAAGGCAAGTCAAATCACCTCAATGTTTTGCTCATGTTGATTTAATTACATATGCACTACATTCAGTTGAAACAGTGACAAAACTATGAAGAGTCAACATAGTTTGTTGTAAACAGGACTACAACAGAAAGCTTCGTTCCTCTGAAGTAGAGCTAGAAAGATGCAAGCCCAAGTTAATTTGCCGAAGGTTTTACTCACCAAGATGAAGTTTAAATTACTTGAAAAGTATGAGAAGGGAAGAACATTAGAGGAACAACTTAAGCCAAGGTGGAGAATTGTAGAGAAAGTGACTCAGTGGCTCCATTCAATTAAAAGAGAAGAAATCGTACTCTGATTGTACTCTATCATTATGCTTCTATCAGTCTATATCAGTCGTATTTGTCTAAAGTCTATTCTCCTAGTCAGTTTGGAGTAAACTACTAGAATGAAAGACAACATCTATCACTTAGTACTATAAATAAAGGAAAAATTAAGTGTCACAGGAAAGGATCGACAGAAAATAGTAGCATCACAAACAATAGGGAGATTCCTAAGGATGTAAGCTTCTATTCTTTTTTCTTACTGCAGTGAGTTCTTCCCCCTCTCTCGTGGAGTAGATCTTCAAAGATCGAACCACGTAAATAGCTTGTGTTTTGTTGTATTATTTTTCTGCTTGATAATCTCTTCATGTTGTAAACAATCATTATGTTGATTAGTTTCTCTGCAGTTGTTTGACGAATTTTCTCAACAGTTCAGAGGATGCAACACCAGTATCAGATAGCTAAAAGCATGGGACTTGAGACACCAAACAACAACTTATTGCAAAAATAGATAGAAAGTTTTGAGAAAGGAACTAGATCCTGAAACCAACTTGAACATAGATGAAATGTAAAGAAATCACCTTTGCCAGTCCAACAAAATTAATAGGTAGCAGAGTAGAGGTGGCTTCCTTGTCTTGATCTGGTGTTAGGACGACCAAACTATCTGCCTGAAGGGAAATTGGGTGCTCAGTTTTATTAACTACCTGCAACTCTGGACCCTCTGTGTCCAGCATAACCTGTGAAGAAATACAGTAAGAAAGGTAACTAGATGCTGTAAGCTTGTTTGTGAACTGTCAGTGATAAAATTGGGAAAACTGTGTCAGACTGACGAACCAAATGTGCAGGCACAGGGGATTATCAGTTGACGTAAACCAACACCCAGTCAATATGGAGTAAGCTTACCCCACAGAGCTTCTTGGTACTCTTGACGGCTGCCCTCAAATTGTCCAAAGTTTCTTGGTGATATTCGGCATCACCCCAAGAAAAATCAAACCGTGCCACTGAACAAAACAAATTTAATGAACTCAAAAGGATATTCTATGGAATTCTGAATCAAGAGCATATTTAAAGGAATTCCTAACTTTGCGGTTCACTTCCAAGCAGAATGAATGAACGCAACAGAAACTAGAAATTAATCTGCCACATTTTCACCTGAAAGAGCTTTAAACCAGCTCCAAATTTCTACGTACCAACAAGGAAACGCAAGACAAGCATAAAATATGGTCTATCCATTTCTAGTCTATCGAAAAAAAAAAATCAATTAAGTGCAATTACGAGAGTCTGAATCTGCCATAACTGAGTTTTTAGGACAAAAAGCTAAAGAGGAAGACAATACCTGTCATTCCAGCTTTAAGACATGCACAAATTGTCTCAACACTCCGCGATTTCGGACCAAGAGTCCCAATAATCTTTGTCATTGAAGAAAAGACGGTCTGCATAATACATTCAAATTAAAAACAAAACATCAGGCTATCTGAGTTTTCCAAGGTTGTAGTCTTAGTTGCCAAGCTTCTCAACAACCAAAGGCAAAGGTCAAAGCAAAAGATACACGCAGACTTAGAAGATCAAGCAGCAAAATAGCACAAAGAAAAAGGTTCGTCACGGATACTTGTCAGACTCACTAACTATAACGTCAAAGGAGAGGATGAAACATAATGAAATCACTTACAGGCTTGGAAGGCTCGAGAATTGAAGCCATCCTCATGGGTTCTTCGAGGAGCAAGTTATTCGAAGGCATTTTCAAAGAACCGATCGATTTGCCACAAAGCAGACCACAAAAAACTCAAAAAGGCAGAAAGAAACAAGTATCAAAGATGAGAGTGTTTGCTGCTGTTGTCTTGATCAGCGGATCTTCTTCACGTCGTTTTAGGTCCTCCTTTTTCGCTTCTCCACTAACTACCCCCCCGGTGGCTTCACCTTACAGTTTCCACTAGTGAAAAACGCTATAGTCAATCAATCACTTAACCACTTTATACTAAAGACCAACCCAACAGTCCACTCTACTCCTTGGTACTGTATGCTGCATTTAGCTCATGCCAGTGTGGCTTCAGAGGAGCAGCGGATGACGTCACAGCACACGCGTCGTTCATCCGCTTCCTGTGGGTCACCTTGGCCACCTAATGAACTTCTTTGCAACTTTCCCTTTCCATTTCCACGTCAAATCCCGTGTTGTTGCCCGTTTCCATGTAAAAGCTGAAACTCACCACGCTGAACAAACATTTCCCGGGGACAGCAATTCTCTGTGGATTCTTCTTTCCCCCATTTAGCTGCAAGCTGCAAAACCGGTATTTGTCAAAACCATTGGCCTCTTCTTCAAACGTTAAACCTGTAAGAAAATTTATGAGTATCCAGAATTATAAGTTGAAATTGTTAGATTTGTTATTGTTACAATTAAAATAAGTAAATATTAAAAAAAATCATGAACTCTGTTGCATCTTATTTTATATTTTAGAATTAGAATCAATTGAATATGATATTTTAGTTTAATTTAAATTAAATTATGATAAATTTTTATTTAAAATTTATTTAATTAATTTAATTGATATTTAAACAAAATTTTAATTTGTAATTTTTACATTTATTTTTAAACAAATATTTACTTGTATATAAATAATAGTAAAATTATAATAAATGAGTGAAATTAGTTTTGTATTTTGTAGATTTAACTCTAATAATATTAGACCTTTTGTTGTGTTCTTTTAATGTGAGAACGATCATTTGCATGCATCTTTGTTATGCCTATTTAATTCGTTAATTATTCAACTACCCTAGACTTTTATCAAGCTGGATAAAAGAATAGAATTATATTTAATTATCAAAATTATTTACTTATTTATAAAATATTATTTATTTTACATTTTAATCCTTAAATATTTATGAATAAAATTTATTTAAAATTTTTAATTATATTTTATGTGTCAAATTCAATTTTGATATTTAAAAATAATAAAATCAATTTTTGAACTATCCATTTATATAACAATTTTGAATATAAAATTTGTCATAAATATAAAAAAATATTCAAACTATCATCACAAAAAAATTTAAAATTTTTTAAATATTTAAAATATTTAAAAAATTATATTATCAACATTTAAAACAATTTATAAAAAATTATTTAAAATTGAAAAATATACTCAAAATTGAATATAAAATTTATTTAGTTCATTTTTTAAAAATTCAACTAAAAATAAATTTAATTTTTTATAATAATTCAAATTAAAGTTTATTTTAAAATCAAAATAATAAATTAAATTTTATTTATTATTTTTAATATTAGTATTTAATTAACATATAAAATATAATTTTAATTTTAAACTGTATTTATTTTATATTTATTTTTGAATTTTTGTATATAAGGTTTTTTGTAATTTTTTTATTTTTGTGGGACCCGGGAGGACATATATGTCAACTGAAAGTTCTTTTGACATTTCTTGCCACACTATAGGGCTCGAATGATTTTGCCACACTTTCGGGGCTGAATGATTTTGCATGTGCTTGGATTTGAATTGAACAGTAACACTGTAAAACCAGCAATGGAAACCACCGAATTACTATGGGCATCGGTGGCTTCGCTTGCGTGTCTGTGGTATCTGTGGTCCCCGAGGTCCCCCCGGTTTTGACTAAAAAGGGGCCCACTCGTGCCTGGCCCATAGAAATGGACTCGTAGGTGTATTTTTTCACTACAATTGCAACCATAAGGGCTCCCCATGGAACTAACATTCATTTTCTTTATTAAACCAAATAATTAGAAAAATATTTAAAATTCTAAAAAATAACATTTATTAATAATTTATTATTATTAAATAGAATTTCGTATCACTAATAACAATATTTAAATAGAGATCTAAGCTATTTTCTAAACTCAATCTTAAGAAAATTGTTTAAGAGACCCACTAACCTAAGAATTTACCCAAGACCTTGAAAGAGACAGTTCACCTACTGAGTTGTTTCTGACACTAAAATAAATTGATAAAAGACCAATTATTTTAATGATAAAAATAAATTAAATTAAATTATAAAATAAAATAAGAAACATATATGTTACGAAATTAAAATATGAAAAAAACATAAATTAAATTATAAAATAAAAATTAGAACAAGTTTTAAACACATATTGTTTTCTCATTTGTATTCTCTTAAGTTATTTATTGAATTAATTGTCAAAAGCACTTTCAATTTTTTTATTTTTTAAAAATTTATTTTTTCATGTGCTTCCTCTTTTTACTTATATTAAGTGAAATTTTAAAATATTTTTATGCCATCTATATTTATAAATAATATTATATTTATAATTAAGAAAATTCTTTTTTCTCAACACAAAATCTTTTTTTATCAATATATCATATATTTTGAATATCACTGAGATAAAAAATAAAAATTAAATTTTCATTAAATATTTTTATTTGTGAAGACAAGTAGAGATGAAAATACAGTAATATGTCACCAATCTACTGAAAAAGTAAAAATATATAATAAAATAAAAATAAAAAAGTGTTTGTTCTGTGCATTAAAGACTAAAAAAAATAAAAATCTAAACAGTTGAGTGACTTTGAAATTAATGACAGTTTTCATATTTCGTTTTGACAGACGAAAATATTTTTAGTTAAAATTAATAAAAAATAAAAAATTCAATACATTACTTTGAATTATTTAGTAATTGTTTTGGACAGACAGCAAGAAAAAAAATTCCCATTATCATTATAAAAGGTCATGCAAGCCACATCAGATTGGGCTGGGCCCAGACTGACCCATGAACCCAACTTCTCACGGTTCTAACTTTTAGTCAAAATTACATTTTTATCCATTAAAATTAATTCTGGATAACACCTCTTTGTTTTCTTACTATTTAAATATTTTATTTAAAATAATTTAATCCCACAACATTGTTAAATAAAATAATAACGTTTATTTTTGCGGTGCGGTTTGCAACAGAATCTTCATGAACGGAGAAAGCAACTAGAACATTGGAGGACCTGAGTCAGGCCAAAGAGGTCAGAGGCTAAAGCTTTTCCTATGCGTAGTCTGGTACTTTCAAGAAACTCGATAGTCCTTTAAATCCAAGGACAAAATTTTATCTCCTTACATCTCAAGCTTACTTCTCCTGAATCCATGGCTGACAACGCGGAGGTAATTCGGAGCAAAGATGATAATCCGAACCTGCTAAAGGACGTACTCTCCTTTATTCACAATTTCTGGCTCAAGGTCCCTCTCGTTAACCAGGAACGGAAAGCGGCGCCGGTGGTTAAAGATGAGACTAAAGCTTCGTTTCTGTTCGGCAAGAGGGAAAGTGAAAATATAAACGAGAAGACGGATGTGGTGAAGTTCGCGGATAAGCGACCGATTGCTCCTCCTCCGTTGAAGATCGAGGCCGAAGAGCCCGAACCGACTTCCAGTGCCATAGTTCGCTGGCAGGTTCGTCATCTCTCAATACATATATGATAACTAATCCATGCGTGTTTTGGTAGCCAAGAAAATTGGGAGAATTCTTGCCTGTTGCTTTTATTTTCTGTCTTAATTATGCTTTTGAGGGAGTTACTGTTAAAAAAATGAAAAATAAAAATAAGAAACTCATAATTGGGTAATAAAGCTGGAAATAAATCGTGACTTAATTATAAGATTTTAATGAGAAAATGTAGTTTTCTAAAATTAAATGATATAATTATATATCTTAATTTTTGTAATTTACAAAAAAAAAAAAAAAGCTTCGCGGTGCACGTGGCACGCAAGGGTCATATCCAAGACATTGTTAGGTGGTTACGTGGGACATTTCCAAGTCACCCTGGGGCGAACTGTAGGATAACGAACCTGAGCAAAACCAAACACGTGATGATTGTAAAGGCCTGTCTAGTGCACGTGACCAACCTCTGCGTTCTCCGTCAGTTCAAAACCCCTTCCAGTGAAGCTAGCCAGCAGAAATTCGTCTCTTCGTGAAAATGGCTGAAAAGACTGCAACGGTGAGCCAAACAGATGAACCGAAAGCAATACCGCACAAGAACTTGTTCTCTTTTGTACCGAAAATTGATATCAAAATCCCATTCTTTGTCCGAGAACCAAAAGGAGGGGCGAAGGTTAAAGAAGAGGAAAAACCAAAAACGCCGATAGTTGATGGTGAGAGTGGGAGTGACAGGAAGGAACTGAGTGTTGGGAGAGTGTCTTTTCCGAACATTGTCTCGAAGTTTCCGGAGCCGTTGGAGTTCGAAGCTGAGCAGGGCGTCGGCAAGACTTCGAACCCTGTAGTTCTGTGGCAGGTATTTTTTCCTGTTTCGTTCACAAGAAAGTTGCGAACTGGAGAGGCAAAGCGAATAATCGTAGTAGTTTAATGGGATCAACACATATTCTTAGGTCTTATATGATATTCATTTCACAAAATCTTAGAAATAGACTACAGAGTAAAATGCAACACGAAGGTATTTGACTGGGGAGAAGATAATCTATGCCTTTACTTAAAAAAATTTGGACACTAGTAACTGACATTGAACAACCTTTATAAGAAATTTCCTGGATGTTCTGTTTGTAGATGAATTATCACTAGTATTTGTGGTTCATGCTACTTGTAGCACCTTAATAAGATAGGAATGCTAAATACAGGGGGAGAAAAAGATTACTTTTCATACCATTATAAGCTTCTGCCATCTCTGAACATGCTAATTAAGTGGGTATCTTCATTTACATAGCTAGATAATGCCCGTTTCTGCTGGGTACAACTCACTCTGGACAAGCTTTCATGTATATTTATTGACGGTGATACTATAAACAGTCAAATTTATGTTATTCTTGTTGGCTTGGCTGATTTGATTATGTATGTTTTATTGGTCCTGTGGGAATATCAAATAGAAAGCATATGCCTAAACAACCAAAATATAAGTACTTCCGGTTTAGGTGACCTTAAGTGGGGGTGAATGCACAAAGGCATTTTTTTTTTTTTGAAAATTTTATATGATCATTGGGTATTAAAAATGCCTATATTATATTTGCTATATTAGTTTCTTACGATTCTATGTTATACAGACTATAAACTGAATGCTGATATCTTCTTACAATATTGTTAATAAGTGTCAAAAACTAAAACCACTTATTATAGAATCATTGTAAGTGAATAAAGGATTAAGTTTCATGATTTCTAAATTTTGAATAATTTGAGATAGTACATTAGTATCTGTGTATATGTATTTATATATGTGTCATATAAACTTTTAAATATTTAATAACTTAAAGATAAAAAAACTATATGATAGAAAATATAAACAAGCTGTGAATAATATCTAGTTCTCTGGTTTTCATATGAATTAGAAAATTTTTTTCTGTCGAATTTTGTATGATTATTGAAGAGCATTCCTCAAGTTTTAGTTTAGTGAGGCACTCATCTCAAGTGCCTTTTGCTCAATTTAAACACTGGCCTAGGTGTCAAAGGAGAGCGCCTCGCTAGAGTCTGCTCACCTTGAGGCCTAAGATACTTTTCCAGGTTTTTATTGCTTGAGCATCTAAGTCAGTCTTTACAGCACCTTTTGCTTAAGATGCTTCCCTGAGTTTGAAGGGCAAGAACCTTAATGGAGTCAGCTAACCGTGAGGCTTTTCAGGGGCTATTTAGTTTTACCATACTTCAGCACCTAAGTATCATTCTCATCTTTGACTATGCTAAGTGGGAACAGACCACTAAAACAATTGACATGATCTCAAAAAGAACTTAGATCTGCTCAAACTACAAGGTAGGTTTAAATGCTGCTTGGAATGTTTCATAGAGCTTATAAATGTGTCCTTTAACATATCCATTGCGCAGATATCTAGCTGAAAAATTTAAAAAGTTTCAGGAATTGCGTAGCAGACCTATCCTCCTCCTGCAATAGTGCCTCACAAAATCATAAGAAGTCTAGCTTCTCATGATATGGTAGGAGAACAAGAAGTACATATGTTGACAAAAGCTTATCTTTGTGACAAAGATACAAGAAACTAATGATGAGATTTTTTATATTGAAGTACACAGAATGTTTGATATAATCATGAGTACAGAGAAAAGTAAAAGTGAAGAATGCTCGACCTGTGATGTCCAGCTTTTGTATTGCTTCTAATTAGAGATTAAGTTTGAAAGCCTAATGTAAATCAGAATTAGTCAAAGGACTTCAGACTTAGTGCTTATATCGCTTTGAGTTGGAAGAGGAAGGTCAAGAATAGATAGAAAGGAAGCTTTATTGAGCGTTAATATCATTGCTTATTGCAAACAGGAGTCTTTCAAATTCCCTAACCGATAACCATCTGTGTCAACAGGCATTAGCCGATCACATGCATGCGTGTCTATTTTAGATGTATTAAACGAAGGAAGTTTTATCCATCCATTTACTGAGTCAAAATTTGAGAGGTTCCTTATGAATGTGATGAATAAGCTGGGGAAGTTCATTTTTATCATGTAATGAGTTTTTATATCGGTAGGTCCTTAACTTTCCATATTTTATTAGGCTGTATACAAGAATTGGCTTGTTCTATTTCAAAAGTTTATATAAACGATCTGTAGTGAGTTTTTACCGTCAAGATTTTATTACCAGCTAGCTTGTAGGTTTTTTGCTTTTTTTTTTTTTTTTTTGGGGTTTTTGTTGACATTCAGCTTGAATACATTTCTCATTACTGAAATCTGAATCTCTTTCAATTTTCTCTTTTGGCTTTTAGAACAATGGTTTACTCTTTCTGTTCTTGATGTCACACTTTCGGTGCCATTGTTTTTCCCAGTGTCTTACTGATTTTGTTGGTCATGCCGTTTGAAATCATGTCCTCCAACCCTTGCGATGATATGTCTCTGATATTTTCTCCTTCATCTTTGGCAACTTCCTTGCCTTCCTTTATCTCAAGGTATCATGAGAGACGAGTAGATTTCGGATCCTCATCATTAGCATTTATGCTGAAACTTTTTTCTTTTTCCCCTTTTATGTTGCCTGGAAGTTCCTTTTCTTCTTTTAATCATGCCAGTTCATTTTGTTCCGTCCTTCCCCCTCTACCAGCTCTCAGTAGCTTCTTCCTTAACCAAACATGATCTTTCAATTGCATTCCATCATTGCTCATAACAATTTTCAGAATTCTTGGCACTCAAATAGATTACTACCAGAACAGCAATAAGTTACTCATCCATTTTCTGAATTTTGGTTCTTTGAGAACTATTTGGAGATTTTCTGCGTTTTGTTAACTTTGAAATTGTAACTGAAGATTGTACTGGAATTAGATACTTTTTATTTTTTATTTTTTATTTTTTTATATGCATATAATTGATGCAACACTTGCCTCTCCTTTGCTGAATTCTTTAATCATCTGGTTAAATAACTTTGGATGTATTATGCAGCATTTTGATATATAGTTTTGGCCAACTTATTATTGCATTGTGTGTAACGGCAGGGGCAGCTCTCGTGTGCCAAGCCCCTGGTTTTGTTCAGTTTGACAGCTTACCTGAGCAAATAAGTTCAGGTTAAACACAAGATAGTATCTGAAACCTAAAATGCTCTCCACTTTCGAAGTCTCCTTTTTCCACTGCTAAAACAGTTCATAAATTTCAGGTTTATGCACTTGGTGGGTTCCTTGTCCTTAGGTGGGTATGGGCAAGATGGAAGGAGAGACAGGAGAGGGGAGCCAAGAAGGAGTCATCAGATGACAACCAGCCTCCAGCAGACGACGAGGATTCTTATTTTGCATGAGTATCTTTGAGTTCTCTTGTACACATCAAATGCTAAATTTTTCTGTTTACTTGGCAGACTGATAGATAGCTGGGTTAGGTGGTGAATTTCTTTCTTTTCCTCTGTCCTGGTTTGCTTCTCTGGCACTAACCTGGAATACTTTTTATATAAATTGCTCAGCTTGTTGATTGTGCACAGTCTCTATCACTGTCACATATGGTTGGGTGATTGCATCGTCACTGCTTTGGGGTACCATCGACCATCTAGCATTCAATGTACAGATGGAAGGTCACATTTTTTTTTCTTTATTTATATTCATGATCTAATAATATTAATTTTAAAAAGATAAATTTTATTTTAAACTTTAGATTTTTATTCTCTTTTTTCAATTAATTTGTGAGATTTATTTTTTATTAAATTTTTAATATAAAATTTTTATTAATATTAATGATTTTACGTATATAAATGATATATATATATAAGTTTTATTTATGTAATTATTATAATATTTTTTAAATTATTATTAAAATAAATAAAATATTTTTTATTTTTAAAAATATTTATATTTTATATATTTTAATTAAGTTTGATATAAATAAAAAATATTTTTATTTATTTAAATAATATTTTAAAAAGATTATGAAAGGTTACATAAATACGTGAATAAAAATCATTAACATTAACAAAAAGTGTAAGTAAATTGGAAGGCTCAAATAAATACAATTTCTTTTATCAAGTTTCATGATAATGAATAAAATGCATGTCTTTTTGATGTAATTAATTTTAAAATTTATATTTTATTTTGATTTTATTTATTTAAATTTGAATAAATTTTTATAAACGAGTTATTTTTATGAATTTTTAAATTTTTGATAATATAATTTTTTAAAAAATATTTTTAATATTAAAATTTTTTAAATATTTTATGATAATAGTTTGAATATTTTTTATATTTATCAAAAAATTTAAAGTTAAAATTTATGGTTAAATTTTTTTAATTTAAATATTAATTTACTTTAAATTAATAGTCTGGAGTTTACGTAAAGATATGTTAAAACTTAAAATTTGACTAAAACTAAAATTTTAAATGATTTTTACTCTAATTTAAATTTGTCTCTTCTGTTTTCATATTTTATTGCATGATAAATCTATTTTGTTAAGATAAAGTGACATTATAAAACTTACTAGAAAGCTAAAAAATTTAGGTGGGGTCGTAGATGTTTTCTAACATCATATACTTATTTATTAAAGTAAATATCATTTAAAACCTTAAGTTTAATCCTTACTCTTTAATCAAATACTAATTTTAAAAAAGTATCCAAACAGTCTTTAATTTATTGATTTTGTTTAAATTAAACATTGACTCAAAATGATTATAAAAATTAATAATTTTTTTATTATTAAAAATGACTAAAAATTTTTCAAATAGATTTTATAATTTATTTTGATTTTATTTCTCAAATTTAAAATTTTTTTAACTAATTAATTATTTTTTATATATTTTTAAAATTTTTAATAGCATATTTTTTAAGAAAAATATTTTCAGTACTTAAGAAAATTTAAAATCTTTTATGATGATGCTTAAATATTTTATTACATCTACAAAAAATTATAAGTCAAAATTTATTATAAAATATTTTTAATTTAAATATTTTTAATATTTAAAATTTTTAATAAAGTTTAATTTTGATAAAATTAAAATAATAAAATTTGTTTGAATATTTTTTTAAAGTAAAAATTTGATTAAAAAAACAAAATTTAAAGTTTTAAATGATATTTATTTTATTTAATAAATTATTTTTTTATTGTAAATAAAAAAAATCTTTCCTTGCAACGAAAGTTTTCATATTTGTTTTATTTAATTAATAATAAAATACTCATAAAATGAAATAAGCTAATTAATATATTTTAAAATATATAAATTTTAATTTTTATAATAATATAACATAATATTTTAATATTTTAAAAAATATAAGATATTATATTTGAAAATAAAATCTTAATGATTTTTTTTTACAACTCTGATATTTACTTATTTTATTAAGTCTTTTATTTTATTTTTTACTTTTTAAAAAAAAATTTATGGCTTCTCTTGCATTTGGTTTAAGAAACAAACGCGTTTTGTACACTCTGACGGTACCGTTACCACTCGTGAACGGCATATTTCACAGTCAGCGCATTCTGTCTTGGTGTCTTCCCTTTCAACGATTCACTCCGTCATCAATTTCTGCCACCGCTACTCCGCTACCCTCTCTAGACATCCGTCACGTAACGCACCGTCACATAACCATCCCTAACGTCGTCTCTGTTTTCCTTCCCTCTCTCCGATTCGACGACCCTAACCGTGATCTCGTTTTCTCTCTCCTCTCTTATGGCGTCGGACAATTACCCTATAATCGACCCCCACGCGCCTCCTCATCACGCGCCCACGCGCCACCACCAACCATTGGCGGATCATGATCCTGCTGATTCCGGCTACTACTCCCACCCGTTCGCGGACGGAGAATCCGATCCTGAAAAATCGGGATCCGGAGGCCCAACAACGCCGACCACCAGTAGCACTGGGAAACGCAACCTTTACTATTACAACGACAATACCAACGCCACCAAGAGGCATAAACTGAACGGCAACGAGAACTCCGGGGAGTGCGCATCGGAATACCGGGTTGACTACCGGAAGGACCGGGAGGAGTGGAGCGACACGGCTATCGCGTGCCTCCTGGAGGCGTACACGGAGAAGTTTAACCAGCTGAACCGGGGGAACCTGCGCGGGAGGGACTGGGAGGAGGTTGCGGAGGCGGTCAGCGAGAGATCAGGTGGAGGATTTGGAGGAGGAGACGAGAAGGGGCGGCCTCAGCAGCAAAAGACGTGGAAGAGCGTGGAGCAGTGTAAGAACAAGATCGACAATCTCAAGAAGAGGTACAAAGTGGAGCTCCAAAGGATGAACAGCAGCAACATGGCCACCAGCCACTGGCATTGGTTCAAGAAGATCGAGGCCATCATGGGTACCTCCGCCACTAATAGAGCTGGAGAGAGCGAGGACAGAGGAGGAGTACCTACTAATTCCAATGCCTTTAGGCAAGTTAAGAGGTATAGTTTGGGTTTTGTTCAATTCTGTTTTTGCTGGTCGTGATCTTTCTTTGCCAGCAATTGTTTTGCTTCTTCTTGCAACTGCTTTTGATAATCCTTACTACTGTTTCTAGGTGCTTCGCCTGAACTAGTAATCTGCGTGATGACTGTTGTGTATTTCCTTGTGAAGGAGATAATGCCAATGCCAATGTGAGGAAGGCAATCTAATCATTGTTGTTATTTTAGTTGCCATTAGTGCTAAATTTCCAATGTGGATTGTTTGTGTGCATTGCTGATTAGGTAGAATGCATGAAGACTGCCACTTGTTTCTATTTATCTTGTGGGGATTTTGTTTAAAGTAGAAAATTTTTCTGGGCTAACTAGATTGACAGACGATATTGTTGATGTTATTGTTTGGATTTCAGTAGTTATGCCGTGGGTTATAAATATCATGATGTTTCACACAAAAGTTCTTTGGATGGTTGACAAACTTGTTAGAACTGAGAAACAGAATGCAGTAATTTTATAGGGTTGATACTGCAGCCTCCTAAAATTTAAAAGCATGTTAGGTTTCTGCTTCCCAGAACTGTCTTGTTTACTTGTTCAGTTTTCCTGCTGTATACTTTTGCTTCCACATATCTTTAGTTTTTGCAATGTGAGGTTTGGGATTAGTAGATAATTTGTCCTGCTTCTTGAGGACCTAAAGTTAAACGGGACTCCCTTATTTGTTGAGGATGTAAAGTTAAATTGGGCTGACTCAGTTGAGCATGTATGCTAATCATTTTTTTTGTAAGTGAACATATGAGGTATCTTTTTTTCTTAAAGAGTTCTTTTTAATGCTATGGATGTCAGACCTGACATTTTCTGTTTTTTTGTTCAGTCATGCATGGTGGGCTTTATAGAGAGCTATTAGAATTCAGAACTCTCAGATGTTCTGAATTTTTTTCCGTTAATTTGCAGCTATTCTTGAAATGATGTAATTTAGGTGCCTTGATCCATGGCTGCTTAAAAGGATCTTGGTATACAAGTCTCAATAAACTTTCTAATAGTAATTTCTTTTATGACAGAAATATGCCTGCCAATGGCTTCATGAATAACCTGAAATCGAAATCGCTACAAAATCTAAAATGGCGTAGAGTGGTGTTTAAAATCAGTGGTACTGCACTAGCTGGGAACTGCCAAAATATTGACCCCAAGGTGCAACTCTTTTTCGTTGTATAAATTGAAATGTGGTGGTAATTGTTGAGTTCTAATGGAATAGGGAAATTTGACTTTAATCATCCTAATGTATTGAGGCTGGTTTGATTAGAGACTGCAAACTAAAACACTGCTTTCTGTTGGTAGGTGGCAATGCAGATTGCTAGGGAAGTAGCAACAGCTTGCCAACATGGAGTGGAGGTGTTTTCTGAACTACCTTATTTTCAAGCCTGTTTTTGTTCGTTTTTCTCATCTTCTCCTTTTCCTTATAGTATTTAAGTATTCGTATATTTACTAGTAGATGACTGTACTTCTGAGTAGGTGGCAATTGTAGTTGGTGGTCGTAACTTCTTCTGTGGAGACTCATGGGTGTCTGTTACTGATTTGGATAGACCTACAGCATACCAAGTTGGGTAATGTCCTTATTCTTACTGCAAATTTCAGATTGTATCCCATTGTCCATTGATGGGTTGTACTAACAGTATCCTATGTCCAGTAAGTGAGAAATGAGGGGCTAGTTTTTTCTTAATATGGCCAATTTTGTTCAGTAATGAGTTTATATATATATATATATATATATATATATATATATATATATGTGGTGAAACTACTTATAGATGTCTGGTGTACTTGGTTACGTACTTGTGTGCTTCACAAACAATATGTGTTGAACTATGATTAGACCCTGGGGAGTCATATAGCCAATTTAACCAAACCTGAATGGTACAGATTATCTGTAGAGTTATATAGCCATCATAGTCATATACTGCACCAGAACTTTCTGGATCCTTCTTGATATGAGTTAAAATTTTCTTTTAATTTGAGGTTGGTTTTACAAAATAAGAAACCCCAGTTTTCGTTGGATAGGATTTGACACTTTGATAGGTACACCTAATTGCTGAAACAGAACATTTCTTTTAACATGATTAGAATCGGAGGATGGTGTATAAGTAGGATGCTTCTTTCTAGTTTTATGAGTTCAATTATTTGCAACTCCTCTCCTACTTATGCTTTGAATTTGTTTCCCTCAGAAAAGGAAACAGAAAGTGAAAAAATGTAGAGAAAACGGTCAGCTGTTTCCTTTAGAACATGGGCACTCCAACATTGCTGAAAGAAAAATAGGATCAACGAAAAAGAGGAATGGAGTTTGTAACCTTTTTATCAGAACTTGGGATTGGGAGCTTAACTGGTGTAAATTTGTTATCAATGTTTATGGTTTATGGGTCTACTCCCCATGTGCCTTATGGTACTTGAAATGATTCAGCACCGTGATGTAACATATTTTGCAGAGTCGTAGTACAGGTGCCTGTAATGTGTTTTATTATTAACCCCAAGTGTAGTCTTAAATTCTCTGTGAATAAAACACTTCATCGATCAATTCTTGTGAAGTTTTACTTTAATGCTGATGATGTACTGACTTTGGTTTCATGTCAGTATGATGGCAACAGTTATGAATTCAATATTGCTTCAATCTGCTTTTGAGAAATTGGGTGTTCAGACGCGTTTGCAAAGTGCATTCTCACTGCCAGAGGTTGCTGAACCATATAGCAGACAACGAGCCATTCGACACCTTGAGAAAGGAAGAATTGTCATATTTGGTGGTGTTGGTGCTGGCACTGGTAATCCACTCTTTACCACTGATACAGCAGCGGCTCTGAGATCTTCCGAACGTATGACCCCACATTGTGCTTAATATTTTGTGTTTGTTGCTTCTTTTCATTTTGCCTTTACAAGGAGCCTTGCTTAGAAAGAATTATGATTTTGATATCCATATATTTGTCAGTCAATGCAGATGCGGTTCTAAAAGGCACAAATGTTAATGGCATCTATGACTGCCATTCTAGTACCGGCAATATAATGCTGGATCACATAACCTTCAGGGAACTCGCTTCCCGAGGCATTACCTCCATTGATATGATGGCCGTTACCTACTGTGAAGACAATGGAATTCCAAGTTAGTAATTTTATTTGCCAGGTTCATACTTGCAGTGTTTTTACTTTTCTATTTCTTCCTGAAATCATTTATGCTCATTTCTATAGTGGTACTCTTCAATTTGCTTGAGCCGGGGAATATCTCGAGGGCATTATGTGGAGAGCCAGTTGGAACTTTGATTGACCAAACAGGGAGATTTAGTTAGCGGATATAGAGCCTCAAGTCCTGATTGTTTGAATTTGCCATATCTGGTGCTACTGGTTTGCTGCCGTAACTACTCCATTATCAGAATTCATCAGTTCCAGCTTAGAGGAGCGAAAATATCAAGCAAACCCATTACTAACCTGAAGTTCTTCGTCACATACAATGAAGATGGGAGGAGCTTCCCATTGTACAAGATAATTAGTATATACTTAATCACAAACTTCCTTTAGCTTCTTCTGTATAATTCCCTGCCCCTTGCAATCATGGGTTTATTCTCATGTTACCTGTAAATTCACCTCCATTGTTTAGAACCCCGCATCAGCGGAGATTTGACAGCAATAGGTATAATGTGTGTAGCCATCGTTTAAATTTCCATTATTATTAAGTGTCAAAGGAAAGAGAGGCGGTGGAAGTTGATAATCCAATGTAAGGCAGTCAATCTGCAGTGTTGCAATAATACATTACTGGCAACTCTTCATATTTACCAGACTACAACTCTTTATTGTTGAGCTAGATAATTTCTTTTCATGAAATTCAGTCTCAAATAATGTCAAAACTTCAAACTTATCAGAATTTAATTAAACCTCGATCTTTATGTCTTTCCACAGAAAAAAAGAATGAAAAGCAGAATTCTGTTTGTAACATTTTTCTTCCAAAAAAGAAATAAATAGTGTTTTATATGAATTTTTAACAAATTAAAAAATTATTAATTCAAAAGAAATTGACCTCCACTAATATGTGGTTTGCATCTACAGAAAAATGCCAGGAATGAATAAAGGGTTGCAAAAGTTGGGAAACTCATGCAAAACCCCAAAAGAAAAAAGAATAATAGCAAGGCATCAAATCTGAGAATAAACAGGAAAAGAGAACTTCCAGACTTTATTGGATCAGTGATAACATTTATTTTGATGGCTCCTTGTATACATAGGTGCTATCATAAAAGAATGTTTAAGACAAAATAAATAACCCGACACCTGTACACAAAGCTAGTCTTATCATGAGAAAGAATAGCAAATGTACAAAGCTACACTGAAAAGCAAAGACATAGATGAGCACATAGGAAGACAGACAACCCCGTGATGTGCAGCAACTCCTGAGCGAATCGACTAAATCCTTCTGTTTTAGTTCTTCAGAAGTGCTTAAAACAGTCCACAGCTAGCTCTAAATTATCTGTACAAACAACCTTGAGACCCATAAAAAATACTGGGTCTATCTATATGCATAGAAGCCATGCTTCCAGATGATAAGCCTGAAATAATTGCTACTTTCACGCTGAACCAAAAGGAAGTTGCAGGAAGAGGGCCCCTCTGCATCCTCATTTCACAATCTGCAGTTTTCAGTTAGGCTCAAAGTAACTGTCATATATGGAAAGCCGATCAAACGCATCGAAGTTTGCCTTAAGTCCAACAAACTGACTACTAAGCCGCGCACAACCAGCATCTGGCCATTGACAACCTCCTTCCCGCGTACGTAATGGGCATAAAGCTTCACATACTCGATGAAGTTGGTTGCTAGAAGGAACAAAATCATCTGCCATGACTGTAATAGATACAGAGAGATCTGATTTCTCATCATACTGCACAATACCATCAGATTCTCTTTTGGGAGGAGAATACAAAAATTTCTGTGAGGTTTCTTTTGGGTTACCTTCAATGTCAACAGTACAGTCACTGCTGCTTGCAAACTGAACCTTGCAACCCAATGATTGTATGGCTCGCTTTACGGCAGCATTTTCTTTGGCAGCTCTCCTTGCCAAATCCATAGCAGAGCTGCTGAGCTTCTTTTCATTTCGTAACTCAGCACTTACATATTCCATCGCAACTGAGATTTCCTTGGCTTTTCTTTCTGCGACGTCTTTTGCCTATCAATATTTCAAAGCACCCAAGAAATATTTAAAAGTACTCGATATATTTTATATATATATATATATATATATATATATATATATATATAAAGTACCCATGATAATTACAATGATATGAAAAATCAATTTCACTGCCCTTATTATGTTTTGGGAATGGAAGGAACAATCATAGGAACGTTAGATGGCCTTCCTTAGTTGTGCAGATTTACAAACAGAAAACTGCACGAGGGGATACAGGAAACACACTAGCCATAAGATATTTGCTTCTGCAGGCATTATATCCCTATTGCTGGCATATGGAATTCATGCAATTAACTTAAGTCAAAGAGAATACAACTACTTGTCCACAGCCACATTTCTACTGGAATGCATGAAGGCTTTGCAACCAGAAAAGTAAGATTTGCTACCTTCTGCAGATCAGAAAATTTTATAGCCATGTTTCTACACTGCGCCTCAAGCTCCCCAGCTTTGGCTTCAGAGGGACAGGACCAACGAAGATGGAATTGGGGCCACAACGTAGGGGCCAAAGCTGCTGCAGGGGGCAAGAGTGGCCCAGCATGTTTCACAGGATCATAAAAGAGGTTATAGTGCACATGGGAACTTCCTTCCGAAGAACGTAAATCAGCCAAATATGCCCACAAGCATCCACAAGCTTCAGAGACCCCACATAGCTGCCTCTCCTTTTCACTGAAATTTTAGATTCTAAACTTAGAGAAGATGCATATCTAATTCATCATAACAATCAGCTGTGAAAAGAGTTAAAATTCATTTATCACATTGTAATTGCAAGCTCAGTTAACACTAGAATGAACACACATCATGATAAAATCAGCGCAGAAAAGACCTATACATGCAAAAAGAAAAATTTCCAAAAACAAAAGCACATGACTATTTGTATGAGCTAAGCAAGAAGAGATAAGTAACTTAGAAAAAGTAGAACTAAACACTAAATGACAATCACTTTGGACCTATCAAGTGTTCAGTTCATTCAACATTGTTTAGGTTACGCCTAATACTCTGTTCCAAACCAGTTTGATACAGTGTAGGTCCAGCATAGCCAACTAATTTAAATCTTTTAAACTCTTAATCCTATTGAAGCCCTGCTGCTTGGTAAAACTAATATAAGAGATCAAAATTTAAGACCTCATCCACTATTAGTAAAATTTTAATTTGCCACATAGATAATTTAAAACAAGATTATAAATCAACAACTTGCATATTATATGAAAATTAGCAATGATTTAACAATGTAAAGGTGGTAGTAGTGGTGATAGTAGTCTGTTAATGATAGTCATAGTGCCAGTAGAAGTCATGTTAACATGGTGGTTAAATGATGACTGCAATGAGAGCAGTAATGTGATGAAAACGTAGCGATGTTGATTGTATGATGATGGCTGACATGACAATGGCTATGATAGCTATGCAAGTGGCAGTGATGTTGTAGGTGACTGGTGATATGATCAATGTGGTTGTGGCTGTGTCAGCAAACAGGGTGCTGTACCACCAAAAGTAAATAAATTTGCATATGCAAGATCTCATGATATTTAGTTCTCAATTTTCAGCAGTAAAGTTTCATGTTGAGCTGTGTGTTATATTTACTAAACAAACTGAGAATGTTAGAACTGAAAGTAAGTTTGATACTAAAATACGAGAAAATGCAGTTTTCAGGAATGTGGTTATGAAATCCCATCAATATCCTATACACTGGAAACATTTTTGTTTCAAATCTAAAAGCAGGCAACTCAATACATGTGACTGTAACTAGACAGTGCTACTGAAGAGGAAATTACCTATTGCACAGGAAGTTTCCAAATCGACAAGAAAGCACACAGTCCAAGAAATCTACCAGGAAAGCCTACAAGACATTGAAGACCAGTCAGCTAGGCAATCCACTGCAGCCAAGTTACTGATTTCAGAAAAAAGGCATCACATTGATCAGCCATTCAATACATACCGAGGAAAACTCAAAAGCAGAAGGATACATCCGTAGAAGTTGCGAAACACAATCAACCCACTGCAGACATGGTCACATAGTATAACACGGATTAACAAACAAAAATTCTTGAAAACACCATCTCAACTGCAAATTCATTCTGCCATTATAATAGTACCATGCATAAAGGCCTGAATTATCATACTAAAAAGTACCAAGTACACCAAAGGACTTATATTAATTATCAAAAAATAAATAAGTTCTTCAACTAGAACTTTAGGGTTCAACAGTTACAATCCTAAAAACCTCGGGGAGGACTGATTTCTTAGATGATGTGCCAGTACCCTGAATTCATATCTAGATAACAATGCAGCAACTTCAAATGCTCAAGATCATATTGTGGAACATTTAGACATGGTAATGAGTGGAAAATGATTTCTGCTTTCGGGCATTAGAACTATAGATAATCATAGATAGCACCTACATAAGAACTATTTCCAAATGCTAGCACCTACATAAGAACTATTTCCAAATGCTTTCTCTTTTATAATTATGAATGATATGTAATAAACTTGACTGCTGTAAGGGAATTCCAGACATGTAACTAAGATCCCTTTCTTGGAGAGCACCTCTAACTAACTAAGAGATCTTCCCTTAGGAAGCAAACCACTAATATTCTTTCATAAGAAATCATACCCATTGAATTCTGATAACCACTAGTAACTATATCTGTGACTTTGAATCCTGATTCAGGATAATTCAGTTGCTTGCATTTCCGCAGGAAACAGAGATAAAAATCATTGTTCTAAAAAGCAGTCTTGAGGAAAACCTCAAGGCACAATCAAGGAATTGAAAAAAGATTTGTCTCATGTGAGTGCTATTAATCTCGAAACTTGATTTTAAAATGAAAACCAATCAAACATTATGTCTGAAGATTTAAACTTGAAACAAATGTAAAAACTTCTAACATCTTTCATTTCCCTGATTAAGCAGAGTAGTTTAAGATAACAGATATTTGTACAAATCTATTGATTAGAACTTTTGAATGCTGTGTAATGATTAGGATCCCAGATGGATAGTCCAATGCCACAGTGCTTAAGCCTCGCCTAGAGTAAACACTGCCTTTATGGCTTTGTAAAACACTTATTGAGATGGACTTATTTCTTATTGAAAACCTAAATTGCAAGCATGTCCCAGAGAATGCCATTGCTGTCACTTTGGATTCACTAAATCGTGCTTTCCTACCAAGATTTCATAGCAAAACCAATCTGAAACATGGATCATCATTACTCCTCTCCTTTACTAATAGAGGGCAGGAAACCACACTTATGAGCTAGTTCACAGCCTTAACGCAACGGTTTCCTAAATACCATCATTAACCAATGGCCACCAGAAGACACCACTCATCCACAAAATAGAGTCTGCATTAACCTTGATTCTACTTGTAGTACTACAAGCACAATTCTCCACAGTGCTACTTTTTCTTCTTTTGGATCACAACTGTGGAAGGTTGGTCATCGCATGAATAACTTCATTAAGAGTGCATCAAGTTATATCATGTTTAGGCATCTTTCGAGAACTACGAAAGTGTGTGCAGACCCTTTCATACCACAACAAACCTCACACGAGCATAGACTATTGAGGCCACATAGTTCCCCCTCACTAGGAACTTTTGGGCTCAAGGCAAGGCCTACCGCTACCCTAAACAGCCCATGTCCAAGAACAAAAAATATGTGAGAAACAGCATAGGACCGTTTGCTCATTAGCAACCAAAGGGAAACTATGTATCCACGATCATAAAAGCAAGAAGGATTTTCCATAAACGAGTTGTCAATAAATACGAACACTTCCATGTACACACCTGCAAAAATATAGGAGAATAGTTGTTCTGTGCATGAGAAGAACTAGGAGCCTGAGAGGTTAACGACCCTGATGATTGACGCATGGGTGATGATGGAAAACTCCCAGTAGAAGATTGTCTGGATAACTCAAAAGGCATGTTGCCTCCAGATATCGTAGGCATTCCCACACGATCAGAAAATGGATGGCTAAATGCCAGCCAATCTTTCTCAACAAGAGCCTGCATCAAGAAAAATAATTAGAACTTCAGAATCATAACAAGCAGCAAGAGCATAAACAAAAAGGTGTCAGTATCTGTCATGGGTGCTTGAGAAAGCAACGTTTAAAGAAATTCACAACCTTACGAAAAGTTGAACTGAAATATGAATTAATCTTGAAACCGTACCAAACATGTAACTCTAAGCAAATAAGAGCTAAAAGAGAGAGGGAAAAAAAAGAGGAATAAAGGTGTTTAGAATGGGAGGACCCAAACACAATCTTGAATGCAAGAAATTGGCAGGGTTAGAATCATCTTTGGTACATAATTCAGCAAGTTAATGTCAGCCACATTAGAAGAAATATTTTGGTTGCTGATTAGACAGATGCATAAAGAAAAGGGAAAGAAAAAAAGATAAAATAAGTCCTGTTCACAAAATACCTGAAACCCTGTGAATGTCCGATAATATGGGTCAAGCAACAAATTTGCAAGTGCAACTAGCTGACTTGTTCTATCCCATCCATCACTGCACAATAAAATTGTCCATGTACATTTTTAAAACACCAGAGTCTAGAGGGGCAGAACTACACATTGGTCTGAGCCTATTTTGGAAGATAGATACCACAAACTCAGAGAGAGAGAGAGAGGGAATTGCAGCTCTACATCCTTTTTGAGTTTAAGAATCAGATGAGATCATTAACATCAAAATTGGTATAAACTAAGCCCTCCAAACTCTGATAGGAAGCAAAGTGTGAAAAAAGGAAAAACAACTCCATTGAAGAAAATTGATTAAAAGAAAAAAAAAATTGCATGCATAAGACCAATTAAACCAAAGTATTTCCCAATACAGAAACTTATTGCTACCAACTTCTTCACATCAATAAAAGAATTGAAAATATATAACTGATAATAGAAAGGTTATGTATGTTCTTCATGCAAACAATGTAAACAACCTCTAGACAGCTAGTTATGATTCACACATGTTCAGCAATGTGTTTTGATGCATACACAAACGCAAGGACGTGGACCAGAAGACTGCATCAAAAAGTGTTTGCCAAGCATCTTAAAACAATTTTGCCAACTTTTGAACCAAAAATTTACCATTTCACCTAAGGGCCAAAGACAACATATTTGGCTCTGATCATGGAAACTAAAGGACTCTAAAACACCTTTTTTACCATGCTAATTGGAGCTCCTAATGGAGAAATGACACAAATTGCTAACAAGATTTGTCACTTTCTTTCATCAAACATATATTTTTCAAGTTTAGACCCTTCATACAAAATTTAAGCTTTAGTAAGTCTGTCTTGAGCGCCCAATATATAACATGCTTTAAGATCTTGGTTGGACTAACTAGAATACATGACCAAGATCCCCCTAGTAGCAATGGACACCATCCATCACTAAACTAGTTCTTGACTGATAACCTTTGACCTTTCTGTGGGCGAGGAGGAGAGACAGAACCCCGTGACTAGTGAAGAATTACAACGTACAAGAGTCAATCATATAAAATTAATACATCGTCAGATATTGGTATGACATCAAGACTTCAGACCTGCAGTGCACAAGAACTGTTGCAGACTCCAAAGCAACACGTGCAGCTATCCAAGCTGAACCAGCCAAGATACTCTGAACATGTAATAACCAACCACTATCTCCAAGGGTGGACACCGAAGCAGACATACTGCTGAGGTTACCTCCACCCCAACTCCAATCACCATGTCTCTGTCAATAAAATTAGCATTGTTACATTCCACACAATACAAACATTGAACTTATGCTTAAGTTTTAACAACAGAGCCATATCCGCAAATGACCATCATAAAATTTTGAGTGTCACCTCAATTTGCACTTTGGCAGAGCAAATACTTCTAGTTAAAAATATTGCTGAAAAGTAGAGTGAAATAGTATACTGAATATGAATATGCTTTTACTTAGTTGAATGCAGCTCAAATCTTCATTCATTTAAGGCAACATGTCATTAAATTTTATATCAGAAAGATACACTGCATGCTGATCATAACATGGAACAAATTCACAAGAAGTTTAAGGCAGTTAGAGTAGCAGAACTTTGAAGGATTCCAAGACCAACCAGAAATGATGAAATTCCATCTGATGATGTAGCACCATAGGTATCTAGGTAGTCTCTAAGCCGAACAAAGCTATCTCTCATTGCATGTATGTTGTCAATCCCAAAGAAAACTATCTGATGAAAAATAAGAGAAACATGGCATTAGTAGGTTAGTTAACCAACTAATGAATGATAATTCGTGCCTTACACAGACCTCAGATTGGAAGTAATTTGAAGAGGATTCCGAGCCACCTCCCATTGCTCCATTTGCTAAAGCATTTTTTCTAGGTCTTGCATCAGCAATATATAGCTTCCTACAATGGAAAGAGGAACTTTTCAACAAAAGAAATTATTCTTTCTTAAAGGAAGACCTCCTCAGTATATTAAACCCACAATACAACGAAGGCATCCATTCGAATGCAAAAATGACTAATTATTAACTAATGACATAAAGGACAAAAACTTGTGTTTTAAACAAATTCACCACTCATAGTGCTTCTTTCTACAGGTGAAGAAAGACAAGAAAAGAGCGCCCAACGAGGGCCCATATAAGCATAATTGAGATGTAAAAGGAAACAAACAAAGATGAAAGAGGGCACATATATATAACAAAAATACAAAGCAAATGAGGGTGTGTGTGTGTATATATATATATATATATATATATATATATATATATATACACACACACAAATATATATTTATTTTTATATATAAGGGGAAGGGCTAGGATTCAAGGATTCAAGAATATCTTTGAAAGAACCCCATAGTAAAAGAAATATTTGGATGAGAAACAAGCAAAGGAAGAGTCGTAGGAACACTGATATTTAAATCAGTGCTATAATGTGGAACGCCTTCAACAATCCTGTTCCATTCAATCTACCAACACCAGAACTGCATTCCAAACCATCCTCCAAGCTATCCCACCCTTTTAAATTTCTTCTAATGAAAGAAATGGTAGTCTCACCAAACTTTAGAATACATGGCATAACCCAATAAAAACAGAAAAGCGCAGAAACTAGCATCCCTGACTCCCTTTCCACAAAACAATGCCAAAGTAAATGTTCTCCCATCCATTTTGTATAGACAAGAACAACTAATAACAAGTGCTTTATTTTGTTAAATTCCTCACCATAGCAATGAGACCAAGAGTTACAATCCAAGCTTTGTTACCAGAAACTTGCATCATTTAGTTTGTGCAACAGGAACTAGAATGTAAAAGGCCACTTGTCCCACAAAATAATGGACCGCTCATGGTACTTTGTAGTAATAAATATGTTTCTAGAGACATAAAACAATTTTTTACACTGCACATGTAACATCATTCATATTTGTTTTGGATGGAAAAAGCCAATCAAGTTGCTGGAAACTTCAAGTACAATTCTGCTTTTTGATGGTTTCTTTCATAGATCAAACTAGAGCACCCATGTCTCTTTTCCATATGACAAGTGATCCACAATCAGGATAACACCCAACTTGAAAGTCGCTACGACAGTGGGAATTCGATAACTGTGCTCCATCAGAATCAGGAGAGAATAAAGCATCCCAAAACTCTGAAGTAAGAACTGACAGTGATGATTATTCTTGAAAGAAAAAAGGAACTGATGGTGCTGAAATGTCCCCACAACCCTTCCAACAAATCACATTCCTACCCCATAAAATCACACTTCATTTAACAACTGAGGAAGTTCTTGCACTCAGTTTAACACCCGATCTAGGCCAGCTTGACTAATCTCCAGATTCAAACCTGGAAGGCCAAGTGAACAGCAGAAAAACTAAGATACTGTTGCCCCTTATCTTCTACAAGAGAGAGGGAGAGAACAGACAAGCTTCAAGGGACTATCCCCGTAGCAATTATCGTGTCAAAATAGAATACAGACAATGCACCTCACAGTAGCAACCTTCTTGAGAACATATTACACACTCATTATGTCCCTTAATATTGCCATAACAAAAGAAACTTTAACTCCATAGAACAGAAAAATCAGCTCATTTCCTCACCATGCTTTTATTAATTTACTTTTCTTGATACCTGATCTCTCTGATGGCGTGTTGCAAACAACATTTGAAAATAGAACAATAAATCCCTCAACCAAAAGCGTGTGCCTAAAATGGGCTTACATTCCTCCTTCCGTTGAAGTGACTAAATAATATGTTGCAACATTCATGCTGAGGCATACCAACAAAAACCCTGTTCCTCCACGACATCAAGAGTAGTCTCTCTAGAAAAAAGAGATCCCAACTATTGTTATATCTATATTCTATACATTCATGAATAATTAAAAATCAACAAGTCAACATTACACAATGTGTCAGATAGGAAAATATAATATCACACTGCAATTTGATTGTGATTATGCAGCACAGCAGCAGAGCCTTGTGAAGTAGATGTGATTAGATTGGATCACAAAAAAAAAAAAAAGATTCAAAAGGAAGTAAAAAGATCATGAAATGAATGTTTAAGCAAACCAATATAGGAAAATAATCAACCAAAGAGCACAAAGATGAACAAGCTTAACCTTCGTGCACCCTTACAACCAGGTAGTTGAGAGCGAAGTGCAGCGACAAGTTTCTCATCAGCATTGCTGTTGACAAATGCATAGAAATGAATAAAGGAGATATCATGACAAAACCAATGGGAACAGGATGTATTCAAATTATTTAATTTCAACATCCTTAAAAGAAATCATCCAAAGTTATGCAATATATGACCTAATCTTTCTGGGAACTTCGAAGTACCTCCTCATATTCATCATAAGACCAACTAAAGGCTGGGATGAACGTGCAAGCACTGCTCCAGTTCCTATTATTGAGACGGTGTATCACCAAATGTGTATGGAAATTATATAACAGACAAAAGCAATAAAATTTAGGTACAGTGCCAACCAGGATGACACCAAGAAACTACAGGCAGGCGACACCTGGCCCGAAAAGTAGAGGCCTGGAGCACTTCTTCATCACTGGTATCAACCATCATGCAAAATTGTTAAATGCAGAGTAATGATAATTACGAGGGAAAAAAAAGAAGTATATCAAATCAATATATTTTATGACCAAAAGTACTAAAGAATCTGCACCGACAATTTGTTCATTTGGTGCATTGATCTCAGCATGTTACCTGATGCATTTTGGAACAATCAACGCAAATGGATAACTAGCACACATCGTATAGTTGGAATTTACATCACTTATTCTCCACAACTCATTAGACAATGTGAACGACCCGTCTTCAATCATATCCATTGATGCCCCATAGGACCCTTTTCCAAGTAGACGAAAATACTCATTCAGCAATCGGACCTTAGGGTTAGTGTTACTGAATTTGGAAGGCCCACAAGTAAAAGCATAAAGATCCCAGATTCTCAAAGGCTTTGTACACCTCAGTAACGCATCAAATACAGCACGTCTCTGTAAAAGCAAATTTGCTTAAATCAGCTGCTAACATATGCATCATTAATTCCACCAAAACACAATGGGTAAGAATACATTACAGTTTTTGAATCACAAAACATGAGAACTCAGTTTCTACTAATGTCACTGTTTTTTTATCAGAACAATTAATATATATATATTACACACATATGTACTACATCAAATACAACTAGCACCAAGGGGGTGCCGCCAATATACATGTATAGTAGTCATCACGAGGTAAGGATTTCCGTGAACTCTTAAAATGCACCTCATTTACAAAAGATTTTTCCCCATCAGAACGTGATTCCATCTATCCCAAATTACAGGAAGAGGCGTCTCCACCCCCTCAAAGGCCCTCCTCTTGCTCTACCCCTACACCATTCAAAATATCAATTGTGGAAGCATGGTCGTAATCTTCCTCTTATGCTGTGGAACATGAGGACCATATCATGTTATCAATTCCATAACCACAAACTCAAAGTCAACCCAGCTTTGCCCCCAAACATTGGAGACACGCTCTAAATTGCCAGGTCTAACCATGCCAAATTAGGATGTGGTTGATAGACCCCTCTTCCCTCTTACAATGGAAGCATATATTAACCATGCACTCTCCTCTTTTCTGAAGATGGTCTACATTGTTAAGGGCTTAACCCAAGCTACTTCCCAAAAGAGAAGGCCTCTTTCAAAGAGACTACCATCCAAATCAGTTTCCATGGTAGCCAATGAGCTTACGCATGCCATATAGGCTCTTCAAGTCTCCCAAAACAAGATTTGGCTCAGCTCTGTACTCCCTCCAGAAGGTTATGTCCTCCCCATTCATATTAGGTCTAAAAGTGTAGATCCACTCATAAAGCTGCCCAAACAATCCGATCTCCCAATCCTATGCCTCACCAATCAAGGCACTCCTACTAGCTTGTATTGATATATAGTCATTCATCCATGTTTCCTTATTACTACCTAGAAGATACAAGGCCAAAAAAGCTCCCTTGAGGACCTTATCCCTCCTTGAACAACTTATCCCACCTCAAATGTCATGTCAAACTTGACAGAATGTACCTTCCCCACTTTATGGGGCCCACCCATAGCTTAAACTCCTCCCACCCTTCCTAATAGCATTTCAAACATCCGACCTATACAGCTCCCTCCCTTATACCATAATCCAACCGCCATCCTCTACCCCATATCTAGCCTCCACAACCTCCCTCCAAAGGCTACCATTGTCACTTTTTAGAAGACTGACTAGATATGAAAAGGATACGACCTGGGGCAAGAATTTAGGACACATCCTTCTCTTCCAGATATTGCTTCTTGTTCCAAGGTGCTCAGTCTCAGAAGAAAACTAGAGACTGAATATATCTAGATCTTCCCAAAATTGACTGACAAAGCCATCTGGATATCTTTCTTTCAGTTGATAGAATGATCTGGAAACCACTTAGAAATACTTATAAAAATGTATAAATGCCACAAATAGCTGCATTTGGATCCAGTATGAAAAAAAGATTAGCATTATACTGATCAAGCTACATTCCATCTTTGTCCTCCAGCCACACATCCTGAAGATGTAAGCTGAACTCATTCTATTATAATAAAAAAAGAAGTATACATACGACATGTTAACAACAATGTAAGAACAATTCAACAGTAGAAAACCTAAAACATCTATAATGAAATGATGAGAGTCAGAACTTTCTATATGGGAAGTTGTAACTGACCTGCTTTGTTCGAGGGCGAAAACCAAAGACAATAATTCTCATATCTTTTCCTGCAAAAACAAGAGATATTGGTTCAAAGTTTCGGAAAGGAGCACTTGAATTGCAAAACCAACATGTAAAATTATAGACGATACAAGCTTAAGCTGGCCAATGAACACCAAAACCAACTAGCAAGAAATTACGGAAAAACAAAATCTCTTGCACAAAGAAATACAATTAACCACCAACTCATCATATCTTGACACAACTATACATACACAAGCATCCAATCCTATATGATAGTTGACAAAAAGCAGGATGCGGTCATCGCCATCAATCACTATGACTTAATAAATTTTCTTTTTCTCAAAGGTCTAAGTCAAGGATATCTAACACATACTTCAAAGAAAAGAAAGATAAATAACATGGCTAGCATTTTTTGCTCCATTTGTCATAAGGAAAGTTGGGTGGACAGCAAGAGAAACATCTCAAGATTTTGGTAAAAGATAAAGGACAAACTTGAAAGGACGTTATTTCAAATCATTCAAATAAGTTCAGTCCAACATTGGGGCAGAAACAAGACAGTCGGGAATAATAAACATTTTTTAGCTTAAACTCAAATTAACTTCATTATTCCTAACATTTTCTTCATCCCAACCAACCAAAAGGATTGGAAGACAATTCCCTTCTAATGCAAGAGTGACTCCATAAATTTCTCTCAAACCTCTTATTTCAAATTAAGCAATATATGAAAGCCAAAATAACAATCTTTCTTCACCACTGAAGAAGTCTAACCCTATTCTGTACATGATCGAATAAATAAAATTTTAATACAATAAAAAACCAAAAACAATCAAGTAATAATGCTACTCTGGCAAGAAAAACCATTAAAAATAACAAGAAAACTACTGCAAAAATCCCTAACGCAAAACTCTCAAACCTCTCCACCCACTTCCCCTGGGCAACTCCAACTCCTTCTCAAAACTCATAGTACTATATCACTTTTCCTATTTTTGACTTTGTTCTCACGATTTCCCTTTTTTTGGGAAACCAAGAACCCAACAAGGCTGTGCCATTTTGCGTACCCACCCTTGCATGATAAACTCAGGACTGCAGCCTTAACCCCACAAGACAACCTCCAAGAACAACACAGACTTTTAATTTTTTTGAAAACATTGTCCCAACTTGAACAGAGAGCTCATCCCTCATCAGTCTGCTCCTTACCACTGCGGCAACCCCATGGGGGTATGATTTCCTTTAGTTCCTTTCTCCTTCCTCACACCAAACCAAGTTCCAACATTATGAGTGGTTTGATCAATACACATTACAAATGAAAAAATACCAACGCGAACTTCTATTTCAAACCAAAAACATACAAAAAAAAAAAGGGAAAACAATAACTTTTTTAATTAAAATGACATGAAAATAATATGGGCAAAATCTGGCAAAAGCAACCAAAGATACCAGTATACAAGCAAGTGAAATGTGCAGTCAAACATGAAGAAATTCAAGAAGTGTAATAAAAAATTATGCCCTGTACACACAACATAACAAAAGAAACGAAACAGAGTCTTAAAATGACTGCAGAAAATGTGCGCGAAACCTCAAAATTCCTAACAAAGGTTTAGAATCGAGGACAATAAAAGCACTTCTCAATCACTGTCATCTCCACCTCCACCATCACACATCTCTTACAGTGCAACTACAACCTGCTATCATAGCGCTTACCAAATCATACTCCAGCAGCACAGAAATGACACCAAACCCCATGGCACCAATAGGACCCCACATGTCATTGTTGCTGCAACCACCAACACCTCCCACACCATCCCACACACAACAATACCATCTCATCATCACTGCCACCGCAGCTGGCACAAGCCAGCCATACCATAAAATTAACATTAATTGCAGACATCAATATTACTACAATCATCTTAAGTCCAACATCAAAATGACGACAGCCGCAACAATAACAGTCACCTGTACAACATTATTACTAACAGCACCAAGAGCATCAAAAGTACAAGCCCACTGCTATCAATCTCCACCACATGAATGCTAATTTGAGATCACTACCAAGGAACAAAGCCCCACCCAAATATTAACACAAAAGCTTCTGTTACGTATAAGAGATGTCAAATGAATGTCTAAACTGTTGGTTGGAACTACTCAACTTCAAGGAATGCACCAACAATCTTCATAGATAAAATGTAGACTATTGACTAATATTGACCTACATCAGAGGTGTAACTAATGAAATCCATGCAACTTTTTGAACCAAAAGATATATTGGAAAACAAATCATGACAAGCTTTTCTATGGTCTCTATATTCAAAACTAATGAAAAAGAGAAGTTACATAAGAAGTGATTGAAAAAATTTATTTCCACAGAACAGAACCACGAAATACACACCAATGACCTGGAGAAGTCGTCGTGAAGGGGTCTTGTCGCTTAGACGAGCAGTTGATTGAGCTTTCTGTACCTGTACATTTCCTCAAAGCATTAAATTTAAAAAGAAAACACTAGAATTCAAATTAGTACTTCAAGTTCCCACAACATAAACACAATGGTTTTCAAAAAAAAAAAAAAAAAGGATAGAAAAAGATATTAACTAACCATTTTGCTGAACTTCTCAATAGCCGCCAGAGGAATAGTACCAAGTGGGATGATATTTCTGGTTCCCTCACTCTTGAGAAAGGGAAGATAAAAGTATTGATTAATTATCCATAAGAGACAACTTGAAAAATACAGAGACATATTCTATATATATATATATATATATATAGATAGATAGATAGATAGATAGATAGATAATATAACAAAAAAAAAAATCTGTCTACACACATACAAAAACACGCAACAATTAAAGAACATAGAAATATGTGTAAACTAAAACAACCCATAGATGTTATATGGGTTAACAATGTTAATGAACCTAAGCTAAAATATGTACATGGAAACAACTTAATCAAGCAACAGAGAAAAGCTAGTTTTTGTTTTCATAAATAGGGGAATTAAAATGCAACCAAAAAACGGAGGTCCAGCCCTTTTACATGAGTTTTGGGTAGGAAAGCACCACAAAATTACAAAGTAAAAGTGAAAATCTTTAACAACTTAGAGATACAAACATCCATAATTAGAATGAAGTTTGAACAGCAAAATATAATGGTGTTAAGAGCCAAGAAAATAAGGTCCATGGCATTTCCATCTTTTTTATTCAGAATATAGCTCATTTTCAAATGCTTAGCCATTTCTCTCTTTTCACAGGCCCATGAACACAGCTTGATTTAGCATGGTTCTTGTTATAACTAATGACATATCATCATCATATCAAAAAATATTAAAACAAATGAGAGTTTTCATTTCCTTCTCGGAATCATTTTCTTCTTCTTCTTCTTCTTCTTCTTCTTCTTCTCCTCATGTCCCTTCGTTTGACCAGCGTCCTACCTAGTCACACCTACTATATAAAAATTTCAATTCTAAAACTTCGCCTATCCCTACAAAAAGAACAAACCTCCATCCAAGTAGAATAGGTAGAAAGCAGTAGCAAAGCGCACTAGTAACTATAATGGAATTTTCAGCATTACTGATGTGAAGGCCAAAAATTCTAACCCAGAAAAAAAAAGATATAAAAGTCAAAAATCATTCTAACATGACCTTGTCATTTCTCTGGTTTCAAGTTATATTTCTGAATTTTATGGCTTAGTGGTCCATCATATGGCCTTTAAGGCCTGCGGTTTCTCACATGAAAGAAGGCAATAGAGGATGGAACTCTTTTCCCAAGGAGGCTGATCTTTTTTTTTTTTGAGTAGAAACAACTAGAATTATTACTTACATGCACCAAAGGGGTGCAACCCAGTTACAAGCTAGTTAATAGTATTTAATTACAATAAGCGCTACAAAATTCAAAAAGTCTATCTCACCTACACAATATCTAGCCGTGTACCACAAATAGAGAATTTTCAGCCATTGGTTCATAATAATTCCCAACAGCATCTCCTTCCCCTCAAAAGCTCTATTGCTCCTCTCCCGCTAGATCATCCACATTATCACAAAGGAATTTTTCCCACCAGCTTCTTTTTTTCCTTTTTCCTGTGCATCTCAAACCAAGATGGAATTTCCTCTCCTATTGACCCCGATGCTGCCCAAGTGATACCCAGTACTTCCCATACCTCTTCCCAGAGTTTCTTGGCCCAGCTACACTTTAGAAACAGGTTGTAAATTGATTCCTCCGCATGCTTGCAAAAATAGCATCTGTTTACTATTATTACACTCCTTTTTCTTAAGTTTTCAATGGTCAACATCTTCTCATGGACTACTTCCCAGACAAAGAATGCTACCTTACTTGGCACACTGGCTTTCCAAATAATTCTCCAAGGACGCTGCATGACAAGTGCTGGTTTATATAACTCCCTATAATACTTCCTCATCAAGAAGGCCTCTGATACTTTATCCACCGGTTTCAGGACTGCCCCGCTTGCATGTTTAAATTAATTTTAACATTATATATTTTCCCATATCAGCCTCTCTTCCTCCCAGTCCTGCAGATTCCTTCTCAGCACCACTGTCCAACACACGGCAACTCCTGCCCCAGCGATATAATCACTTATTAATGCACCTTTATCAGTAGCTATATCAAAAAATTCTGATCTTGAGCAGCCAAGAATCAAGCAAGTCCAAATATATCAAATGAAAGGACCATTATCTACAGCTAAAACAATTGCTCACTCTTCTAACATGCACCAATTGAAGTGGGCACATAATAGCAAATTGATGCATTAAAATACCAAAAGCTAACAATAGTTCTCAGGATATAATGCACATTGAAAACATTGCAATGCCTGAATATTAAGGGAAAACATATTATGCAGGGAAAAAAAGGAAAAATATGTTACTTACCAAAAAGAGAAGACGAAAATTAGTGACCAACAAGGTCCCTGCCTCATCAGTATTAACAAGAACAACTCCATATCCCTGAAAGGTCCAAAGGTCAATGAATATAAAACAGAAACAAGCACTTAAAAGTGCTATATTGCACTAATCCAACTGCCAATGCAAACCACCCAGATGATGCTCTAAAAAGGAAAAAGGATATTTTATCTTTTTAGCATACTCATCCTCGTCAGTAACTGTAAAATTATGACAAAATAATTACTTGGCAACAAGGAAATTACAACCATGTAGTGCCTTGTTGTCTCTCACAAATTTTTAGTACAACAAGACCACTTCTATGTATTAATCAAGGACAACCAGTTTTAGACAGCTTCCCTAACCCATTGTTAATTTCCAGGCAAATTTGACTACTTTGGGGCACCGTATATCAACTTGCACAGCAAACAGATACGAGCTCATACTCTTTCCTGCTTGGGTATGTCAAACAGTCATTTAAGAAAAAGCATCAAACGGTTTGATATCCATGTGCAAGTAGAAAGTAAGAGAGGTACCAACGGGGAAAAAAACAAAGAAGCCTATGAATCTGATCCTTATTCTCATTTAGAAGTCTAAGGAAAACCAAGGGTTCCCAGAGGGGAAAATAGACATCCGAATCCCATCCTTATTCTCATTTGAAAGATGTCCCTTCAGACTGAGGCAATCCTCACTAGTTACAGGCCTCCAAAAATTTTTCTGAGTATTATAAACAGTATTCTAACTCAAAGTTTGCATATTTATAAGCCAGTGTGTACTCTTTCTACATAAGTATAGTCTATCATACAAACATAGATACAAATATTTAATGCCTGAGCAATCATCCATACCTCAATACATTAACCAAGTCTACATTCGAATCAATTAGGTGAGGAAAAGAAATGAAGATGCAAGGATGATTTGCTATTACAATAAGTACCAATAGACACACCCAGATACATTCTAATTGCAAAACTCCTCATAAAGATTCCGGGCTTGAGATTTCTATACATACATACATACATACATACATACATACATGCATACAATTTATATATATATATATATATATATATAATTTTCTAAGAAATTTCAATGGTTGGGTGGAGATGCAATCAAAACTTTCCTGCCACCACCTAAATGCATTCAACAATATTCATACTGCCACAAAACAATGAGTCTTTCAGATAACAAACTGAATCACTGTAAAGCGCACCTCAACTACTACTCGCTCAGCCTCCAGCAAACAACCCAAATTCACGTGCGAAACTGAGCGCGAAACCGGCTGCCACCATCAGAATGGAAAAGAGAGAGATTAATTTCAACATCCGCACGAGAAGTCAATGCATAATCACGTGCATATAAGAAGCGTACGTTGCAAGTATATGCGTGACAATTTCAAACTCAGAAAACCCTAGAAAGACAAGAGAAAGAGAGAGACCTCAACTTTGGTCCACTCAAGGGCGTCCCAGCTACCCGTACCTTCCATCTTCTCGGACTCGGAGGAATCCCTGAGGGACGTTGATCGTCCACCTGACCGTGGCCTCGGTGCTGCCATGCTTCCCCCTTCTTCTCCTTTTTGGAATGTTCAAGAGAAAGAAAGGAAACAGTTTCGACTTTCAAAATTACAAGAATCGTTGGGGGAGAGAGACAGAGAGACGTGTAGGTCACCTGTCGTTCAGAGGGAGCAACCGATCTACTACATGACGCTGGCTTTTCGCCACATGACATTAAAAGAGAATCGGCGTTCGGTGTCGACCACACGGTCCACCGGTTCAGGTCGGACCGGATTTTCAGTCCTTTTCCTTTGTTGGATAATCATTTCGAGATTTATGCTATTTTAAGTTCCAATAGTTCTGACCTCAGGTTGAAGTAGTTTCAATTATTTACAATTTCACATTTATTGGATCAATTTATTGTTAAATTTTGAACCAATTTCAAACTAATTCATTGCATTAATTTAACTATTTTTACCAAATTACATTATTTATCATCCTTTTATTATCATCTCATTATTTTTCAAAACATATAAATATATATATCTTATATTAAAAATAAAAAAAAAACATGTTATGATATTATTGATGATAATAGGAATATTAATTATTATTATTAAAATAAATATAAGAAATTAAACTATATTCATTTATCAATTAGATCAATTGTTATTTAATCTTGTTGAAAATTTTAAATTTTAAAATATTATTGTTTTGTTTAATCTTATATTATTTAAAGTTTAAAATTTTTGAAAAGAATAATTAAAAATTATTTAATTTTGATAAATGAATTCAAAATAGAGTTTATAATTTATATTTTAGTTATTTTTGAGCATTTTAATAATGAAAACACTCTTAATTTTTTTAGAATCATTTGATTTAAAATTTAACTTATATCAAATTAAAAAATTAAATATACAACTGGTATAATTAATGCACCAAAATTTAAATTAAAAATAAATACAATTTTTAATTTTTGTTCATATTTATTCTTATTAATATTACTATTACTATTATTTATAAAACAAAAAAAAAGTAAAAGACAATCAAATTTAAGACAACAAAATTTATAATAATAATAATAATAATAATAAAGAGGGGATTTAGCAAGAGTTATCTTGGTAAAGAATTATTTTGATTTGGCTTCATTTGGACATACGATCATCATCCCATGTGTCTTACACATTAGCTTGTCTTTTGGTCTATTGTTATTTACTTTTTATGTCTTTCCCATTTTCATATGCCATCTTATATTAAGTATATAAATGTAAGTACATATATATATAACAGGAATATTCTATTGATAATTATGTAAAAACAATTATTTGGCTTTTTTATTAATATATTAATGCATATGTTTGTTAATTAATTTTCAAAAAAATATGTTAAAGAAATATACTAATAATTATATAATATGGATCCACAAAAGTAAAAAGAAGAAAAAAACATATAAGTAGTTATATTCTGAGCATTATCATAATAATTTACACTTTTACTACACAAATTGCAACAAAACCTAAATTATGTCAATATTGACTAATATATTAAGTTTTAAAATGAATAAAAAATGTACTAAGTATTTTTTTTAAAACTTAAATTCCATGATTTGTTTAATTTTATATATAAAGTTTAATTTGCATCAAATTGATTATTATTTAAAAAAATCTGAAGTTTTTTTAAAGATAATATAAAATATCAAAAAGACCTTATTTATTTAAAAAATTACAGAGTTATAGAAAACAACTTTTTTTGTTTTTTTAATTTCTCTCTTTATCTTCCGTTCTCTTTCATTTTTTTTTTATTTCTCTTTCTTTTTTTCTTTGAATTTTTATTTCATTTTTTATCTTTTTTTTCTATGTCCTTTTGTGTTAAAAAAAATTCAAATTACCCTTAAAAATAAGATCCAATCCAATAAAATCAAAATTTTGAATGCAAAATCAGATTGACTCATACCATAAAAATATAACAAATAAATTACATATATTTATCTTATCTTCTATTAAACCCAACAAAAAATCCACATATATTTTTATTTTATTTTTTATTAAAAGTTAAAATAAATTATTTTTTTGAAAAACTTCAATACTTAAAAAAGTGCATTAAAATCCTTTGTTTAAGATTTTTTATTGATTAGTACTATATTAAACTTTTAATAAAATTATAATGCATAATAAATTATTAAATTTAATTATTTAAATTATTTTATTACTAATATAAATTATTAAAACACTTTATAATTTTTAAAAAAAAATAACATGAAACTCAAATCAATAAAAAAAATCTTTATCCTAAATCGATAAGCATTAATCAAATCTCTAGTTAATGATTTGCCCTTTCAAAGAAGCACAGGAGGTACAGGGAACAAGAGTACACTGCCAATTAAACCCAACAGAGCCTTGCAGAGTGAATCCATAGCAGGGCTGGATTTTCTCTATTTTTACTGATTACAAATTTATTACTCTGATTGGTACTCTGTAGAGGAAATCCATGGCAGAGCTAGATTTTCTCGATTTTTGCTGATTACAAATATATTACTCTGATTGGTACTCTGTGTTCCCTATGACATGATGGCCGATGTTCTGATTATGCAGATCATGGTGACATACCTTCCCTTTTCTTCCTCCTTGTAAAATTTTTTTCTTGTCTACACGTTAATAAGACCAAGACAACGAGGAAGAAGAAGGATAGAACTAAGTTTTAGCAGGAGAGATTTCCATGATTTTGCACCATCTTTATCCAAATATTTTCAAGGAAATTAAATCTTATGGCAAGAAACATGACATACCCAGGTGAAAATTCAATGTTTTGAACTATGCAACGGTGATGAAGAGCAACCCCAGATGATGGGCATGAACTGAAAGCATATAAAGTTTGGTATAGTAATAGGAAAAACAATAGCATCATATTGAAATTGAAGCTACACTTGAATCTGGTAATATCTAGCACATAGATTTGCCAAATACTTTAATTGGAATTGCGTTCATACAACCTGATTTTGTCGGCCCAGCAACCAAGCACCCAAGAACTCAAGATTATTACATTAATACAGGCAGCAAGGAGAGAAGCAAGCTGGAGCAGGAGAAAACCTCCATATTTGGGGAGAAAACCGTGGGTCGAAATATACAAATAAGAGGCAAGGGTATTGCTAATTGAGTATACACATTCAGCAGAGCAGCTTAATTATAAACCATAAAGAAGGCATTAAGAAGAAAGGAATACAGAAGCCATTTTCAGCACTTAGCGGAAGACAATTGCTGTTGATAGAAAAAACAAAAACCGTGTTTGGAAGCTCATATACCTCCAACTCACCAAGAATCTCTATAGGAGTAGGTGGAGTTTTGCTCTTTTCTGCACCCAGCATTCAACCAATGCCGTCCAGCGTGCAAGGCATTGACATGAGCCAGGTGATGGAAGCTTGCCCATGACCAACCTGAAGCCAGCTGGCGTGAGGTAAGTGTGGTGCTATGTGGACTAGCCACATGAGTCGAAGAGAATGCTACTGATCCAGAACCAAACATTCATCAAAAATTCTACTGCTGGCACACTCATGCAAAGCTTTTGCATTGAGTTCCCTGCCAAATCTCCAGACGTAATTAAGGCCCACAAGAAGCTCAGTGATTGTTGCTTCTGTCTTCTCTTGATTTGCAAAGTACAGGGTCTGTACCAGAAGCACGTTTGTCCTTGAAACAAAGCTCTGCTGTTCATAACTCCGCTCTGATTGCCATCGTATCATGTTATGAGCTAGTGGAGCCAACCATTCCAATATTGCTGCCATTGCCTCAGTCCACTCTCCTGCAAGCTCTGTGTCATAAACTACAGAGCCCAAGCTCTTGGTGTATGGCTTTAGCCTCTCCCGCAGAGCACCCCTGACATTTGCAGGTAACATATTGTATAGGTCATCCCTGGCATCATGACCAATCAAGTGAGGAGATACTGCTAGCTTCTCAATTACAATAATAACATTTGCATAATGCAGTGCTAAAGCAGCAGCACCAAGAGTGTCAGGAGGAGCATCTAACAGCTTGAGCCTAGATCCAAATATTGATTGATTGGCATGAACAGCATTACCCTGAGGAAGATGCTCTGCGCTACTGTATCTGACTCCATTGAGGACTCCTGAACGAACTCCACTTGAATCGAAATGGTGGTTAGTATCAGTAGCGATGTTGGCAGCAAGCACGGATCCTTTAAAAGGTCCTACTTGAGTCGACCGGTTGGGCTTCAAATGAGGTTTCTTTCCAGAAAGAACAGTTGAGTTGTCCTGAGTCTGCCACATCTTGCGCGTTTTATCTTTATCCACTCCAAAAAAGGGACCTGACTTTTTGGCCGACTTTCCTAAGGGACCTGAATAGAAGTTCAACTTTTTATTCTTCTTTCCAGCAATAAAACCTGATTTTGTGGCTGAGCCAACAAGAGGACCTGAATGGAAATCATTCAATTTGTTCGTTTTTGAATTTGGGCCTGATTTAGTAAAATTAAACCTTCCCAGTGGGCCTGAAGAAAATCTTGGAATACTAGTTTCAGATGGATGAACTGAGGACTGCATGAATCCAGAAACTGAGTGGCTGCGATGAATAAAATCAGAATGCATAACTTTGGATTCCCCTGAATCTATCATCTCACCAATTCCAAAGACATGTTTTATCCTACTGAATATAGTAAACAGTGATCTTGCCAAAAGTCTGATGACATAATCATAACTCCGATTCCATAGGGAGATCTCCTGCAAATTCTTTACCTCTTGTTGCTTCCATCCAACCTTCTTCTGAAAGTCAAGCAGAGTCTCTTGCTCTGCATCACTACTCTTCATTCTCCTAAAAGACTGTTCAAGATCTGCAAGCAATTCCATCTCCTGATACAAAGTTGCATTCGCTGAAATGAAACGCTCCATTTTCTTAATTTTTTTTTCCATCTTCTTCCCCGCATAGTCCCACCCATATGGGTTCGCACCAGCCTTGATCAATTCATCAAAAGCATGGTCAAAATTTTTCAAAGCATGATCACTGCATTTCTTCCCAAGCCTGGCCACTGATTTTGCAACATGCTCCAAATTCTCCATCATTTCTGCACGTATCAAGCCTACAATGAAATCCTCATCTTCTGAGACAAGCTTTTTGATACCCACAGAGTTTGCAATCTCCTCTCTCAGCTTCACTATCTGTTTATCACCAAGGGACTGCCATAGATGAACCAACTTAGACATCAAGCTTGCAATTTCAAATGCTAGCACCCCAATCACTGCCTTGTCAGAAGCAGCCTCATGCTTCCATGGACGTTTCCACAAGCCACGGAACCACGACTCTGCAACCATCGTTCTGTCCCAGAAACTCTATGTAACAATAACCAAAACATAAATAAATAAAACAACCCAGTAACCAAATGCATTGATTCTCTAGTTATAGCTAAATGTTTGAAACAGCAAGGCATAGTCTGGATCATAATATTTTCATGCAGTGAAGTTAGACTTCTTTTGGATATGGAGAAATACATTTATCAAAAGAAATTGGACAAAAAGATACTCCAGTTGGTCAACTTAACAAAGTAGCCCATGAACCATTAGATCTCTACATCCCAAACACAAAGAACCAGACTAATAAGAGAAAAAGATTAATAACGAAAGACTCACCAATTAAGTAAGCCAAAGACTAAACTAGATCAACTGAAAATCTCTTTATTCTTTTATTTTTGCCAAGAAAGTACCTCAAAGCATCTATTATGAGATTATCCTGCACTTTTCTCTTCATATTCCCAATTTTCTCAGCAGCCAAAGCCAACAATCATAAACCAACTTAGAAAAAGCATCAACCTAAACACAGGACATACTTTTTTTTCCTGTGGCGAATAATTCATAAGAATTTATAGCGAAAGAACAAGTGAAAATGACAGTATCCTAATCTAAAATTATTCACACCCAAATATCCCATTACACCATGCTCCTCACAGGCCCAAAGATTCTGCTTCACTGTGCACAAAATCTAGTGATTTTCCTCTTCATCAACCCACTCATGAAAGCCCGTATAAACAGAAAATCCTTAACCCTAATGCTCTAAACAGACAATATATGGTTGCAGATATTGCACCCAGAAAAAGCAAAGCAACACAAGCACAACGGTATGATTAACTTCAATAAAACAGAAAAGGAAAAGGAACTTACTGATCACATGAAGAAACGAACAAGGAGAAGAACCGTACCAAAAAAGAGAAACTTTCAGAAATGAACAGTAGAGAGAGAGATGAGAGGGAGGGAGCAGCTGGGAGGATGCAGTGCAGACTTAAAGCCACATGGAAAATAGCATAGAGAGAGAGAGAGAGAGAGAGAGAGAGGAAAAGAGCAAAACCGAGTAAAATTTAAGACCAAAGAAAAAAAGGATCTACTTGCCTTTTCTTTGCACTTAAACACCCCCTCACAATTTACCATATTTTCTCTTACACCCCAACATCCATGTTTTTCTTACTCTTTCATCCTCATACGATCACAAAGCACTTACTATTTTTATTTTTTAACTATTCACAATTATGAAAATTGTTTTAAACAAGAACCCTAGAGCAATTTAATTTGAAATTTTTAAATAAAACAGAATAATAAACCAATTAAATATATTTAATTTTAATTTTAAATAAAAATTTAACGATTATTTCATATTATCAATTAAAATTTTATATTCAAATAATATCAAATCAAACCTAAATTTACGTTAAACTCTATAAAAAAATTTAACAATTAAATATATTTAAATTAGAAATTTTATAAAATAAATTTCAACTTAATTTTTTTGATAAATATAAAAAATATTTAAGATATTATCACAAAAAATTTTAAAAATTTATAAAAAATAAATTTTAAATTAAAAATTATTTAAATTTGAGAGATAAACTAAAATGGTGTGAAGAATCGTTTGTATCATTTTTTTATATATATTTTAATAATAGATGTATTTTTAATATTTTATAATTATTTGAGTTAAGATCTAATTTATATTAAATAAATTAAAATTTAATTTACTATTTTTTAATATAAAAATTTAATTAAAAATAAATAAATATTAAAATTTTACATAAATTTTACTTTTTAAAAGATAATTATTTTTAATTTGAAATAAAATAATTTCTTATATTAAATAACCAAAACAAATGAAAAAGAAAATCAAAAAGTGACAAAAAATTTCTTATAATAAAAAATTAGGAAAGTCCAAGCGCATGAATGAAGCCGACACTTCGAAAGGTGGGAGGTAAAGGAAGTCGACAAACGGTTATGTATTAATTGAGGTAATTTATATTTAGTGGCTACAAAAATTTATTCTTTTAAAGGTGAATTCATACCTAAATTACTTTAGCATTGTCAAAAAGTTACAAAAGTTAGATCAATGGACCTATGTTTTAAAAGACAAAAGTGTAGACTTTAACTAAATAACTATCCAATAAATAGATTTTTGTTATTTGTCACATAGGAATTTAATGTCATTTTTTGATAAATTTTTTTTAAAAAATAAAAGTAAAACTATTTTTATTTTTATTTTTATTCTAATGTATCGATTATGATCAATATATACTTCATATTTTAATTTAATTTAATTTGTATTAAAAAATTAAATTTGAAGATGCTTAAATTAAAAATCTTATATGATGAGTTTTGATTTAAAAGATTACATATATATATATATATAATATTTAGATCATTATTAAAAAATTAAAAATTTTTGAATAATAAAATTTAAAAAAAATTACCTTGTCTTAAATTTTAAAAAATATTATTAAAAAATAACTTAATTTTGTGTGATGTATTTAAAATAAAGTAAAATATTATTTGAGTTATTTTTAAGAATTTAAATAATAAAAATATTTTTTATTTTTTACATATTTGAACTTAAATCTAATTTAAACTGAATTAAAATATTAGATATATAATTAATTTAATCAAAATATATGAATTTAAATAAAAACTACAATTTAAAGTTTTTTATATTTAATTTTATTATAAACTCGTGGGTAAAACTCACGTATGCAAAGGTTAATAAATTATCAATTAATTCCACAGTTATTTATTATATGATCCTCACTTTTTGTGATATGCTTTCAATTCCCTTAGCTTATTTTTCATACTTAATCAGCTGATGAAAGAAAAGTCTTCAAAAGTAAAAAGATACAAATTAATCTCATAATTAATCAATATTAAATTTAGATATTTTTATAAAAAATTAATGGGTAAATAAAAATGTTTTTAAGTATATTTTAAAATATTTATCAAAATTAAATTAAGTTTTAAAATCACATTAATGATAAATGGTTTAATTCTTAAACTTCATATTTCTTACGAATTACTTTATTTACGAATATGAAGAATTTTAAACCGTTTCACACTTGTAAATGTATTTTTAATAAGCTAATATATTTTATAATAAATGTATCTTTGTGCCGCACAATTTCTACTATGAATCCAAACAATATCGTTACACAAATTTTTAGCTAAATAATTTAGATTTTGTTATGAAACCAAAATACTATTATTGTAATAAAATTTCATTTTTATTTTTATTATAAAGATTTTTTTTAAATTAGGGGACTTTGTGTACTAATAATTCATTTATAATAAGGTCAGACGGTCAAAATATAAAATGGCAGACCAAAAAGATTCTTTTTGATTTGGCCTAATAATGAATGTAAGGGATTAGGACAGGGTTCATAGGGAAATAAAAAAGAAGTATAAGGACATAAATTAAAAATTTCTCGAAAGGAAAGATCCGCTTGGAATTGTAAAAGGGGTGCCAGTACAGGGACTAAGAGGAAATAAAGAGAAGTGTGCGGACACAGATGCAAAAATTAGGAAAAGGAGAGATCCGTCGTAATCATTAATGGGAAGCACGCGGAAACGTGTCGGTTTACGGATTTGACCTTCTATTCGGGCCGGACCCAATCATTTAGACAACCCGACAAAAGGACATGAGAGCCGCCAAATAGTGCGTACGGGGCACGGAGGATCCGTGAATCTTATCTTGCACCCTCTAAATCACAAGAAGGATTAAGCCTTAGAGTGAGAATTAATTAAGCATATTTAATTTCTGATTTTCTCAAAATGAGGAAAAAATAATTGAAATCATTGACTCTAATGTGACACGTATTTGTTCGATCTTATACAATTTTAGTCTTTGACAGCTTTTATAATTAGAAAGTTAGCCCATGATGCACAAATTTGTCCTCCTTGAATTGCGGGAGGGTTTTTTTTTTCATTATTTAAAATAATTTAATTTAATTTTTTAAAAAAATTAATTATATTAAAAAAATTTATTTTGTTCGTGTTATTAAATTAAAATTAAAAAATATAGATGTTTGATATTTATTTTTTTATCAAATTTTAATATAAAATTTTAATTTAAAATTATTTATTAATATTTATATTTTTATAAAATTTTAATTGAAATATTTAATTAATTTTATAAATTTTACATATGCATTAAATTTAATAAAAATTCATAAAATATAAATATTTAAAAAATAAAAATATATTTTATTTATTTTAATAATGTTTAAACAGATGATAAGATAATTATAAGACCTTACACTGTTGGTGCTTTTACACTGCTGGTGATTTGACCCTGAAGGCCTTTGGTAAGCCCGTTGTAAGACCCAAGGAAAGGCAGTGAGGGTGTTTCAGGCCAAGAAGGTCATGCAATCCGATGTTATGCAATCCGGTAATCTGCAATCCGGTGTCTGAAATGTATGAGCTAAGACAAGTAGGTTAGAATCATCTGATAGGATTAGTAACTAGAATTAACTTCACTAAAGTTGAAGATATAATAGAATTATTATTAAATTATTAAATGTCAAGACTAGTAAAGAAACTATTTTCTAATTCTCGCCCTACTAGAACTTGCTTAGGAGAGAGAGAGACCTCGGTTAGTGGTAGCCCAGAATACCTACAAAATATGGAAGACGTAATAAATAGTGTAGAAATGAATATAGTTAAGGTAGAACAAGATTTACAAAATTGGAGTATACCAAAACAAGATATTAAGACTATATACCATATATGAACTTTTGAATTAAAACAAGATTATGCTATCAAAACCGTATAAAAAACTATATCAATAGGATAAGAAAATCAAGTAATATAATTATTCAACAAACATACAGTAAGACAACACTTACCCCATTACAGATATCTCCATATAGGGCTAGTGCAAGTAGTCATAAAACCATTACACAGATTAGGATTAGATATACCAATATTATTATGCCTTAGGGATGCCCGACACTTTAGATTTTCAAACTCATTATTAGCAACAATCCAGTCAAATCTAGCCAATGGACTAATATATTTTAACTGTTATCCCAACTTTTCAGTAGATCTACAAGATTCACACATATTGGATGTATTAACCCTGAATATCCAGACCAAAAATTTAGAAGTGAAAGATAAAATGAGAAGTCTTACTCTCGTATATCGGATTTATTACAAAGGTTGCTTTCCAAAAAAGAACATCAGAAATATTATTACACATGACTTGTCCCAAATTATCAGACTTTAGGTGGTATAGAGATATGTTTCTTAGAAAATTATATACAAGATTAGATAGCAACCATGCCTCTTAGAAGGAAAGATTCATAGCAGGATTACTAAAATTATTTGGAGAAAAAGTTAGATAAAAACTAAGTGATGTCTGCGGAAGAATTATCCTTTATGATACACTATCTTATAGAGAAATCATTACAATTATTAATCAAGTTGAATTATCATTATGCACGGAGCTAAAGTCAAAAATCAAATCAGATTTATCCCAAAATAGAGCAGAGATAAAATTTAAAAAATATT
>JAJFZO010000742.1:112500-190000 GCA_021397835.1 Moringa oleifera | reverse complement strand
GTAAAAAAAAAAAATCACCCTTGACTTCATGTCCGAATAAAAGTGGTAAAAAAGTTGGAAATAAGTCATGTAGAATCAATGGATTTATGGTAAAATCCCTTTATCTCTATGCTGCATTTCATTAATATTAATATTTGATTTTTTAGTCGATAGGGGGTCAAATGGTATATTCTTTTGTTGGTAGCTTGGAGGATTAGAAACATGACTATTGCTTTCCAATTGGTTGTTTTTGCATTAATTGCTACTTCGTCAATCTTACTGATTAGTGTACCCGTTGTATTTGCTTCTCCTGATGGTTGGTTGAGTAACAAAAATGTTGTATTTTTTTGGTACATCATTATGGATTGGATTAGTCTAACTTTTTGGTGGGTATCCTTAATTCTCTTATCTCTTGAATCTATTCATTCCAGATCAAAAAATTATTTTTTTCATGTTGTGAGATACATTCAAATTCAATATAAGTGCAAAAAAAATTGCAAATAAAGAAAACAAAAAAAAATAGAGGGAGGGGTCAAACTTTCGGAACTTAAAATAATAAAATTATAGTATAATAATATATTAATTTATATTAATATTAATAATATACTAATATACTAATTTATATTTAATTAGTATATTATTGGAAATTGGTTTAGTGGTAGAATTTTATTAAATTGCCCTGAAGAGAGTATCTGGTCTAGTTCTGAACAAATATTATCCATAAATTTCGTATCATGAACAAAAAAAAATGCGGATATAGTCGAATGGTAAAATTTCTCTTTGCCAAGGAGAAGACGCGGGTTCGATTCCTTAATGTTATAAGCCGGGATTTGAACCCATGACCTTAATGTTATGAGCCTTACAAGCTACCAAACTCCTCTACCGCGCCTCGTGATGAAAAGAGAAAAAAAATTGGGACTAAACTAATGGACAAAGAAGAATTGAATGCGCCCTTGTTCCATATCTGTACAAATAGAATAGCCTATTTATACAAAATGGTAAAGGGGCCCCTCTATTATCAATGATCATAGAAAAAAATAGAAAAATGAAAGGATATTTTAATCCTTACCAACTTGATCTTGTTGCCCTTGGCAACAAATATGCATGAACCATTTCACGAAGTATGTGTCCAGATAGACCAAAGTCTCGATAGTTAGCTCTTGGTCTTTCGGTCGAAAAGCAACGTTGATGAAGACGTGTAGGTGCACTATTCTATGGATAGGATTGTAACTTTCCATGAATTTTCCATTTATCACTCAATGATCAAACTTTACTGATTTCTTTTTTTGAGGATTGACGAATCAAATGATATTTTATTCCAATTTTTGCTTCTTTTTCTCCCTATGAATCAAACTTCTCTTTACCATAATGCCTGAGTTCCTATTATTATCAATGATAATGATACAAATCGGATCCTAGATGTAGAAATATAAGAAGGCATACCTCTTTCTCCATTAAAAGAAATGATATTATCGTGGATACAACACATAAAGAATTAACCAAATTTGCCCGATGTAGAGGCAATCAAGAAAGCCACATAAGTGAATATATAACCTACAGAAAAGTGGGCTAATCTAACAAATCTTACTTGCACAATTGAAAGAGCCACTGGTTTATCTCTCCATCGAATCAAATTTGTCAAAGATGTGCATTCATGAGCCCATGCTAAAGTTTCAATCAATTCTTACCAATAACCACGCTAGAAAATTGAGAACATAAATCCAGTAGCCCAAACAAGATGTCCAAATGAGAACATCCATGCCCAGATTGATAAACTATTCATACCAAACGGGTTATATCCATTGATAAGTTGTGAAAGTTTAACCATAGATAATCTCTTAACCATCCCATCAAATAAGTGGAAGATTCATTAAACTGTGAAACGTTATCCAACATTGGCATCATTCTGCATTTGTGTATGTCACCATAATTTAGTATCACTAGATAAATATGCAAAAATGATTGTTAGCTATTCATTCTCGAAAACTTAAGTGATCTTGAAGTTTTTCAAACACAATTTACTATTCCATACCCTAAAAGAGAATTTCCAACCACTTAGCTTTCCTCATACCAAAGTTTGGCTTTAGTTCCAATACTTTAGCTTTTTTTATATATAATGTGTAGAATCTTATTAATCTTAATTAATATCAAGGTTACAAAAATTTAAATGGGTGAAATTCTACCACACCTTTTACTCGCCTAACTCAATAAAGATATAGTTGAACCTAATGAAAAGTAGTCCACTTTGCATAAGGTATAATATTCTTTAAACTTTTGATGTCGCACATATGAGACATGCCCAATATCATCTTGAATTACTATTCCTAATCACTTTTCTTGCTGCTTGCAGCATTGTATCAGGTAAACCACACACATGATCATGGATTACTCGGTTTTTATTTAGTCGTAATCTCTAACACAATGTGCAAAAATTTTTGTCTATTCCAAAACGTTCATATAATTCATTGTAAGCTCTTAAAGGTTAGCATGCCCTGAATGTCTTAAAAAAAACAAAATCTAGTCCTTTCTTAAGTGATTCCTAAACTCTTTAAGTGAATATGCATTAAAGAGCACATGGATAATGGATTCTGGTGAGGCACCACAGATGCAGCATGTATTATCTATGGGTACGCCTCAATAGCTATTATGATGATAATAGAATGCCATGTGGCATACATCAGCTAAAGGTTTGAACTTTTGGTATTAAAACCATATTCCACTGTGCTCCATATCCCTAATCTTGCTTACAAAGTTGGGATATCCTTGTCCAGAATCTCTTTCGAATATATAATAATCAAATTTGACATTATAATCTCTATTTTTACTTTTACTCCAAATAAGCTTATTAGACATTGTACATCTGCTTAAGGGAATAACCAAAATCTTTATGTAGTCTTCTGGAGAGAAAAATTCATGCATTGTTAGAGCTAACCACTACCTTTTATTAGAGTCTATAAACACACTAACCTTCATAGCGATTAGTAATACCCTTAAAGTTCTAGTAGGAAGGAAGGTGAGCATTCTAAGGATTCATCTATTAACCCAAATGTCAAACAGGTACCCAACACCTATTCTCCACCTGAATCTCTTATGAACCACTGTTCTACCCATTAACAAGTTATTCCATGCATAAGATCCATTAGGTTTCTTTTGTATTATGTGAGGGTTGTTTGAAGAGAAGTATTTAGCTTGATTGACTCTATAGTAAAGAAAGCTTCCCTCATGGATTAGATGCCACCATTGCTTAGCCAATAAAGCTAAGTTAAAAGCTTCTAAGTTTGTAAACTCAAAGCCAATATCAAACTTTGATGTACATAAGTTATCTCAATTCTTTCATTGAATTCTTTTGGCTAAGTGTTTATCACCCAACATAAGCTGACTACTAACATCTTGAGTTCACCAAGAAAATTCTTTGGTAGTAATAAGCTGCTCATGATATAGCTTGGGATGGCTTGGGCAACTACTTTAATCAAGATACCTCTGTTGGCTTGAGAAAACCGCTTACCATCTTGTATTTCCAGTTTTGATTTTAAATGATCCCTGAATTTGGCCATTTCTCTTCTCTTATTGCATCCCACAAGTAAGGGATCCAAGATATGGTTTATTTGCTAAATATCTTTTGATACCCAATATATGCTTTAGTGTGACTTTATTTTCCTCAGCCATATTTAAGCTAAAAAAACACTCTTGATTTATCTATATTTATTTTTTACCCAGATGCTTCCCTAAAGGCTCTTAATATACTCATAATAGCAGTGCAATTCTTTTCCTTTACTCTTAAAAATAATAGGTTCTCATCAGTGACAAAGGGATGCTTGATTTGATGGCAGCCGCCCCTCCTAAATTCTTCCCTCATAAATAACATGATTGATCAATGATGAAAAACCCTTGGTGCATAAATGGAACAAGTAAAAAGATAAAGAATTTCACATTTTGAGTCCTCTAAAAGGTTGGATTGCCCCCCACAGAGTCGCCTGTTGATCAATATGGAATATGTTACCGAGGTTACACATTCCATGATTGTTTGAATCCATCTTCCCAAGCATCCCATAGTCCTATTATGGCTTCCAAATACTTCCATTCGACTCTAACATAAACCTTTCTTATATCCAACTTTAAAGTTAAGTGGCTACCCTTACTTTTCGTCTTGTCTTCATGGAATGATTGTTTCATAAGCAATTAAGGGATTATTAAAAGTCATCCTCCTCTAAACAAAAGTAGACTAGTTCTCGCTAGTAATATATGGGAACACCTCTTTCAGCTAGTTGGCTCGCACCTTAGCCAATATTTCATAAATGACATTGCAAAGGCTTTTAGGATGATAATCCTTTAATGACACTAGGTCTTTTACTTCAGGATTAATAAAATAGTTATGTTGTTCTATTTTGATAATGGGAAACCCCCATTCAAGAAGTTAAGGACCAAATTGGTTACATTTCTTCCAACTATTTTTCAATATTTCTAAAAAAGGTAGCACTAAATCCATAATATGGACCACAAGCTTTGATCAGAGCCATTTATATAATAACTTTGCTTCTTATTACTCAATAAATGTTGTCTTTACTTTGAACATTGAAGATAAAACATATATCAGAGAAGTAATATATAAACACTTCAAAATCTCTTCTCTTGACTTCACCCAATTTCTATTTTTATCTTTAATTCTAGTAATCTTATTACCTCTCTTTTTGGATGTTGCAATTGAATGGAAATATTTGATATTGCGATCTCTTTTCCTCAGCCAATTATTCCTTGATCTTTGTCACCATATGATCTCTTCCTTGTGTAATGAGTCATTTCGAGAAACCAACACTACTCAACAATAACCCAATGCTCTTCTTACTCTTTCTTCTTTAATAGTTGTCCTAACTCTTTTTGTCTTTGTCTTATTTGGTAAGTGACATTTCCAAACACTACTTTATTCTAACAAGATAAGGAGTTATTGCACTTGTTTAAACTGTGCTAGTGTCTAGTACTAACTTTGTTCTATAATTTATTAACAACCCAGGTGCAGTGTCTATATATTCACAAACATGAACTTACTTGCTACCTCCAATTTATGGAAATAAATCTAGAAAATAGTAAGGGAAGATGATTCGAAGATGTAACAACTAAGTGTATTTAATATGCTCGTGAAAGATACCTAGCCAAGTGAATATGGGGCTTGAGAAAGGAATCTCCAATGGCTCACAATCTTTAGTGGCCTCAGCAAAATTCTCCATTCAGCTTTGGGTCTTAAGCTCCTTCTTGACTTTTTTATTTGATCAATGATCTTTGAAATCTCCAATGCATAACTATGGCAGTAAGGACTGAAGGTAGAGCTGACAAAAGAGGTTCCATGACTCTAATCTTTCATGTGTTATCGAGTTTTCATAGAACCCTATGAAGCACCAATAGGATCCTTGGTTTGGGTTACCAGCCATAACATCTATGTGACTTCTAAAAAAAGGAAAACACTTGTATGTGAGTTTCTTCCTTCTAGAATTATGCCAACCCACCTCTGTGGCTCTCATTCTCATCTATGAAGCATCCCTGAAATGCTAGATTTACCCTTAGTATCTCTAACTCTATTCTTTTCTTTCTATTCTCACCAAGGAAGAGAAGTAGGGGCTTATGTTGCCTAACTAAGCAGGTTAGTTTTTGAACTGTTTGAAGGGTCCCCAACCCTCCATAGTTCTAAGCTAAACAATCATGATGTTTGACAAGGATAAGAGTCTCTAGTTGCCATCAATCGTGGGATTAAGAAAGTTGTACAAACATTCTCATTTAGATAGGCTTTCTTCAAGGGTGGACTCAGGTCTTCATAAGACTCTCTACTATCGCATCTAAATCTTTTTTTATCTAATGAGCATGGCAATTGGTCCATGTTACCTCTACTTTTAGCTCTAGCCATCCTTTTCTATTTACCCTCAAGTTTAATTTAGCTACGTAAAGATAAAGATACAAGATTTATAGAGTATGTTTCAAGGGCATCATAATCTTTGGCACTTTCTTCCAATTGACCCTAAGAAGATTCATTAGTGGGAATTAATGATTCAACATAAAAGGCCTCGCTTACATGCATGTAAAGTTAGTTTTCTATAACATACCTCATTGGTGCCATGAAATCCTCAATCACTTTAGTGGAGCTTGGGATCACTCCATGCATGTCAATGCCCACGACAAGCTCTTAGGATCGTGGAGTTTCCAAAGATCTAGGATTTACTAGGATCTTAATGATTCTAGCCTTTTTTCGTGCCTCCAACGAACTTTGGTGTTTTAGCCCCTCTTGGAAGTTACTAGTTCCAATCATCTTTCAGCCAATTAAACAATTTTCTTTATACCATTATTTACCTATTCTGGCTTGGTTTTTAGTGGTTCTCAATTTTGCATGGAGATGTAATCCATATCGTTCTTCCATTTATAGTTGAAAGTTGGTCCATTTGCCCTTATCTAGGAACCATACTTTCTTTAGGTGTGGCCAATATTTTTTTTTTTTTTTTTGGGTTTTGAAAGCTTTTAGATAGTCTTATTCCTAGTGAATCAAAAACTCACATGGATAACAAAAGTCCGACAAACTTTTGTATTTAAAGTAGACCATGATCCTCTTGAGGAAGCTAGCTGCATCTCCAAAATGGTTTCTATAGATTGATGAGAACTTTGACATGTAAGCTCTTTCAAAAGCCATAGAGCCATCTACATGATCAAACTCCTCAAAATCCCCAATGGTTTCCCCTAAAACTATTACCACCTTGACATTCACATATGCAAAGGGACAACCATTGATTTAGCCAAAAAAGGCATTGATCTGTAACTACTTATCTAGAGTATTGCTCCCATTAATGTCCTGAAGAACTAACAAGGATTTATTGAAGGACTAAGGTTGCTTATCAAGTACTCTTTCCTTCTCAACCAGGTCTACAAAATTGAAAACATAGAGCCTTTTTCTTATTTCTGGAATCGAAAGATCAGTAGAAAACTTGGAACTTTCTTCATTGCTTCCAAATTGTATAGCCTTCTCTGTAGAATTTTTAAGTTAAATAATTCTTTTGCATTTCACACATTGCAAAGATCCATTCACCATCAATAGTTACTAGCGATTATTCCTCTTCTGTTAACTTCAATTTATTCTGCAATCCTTTTATCCTAAAATCCATCTTTTAAGAAGGATTAATCTTAAGCTATCTCTGCCCTAACTATGATTCTGCCCGAGTGCTTAATGTTTAAGGGGAAATTTTGAAAAAATCAAGACCACAACCTCATTGGATAACTAGGGATGGCATAAAATTCCCACCAAAGAGAAAACCCTTAGGGAGAGATTTTCAGTATTCTAACCTGGACACAATAAGCTCCACTACTATTACAAGGGCTTGGGTTGCACTTATCAATAAAATAATCTTACCTTTAAGGCTCCTAGTGATCTCTTCTAAAATTGTGATGTTTCCTTTCAATGAAAATTAGTGTTGCACGACTACCTTTGTTATAGTAGCCCATGAGCCAAGGGTGCCTTTGGGTGCATTGGTGAACTGCTTCAATCGAGTAATGTGCACATTGAATCACTCTTTTTCATCATGAATCTAAAGTTTGATCCAATCTATTGAAGATTAATCTAAGTTTAATGATCAAAATCAAGCTACTAGTTGAGATCATGAGGTTGCAAGTAAAAACCATCTTATCAACACCCAATTATATACTTAGAAATCAATATAAAGAATTAAGGATATATGGTATTTAGTTCAAAAAACATGTAATCGAGCAGAAAATCACATCCATAAGATATGAAGGATGCATGTGACAAGGAAATCAACCAATTTTATTTTATTGGAGGAGATTTATTAGTGGCAAAAGTCAAGATCACTATGCCTTATAGAAGGTGATTTATAGACACTAACTTGTTCCATCATTTGGTTTATTTAATTACATTAGCAAAATGCAAATTGAAAAAAAAAATGGTATGAAATTGGAAAAAGAGCAAAGAAGAATATTTGTGTTTTATGATGAGCTAATCAGATTGGGCTGATCCAACAAAATTATGACTCAAACTTAGCTCGCAAAAATACCTAATGAGCTTTTCACAATTACGAGTTAGGTTACGGTTACCTTTTTGAAAAATATGAGGTATATGGCCTAGCTATAGACTTTACCCATCAGATCACATGACGAGTAATCTTATTAGATTTTAAAAAGGTCAATTAAATAGATTTTAAATGGGTCGTATGCTAATCTACTGAAAAAAAAATTATATAATTAATTTGATAAATAATCTTATTTACTATTTTGATGAAAATAATATAAACAAATATGTAAATCTTAGCACACTAAATTAATACTAATAAAAATTATATGAAAATTTATTAAACTAACATATTCAAACTTTTAAGATATTAAGTATATAACAAATTTAATATATTTTTATGTGTAATCTTAAAATCAAAAAAGATTAATGACTAATATATATTGTTATCTAATTATAAAATAGATTTTAAATAATATTAATAACGTTTAATTAAAAAATAAATATATTAACTTTACTTTTGTAATATGAATTAATTAATAAAAATATATAAATTAAACAAAAAATATATATGATATTAATTTTTTTATTTGATTAATTTTATATATTTATGAAATTTAGTATATAAATCTAATTAAATTTGAATGAAATAAGTGAGTTTAACTCATTGACTTGTTTAATTAACTTTAATGTGTTGACATATCGGAAGATCCGATTCAATATTTAAAACTCATAACTGTTCATTCATAAAATAAATAATGCAAACTCGAACTAATTAAGCTAAACTGTAAATAAGTTCATCTAAAAGCCATGAGCCTAATAATGACCCTAAGTTATAGGTAATGACCCTAAGTTATAGATAAGTAAAGATCAAAGCTTGATGGTTGCATCAAAAAGCCTTTCATTGAAGAGAAATGATCCAATGCTTTCACCTTGACTTTCCTAAAAACAAGATAGGCACCATAAGAAGATTTGATGAAAAATTTAAAAAAATTGTGTAAAAAAGTGAATTTTTGAACTTTGTAAATTTTACATTTGTAATTTTGATTCAAATTAATTAAAGAGATTTTTATCTTATTAATTTTGTTTATAAGATTTACAAGATCAAAAATAATTTTAATCTCCATCAAAGTTCTTCCTTTTAATATTGGGATTTGTGGACTATCAATTTTAAGAGTAATTGCAAGGTCCCTAAGACACTTTCCGATGGAACGGAGAAACATTAAAATGATATTTCATTTTAGTATTTTTCTCTTCAATGAGACAGTATATCTCTCTTTGTATTTTGATGCTTTTATGATGCAGTACCAAATATGATGCAGCACCAAACATTTCGTTCAAAAAAGTTATCAATATTTTTTTTAATTATTTACTTCAAATATATTTATAAAAATAACTTACTATACATATTATATTATTACGAAAAAATATGTTGTTAAAACTATTTTATCAAGAGTTTGAAAATAAGACTAATGTTTAATATATAATTTAATTTATTTAAATTATTAATAATTATTTTATATTTAATTAATAATAAAATAATAAATATTTATTTAAAATAAGTTAATTAAAATTTAATAAATTAATTATTTTATTATTTTAAATATATTAATTAATATCATAAATATTATTTATTAATAATTTTTATTTAATATTATTAAAATAATATTTATAATAATAAATTAAAAATTAATATTAAACTATTTTATTTTTAATATTAAAAATAATATTTAATTTGATATGTAAAATTTGAAGATGGGTTCAGCTATCATTAAGTGTAAGCCCCTTACATATTAGTGGCGTTGTGGCACCATGAAGACATGAAGCTGGCATTAAGGAATGCTTGAGAGAAGAAGATTGAGTTCTTTTGATGGTCCAGCTTAAGTGAAACATGGATGCCGGGAAGAGGATTTAAACTTCTTGGATAACATGCTGCGTTTTTAAGCTTGGGGTGAATGTGAATCAAAATAAACTTTCAAGATATCAACTGACGAATGGTAACTCCCTATCCTTTTTACTATATATAGATAGAGAGATGTAAAAACACTCCTAAAAAGCTATAAGCACTTTTGATGATTTCATTTGTATTATTTTTTAAAAATAATTATTTTAAAAAATTTAAAAAATTAATTTTAATGATTAGGTATAAATATTATCGCACTTTGAAAGATTTAATGGCATATTTGATTCGTAAAATAAAATAAAGAAGGAATATAAAAGTATGCTTTGAGAATAGAAAAGAGAATGAATAGAAAAGAATAAATATTATTATGTTTGATTTATTGAAATTGAATAGAGTATGAATTCATTTTTATGTGTTTGATTCATCAAAAAATAAGATAGAAAAGTAATTGAAGTAAGTTTAAAAGACTAGTATATCCTTCAACTAAATTAATTATAATTTAATTAATTTTTATTAAATTAAAATTAATTAATAATTTAATAAAAATAATATTTTTTTACTTTTTTCTTTTTTTGATAAATTATTTAAAAAATAAAAAAATTATTATTATAGAAATAATATTAATAAATAATATATTACTTTTTTATTTTTTATTTTTAAATATTAATATTATAAATTTAAATTTAATATTAATTAATATTTTAATAATATTATTTTTTATTTTTTGATAAATTATTTAAAAATAAAAAATAAAGTTATTATATATAATAGTAATTTAAAATTTTTATCGAGTGCATGTTGAAAATAAAAAAATATAGCAATTTCTTGTTTTTATGAAATAGCTATTTTAAGGGTTTACTTCAAAATAGCTATTCTGGACTTTCAAAAAATGAAAATTATTTAAAGAATTATAATTTTGTGATAAAAATGAATCAAATATTAAAAAAGTAATTTCGTGCAAAATAAAAAAAAATCGATATTTCTGTCAACCAAACATGTTATAAGGATAAACTTAAATAAAAGCAGTCATACTTTTTTTATATATGAAATTCTAATAACCTTCAAATTAAAAATAGATATATTAATAAAAGAAATCATAATTGTTCTCCACATGCATAATAAGACCATTAAATTCAGTCTTCAATGCTCATAAAAGGTCGACAAGTATCATTAACCCTTGGAATCGAAAACATAGAGCCTTTCTCTTATTTCTCAAATCGAAAGATCAGCAGAAAACTTGGAACTTTCTTCATTGCTTCCAAATTGTATAGTCTTCTCTGTAGCAATTTTTAAGTTAAATAATTCTTCCGCATTTCACACATTGCAAAGATCCATTTACCATCAATAGTTACTAGCGTTTTTTCCTCTTCTGTTAACTTTAATTTATTCTGCAATCCTTCTATCCTAAAATCCATCTTTTAAGGAGGATTAATCTTAAGCTATCTCTGTCCTAACTATGCTTCCACGCTAGCGCTTAATGTTTGGTGGGAAATTTGAAAAAATCAAGACTAAAGCCTCATTGGATAACCAAGGATGGCACAAAATTCCCACCAAAGAGAAAAACCTAAGGGAAAGATTTTCAATACTCTAACTTTGACACAATAAGCTGCACTACTATTACAAAGGCTTGGGTTGCACTTATTAATAACATAAGCTCACCTTTAAGGCCCCTAGTGAGCTCTTCCAAGATAATGATGTTCCCTTTCACGGAAATTGGTGTTGCTCGACTACCTGTGCTATAATAGCCAATGTGCTAAGGGTGGCTTTCGATGCATTGGTCAACTCCTTCAATCGAGTATTGTGCATATTGAATAACTCTTTTTCAACATGAATCTAAACTTTGATCTAATCTATAGAAGATCAATCTAAGTTTAGTGATCAAAATCAAGCTACTGGTTGAGACCACGTGGTTGTAGATAGAAACCGATCTTAGCAACACCCAATTCTATATTTAGAGATCAATATAAAGAATTAACAATGTATGGTATTTACATTGAAAAATGTAACCAGATAGAAAGTAACATTCATAAGAGATGAAGAATGCATGTGAAAAGGAGATCAACCAATTTTATTTTATTGGAGGAGATTTATTAGTGGCATAAGTCAAGATCATTATGCCTTAAAAGAAGGTGATTTAAGAACACTTTGTTCCATCATTTGGTTTATTTAATTACATTTGCAAGACACAAATTAAAAAGAGATAGTATGCGATTGGAAACCAAACGAAGGAGAATGTTTGTGTTTTATAACAAGTTAATCAAATTGGGTTGATCCAACCTATGAAATTATGACTCAAACTCAGCTTGAAACAAACCTCAACTAGTTTTTCACAGTAACAAGTTGGGGCAAAGCTATCTTTTTTTAAAATGTGAGGTTTATGGCCTAATTATGGACTTTACCCATCAGATCACATAACAGGTTATCTTATTGGATTTTAAACAAGTTAATTTAATGGTTTTTAAATGGGCCACATATCGGTCAATTGAACAATTTTATACTAATCAATTTGATAGATAATTTTATTTATTATTTTGAAAAAAATAATATAAATAAATAAGTAAATCTAAGCATACTAAATAAATACTAATAAAAATTATATGAAAATTTATTAAACTAATAGTTTTAAACTTCTAAGATATTAAGTATATAACAAATTTAATATATTTTCTATATGTAATATTAAATCAGAAGAATTGATAAGTAATATATATTGTTATCTAATTATAAAATAGATTTTAAATAATATTAATAGTATTTAATTAAATAAATAAATATATTAACTTTACTTTTATAAGATGAATTATCTTATAAAAATGTATAAATTAAATAAAAAAGATATATATTATTAATTATTTTAATTGATTAACTTTGCATATTTATGAAATTTAGTATATAAATCTAATTAAATTTAAATAAAACAATTAGATTAACTCATTAGCCCGTTTAATTAGCCCTAATATATTGACCCATTGAACGGTTTGATTCAAAATTTAAAATTTATAATCCGTTAATTTATATAATAAATAACTCAAACTTGACCTAATTACTAAAAGATTTAAACTAAAACCTGTCAAGCTAAATTGTAAACAGGTTCATCCACGAGCCATGAGCCCAATAATCACCATAAGTTATACGTAAAGATCAAAGCTTGACGGTTACATCAAAAGGCCTTTTATCGGAGAGAAATGATCCAGTGCTTTCACCTTGACTTTCCTAAAAACAAGAGGGGTACCATAAGAGATATTTGATGTGAATGCTCAAAAAATTCTGTTAAAAAGGGAATTTTTGAGTTTTGTAAATTTTACATTTGTAATTTTGATTCAAATTAATTAAAAAGATTTTCAACTTATTAATTTTATTTATAAGATTTATTAAATCAAAAATAATTTTAATTTCGATCAAAGTTTTTTTCTTTTAATCTCGGGATTTTTGGGCATCAATTTGAAGGTCAGTGACACAGTCTCCAATGAAACGGAGAAACACAAATGATATTTCATTTTAATCTTTTCCTCTTCAATGAGATGTATATCTGTCCCTGCATTTTGATCCTTTTATTATGATGCAGCACCAAATATGATGCTGCACCAAATGTTTTCTTTAAAAAAATATATTAATAATATTTTTTAATTTGTTACTTTAAATATATTTTTAAAAATAATTTAATATATATGTTATATTATTACAAAAAAAATTATGTTATTAAAAATATCTTGTTAAGAGTTTCAAAATAAGATTAATGTTTAATATATAACTTATTTATTTAAATTATTAATAACAATTTTATATTTAATTAATAAAATAATAAATATTTGTTTAAAATAAATTAATTAAAATTTTAATAAATTAATTATTTTATTATTTTAAATATATTAATTAATATTATAAATATTATTTATGAATAATTGTTATTTAATATTATTAAAATAATATTTATAATAATAAATTAAAAATTTAAATTTAAACTATTTTATTTTTAATATTAAAAATAATATTTAATTTGATATGTAAAATTTGAAGATGGTTTAAGCTATCATTCAGGATTACTTAGAGAGAAGAAGATTGAGTTCATTTGATGGTGAAGTTTAAGTGAAACATGAATGATGGGAAGAGGATTTAAACTTCTTGGATAATATGCCTCTTTTGTAAGCCCATGTAAAGACTACAAATCACTTGGGGTGAATGTGAATCAAAATGAATTACAATAGCTTCCATTTAATTTTGGATACTTTCAAGATATCAACTGAAGATTGGTAATTCCCTATCCCTTTTACTATATATATAGAGATATGTAAAGATACTCCTAAAAAACAGTGACCACTTTTAATGATTTCATTTATATTATTTTTTAAAAAAATAATTGCTTTAAAAAAATTGGGAAATCAATTTTGATGATTAAATTGCAAATACTTATGCACTTTTGAAGATTTAAGGGTAAACTTGAACCAAAGCAGCCACACTTTTTTTATATATGAAATTCCAAAAACCTTCGAAATTAAAAATAAATATATTAATAAAAGAAATCATAATTGTTCTCAACATGCATAATAAGACCATTAAATTCGGTCTTCAATGCTCACAAAAGGTAACCCAAACAAAACTTATTATCATCTTTACTAAAATATTCAATGCCTAATCACAAAATCTGTTTATTGATTTACACATTATACTGAATTTTTAGTAAAAATATAGTGAATGATAATTTAATAAATTTAATAATTTATTTTTTATTAATATTATAAAATATTAAAATATTTTTATAATTTTTGTTAAAAATTTAATATAAAATTTAGATAATAAAAAAATTAATTCAATTAAAAAACTGAAAAAATATACTAATAAGACTTAGAGATTCTCATTTTCCCATAAAGTGGCAAACCGTACACATAATTACAAAAACAGAAAGCTTTGACGGAAGGAGCAAATGGGAGATGATTAGCTACCCAAAAAAAGGAAAACGGAAAAGAAGAGAAAAAAGCAATGAGCTTTGCTAGTTTGCTTTTTTACACTCCACGCTAAGCCCACCGTCCTTTTGGAAGAGGAGAGACCACTTTGATCTCCAGGAGAGAACTAAATAGCCACAAGAAACATAAACTATATCCAAGCTTGGTCTTTTTGTTCTTCTTATATACAATAGGAGCAGTTGTACTATTGGATCGTCAGCATTATTATTCACACCGCCTTAACTTCACTTTTGACCAACCCAAAGCTTTAAAAAGGATTCTCCTTTCTTCAAACCTGCAAACAATTGAAGAGGAAATCAAATGAGTAAACCAAAGTTGAGTTTTCAAGATAACAGTTGTAATTCCGTAGTACCAAAAGAGGTAGGCATCCAGAGCTGAAAAGGATGCCCTTTTCAGTCAAGGTCCAGCAGCCTCGTTATTTCTCAACTTATCAACCCACCCACAAGCACCTAAGATCCACCTGTCTACCCCATCACACTGCAGGATTACCCACGGAAAGTGTATGGATTCAATGATAGGTATGACTCTGAAGTCGAGACCTCTGCGGTGACAATTTAACTCTGATACCATTTAAAGCTGCAACGGATATCCTATTCACTATTATTTCTCAACTTATCAAACACCCTCCACCACCCTGAAGTTATCAACCCATCCTCCAAGCACCCAAGCCTTATTGTCTACCCATGATTAAGTCTCTTCTCTTTATAAAATCTATGGATAATCTATGTGAACAACTACTCATAAATCATATCTCTAATCTAAGTGAACAATTTCCTATGTTAATTCTCAAAAGAGAAATAGACGATGATAAAGTCAAAAGCAACCATTGCCTACCAGAAGTTGATATTATAGAACTATGAATGTGATCACTCGCACGCAAACCAAAAGAGAAGTGATGCTAATTATTATAATGTAAAAATGTTGATTTCAGTTAATAAAAGGGCCATTTGAAGTCTGACTCCACATGGGTAAACGGTCATTCTCCGCAACCAAAATCACAATTGCATTACTAAAAGAATGTCACACAAATAAACCAAATGTATATATAAAAAGGTCGACCTAATAAATACAAATTGATAGTGTTATTAAGAATATTGTTGACACCATATGTTTGTGTCGCACCAATTCAAACCAACACCCTTAAGCCTAACCCACTTGTTTTGATCCTCGAAACACCAAAAGCATGTTTTCATGGAAGAAATGCCAAATTTCCAAATAATAGAGGCATAGAGTCTTCAAAGAGTAGTCTTCCAAACTGACCCAACTAATCTTCTAATCCCAAATCAGCCATAATTTGAGCAACTGATACAAAAGTAGGCAACTAGTCACATCTTCTAACCTAATGATGGAGTGGTTTGCTTTCATGCCTGCTTTCTTTTTTCTAAGTACTAAAGCACAGAAACTGCAAATATAGAACGAGAGGCAATAATGAACAAGGGCCAAACCACCACATTGGACCCCTGAGCAACCCCATTATGGCCTAATCGGGTTACTATCTTCCAGAGGCATCCGACCACGTGTCCAAAAGCAATTGGTTTCAACTTGAATGAATTTGATAATCATTCTATAAGATTTAACCGCCAAAAAGGACCTCCTGGTTTCTAATTTCAAAGCCCTGACCCCTAAGAAAGAAAGAAAGAAGGAAAAAAAAAACAAAAAATAATAGAAAATTGAAGAATATTAAGTATAATTTTTAACTCGGCAAGCAACTCAGTCGATTCACTGTTAACTCAAACAGATTTCAACTCAGCCCAATTTCTGATTTCAAGGTATTATTCAATTACTAATGACGAGATAAAAGGAAAAATCAGAATCCAACAAGTAATTGGTAATGGAGTCGTGAATGAAGCTTACCTAAAGCATTTCAATCCCGGAAAATGACATCTTCTGCAATCTCCATCAACGGCTGCAAGCAATCAGGAGCGAATTTCCTAGCGAAGAAATACGAATAACTGGAATTCGATTTCCGCAACGTGTGTATGAGTTGAGGCGATACTCCAGGGGCGTGATAAGTGTGGGGATGCCCCCCTACACTTGCCGTCCAATTGACTCTGGTTAGGGTATGATGACTGCAACCTTCTGGGTCCTCCATTGATAACAAAGTAGGAAAGTAATGCTCCTCTGGGTAACACGATTCCGTGTTCAAGCATGGCAGTCTGAATTTCTTCCACAGCTTCCGCTCTTTGATCACAAGCAGCACGTGCCGTTTCGCTAACACGAAGAACTGTGACCCCACCCGGAATTTCTCGAAAGGCACTTCGGGGAGCATCACGTCTTTGCCTCGGGCGTTGTACCGATCCTGTAGATTCGGATCCTTTGACAGAATCTCAATGAAGCTTTGATGCGTGGAACGAGTCGAAAATGCCTTTACCGGAGACTCCCCGAACAGGGAGTGGTAGACGTAATCGAAGGAATGGAGAGGGACGCAGTGTTGAGAGACGAGAGCGAAATAGAGGTTCATGGGATCATCAAGGACCGCGCGGGCCATGAGTCTGCGCGCGGCGGAGATCAATGTCGGCGAAGCACGCGCAGTCCTTTTGGCGGGGATGAATTGGGCATTGATTGCAGAGCCTAGAGGCGAGAGCTTTGCCAACGGATCCGCGTGTACATAGGCATTGTAGAGGTGGTGGCGGCCGCGGAAGAAGCGTTCCCATAGGGGTGCAAAGACGAGATCTGAGTTAGTGAGGAAAAGGAAAGCGATTTTGGGCTTGGGATTGGTGATGCGAAGATGGGAGATCTTGGAGGGAAGACGGGAGGATGTGGTGGTGGCCCTATGGAAGAGCTCGAGATCGTCGAGTTCGTCTGCGGCAGAGAGTTGAGTCTGCTGATTTCTAAAAGGAAGGAGGATGTGGGGGGCAAAGAGGAGGAGGAGGAGGGACAGGGAGAGGAAAAGGGAAAATGTATACACATAAGGGGATGACACCATCCTTAGTAACTTACCAGATCTTACGAGAGGATATCAAGGACCTTAGGATCTCATTTCCTAACCGGCTGCTTGAGATTAAACGAAGAGAAGGAACCCATTTTATCCTATACTAGTTGGCAGTTGCCGATAAGGAAGATGATCTCATGGATGATAACAAAGACAGGAAAAAGGGAAAGTGACAAAGTGAACGAAGATTGAGATGAGAAAAGTACTATATGAAATAGTAGAAGAAGTGAGAAAGAAGGAAAGGATTGATTTGATGATCTGAAGTTAGTAAGAAGAAAAGGATTGAAAGGGATGGAAGGGCTGAGGCTGCAACTTTTTCTTTTTCTCGTTTTCAATGTGAAGATAATGAAGTTGTGGGTCGTGGATCTTACAGCATCCAATTTAATATCGACAAGGTGTTTTCGATTTCGACAACTATATTTTTACATAACAAAGCAATACAGCGTTTCCTTTTTTTTAGTATGGTAGTGTCTTTTTTTCTGTTTCTGTATTGTTTTAATAAAAAAATAAGGTCAAATTAAGGTAAGCAGTGATCATGATTTATGGGTTTATTTTGTTAATCAGTTGAAGAAGCGAAGCTGTCTTTACCCAAATCAGAGTGATTGCGAGGATAAGGCCGCTGGTATCCTTGCTTAGCAGCCGCACGATCAGGGGTTGCTTCATATGACCTTCCAGAAAAACAGCACACGTTTTAATGAATAATACAAAGCAATAGACCAGTATTCCAGTAATCCTGGTTTATTGGTTGCAGTGAACTTGTGATTTTGACTGAAACACATGCACAGCTTTGATTTGAAAAGATCTCCAAAAATTATAATTTAAGAAATCAAGCTTTTCACGTTTTATTAATGTAATCAGATGCTGCTGTAGTTTGGCGAGAATCGGTGGCGGTGCAAAGTAGACTTGAATAAAATGGCATCTGATAGCCTCAGAAAAAGAATTAAGCTGGTGTAAAAGAAAATAGAGGTCACTGGGTGATTTTTTATTTTTTTTAAAGTAATGTGTAGACTTGCAATTACATAACAGTCTACTTACTCAACCCAATCACCTGTTTTAGGTACCTAAAATTATTGATCATTTTTACAGAGTAACAATAACAAGTTTGAATTTAATGGAGAGTTTATTCCCAAATTTCTTTATTTTTTCTTGCATTGTAGTTCTTTTTTTTATATAATTATTTTGCCTTCATACGGAGGATCATTACGAGGAGACTATTTATCTTTGGGTAAATTTTTTATTAATTTTTTAAAATATTTAAAATTAATAATTTATAAGTTTTTAATTTAAATTATTAAAATAATATAATAACATTTAATATAAGTGGTATTTTATTTACATTTTATAATTTTGAAGCTGGTAATATTGACTAGGCGTGTCTTTTTATTAAGAGGATCTTGATGTCTAGTAACTTAAAATTTTTTTTTTTAAAAAAAAGGAAACTCTCTCTAGTACTCACTTTTTTTTCTCTAAACTTATTCTTTTTCATTGTTGGTCTCTGCTTTGTCACCAAATAGGCAAACTTGAATGTCAATATAACCAATTTTCGAGTAAATTTGAAGTTCATTCTTCTTTCTTGTAGCTTTTGTTATGTGATCGAATTAATGAGTGCGAACATCCTAAAAACCCATTTTCAAGCATTTTCGAAACCTATTCCTTCTTTTTATCGTCTTCCGTCTTGTCATTGAACGGTAAGCGTGGCAATCAAAAAAATGCATTTTCAAGCATCTCTAAAACCCATTCATCATCTTTGTCACTCTCACCTTGTCAAATATCCATTCCTTACTCTCATTATGAAAATCTCATCAAACAACCATTCTAAGTATTGTCGGAACCTATTTCTCCCTTTCACTGTGAAACGCTCTTTAAATATCCATATTTGAGTGTCTCATGTGAAAGGCTAATCACTCACACCATAAATTCACTTAAGATATGATGAAAATATTGTGTTTTTGCATATTTTATGTGTGAAATAGGCATTAGCTTTGAAATAATGTGTTTCATTTATGTTTCCTCATAATAATGACATACGATGGTCAATTGAGGTTTATATATGCAAATAAATATTAAAGTGGGATGGATAAAAGTAGGTAGATGTTTTGAAAGGCTAATTGCAATTTGTATGGATTGTGTTGAGATGGTTAAAGGTTTGGCATAATGTGCATTGTATTAAGTTATTGGTGATTTTATACGTATAATATTGATTTACATGCAATAATGATTTATGATTGTTTCAAAATGAGTTGTAATTGCTTGTTTTTGACTTGTAACTATAAATAATAATTTGTACATGTGAGTAATGGATTATGTTCTTAAGTTTTTTCCATGCTAAGCACAGTGAATATTGTTAGGATAGTTAAAAAAATTGACTCATATGTACTGTGTATGTTGTTGGCTAAATCTTTCATCTTATAGTGAATTATGTATAATAATGATCTATCATTGTCTAATAGTAATTTGTAGATGTTAATTAGTGAATTAGAATTATGAATAGTGATTTAGACGTGACAATAATGAATTGTTCTTAATTTGCTCATAGATTGATAAAGAATACACTCAAATAAAATTCTCGTGGCTTAGTGGTTTGATGCTACAATCAGGAGCTACTATGACATTGATACACTCACGTTGCGAGACCAAGTATTTACAATTTGGCAAAAGAAAGATGAATTGAGGACCAAATTTGAAAACACATGCTTCAGTCACTTCATGAGGGTGGATCAAAATCTACTTATGTTGGATTAAGTGATACACAACTTAATATTGAGGATGATAAAGCAAGATGGGCAATTGACAAGTTTAGGTTTAAGCTAAGGCAATCCATCTGTAGGTTCTCAAAGGTTTACGAGTCTACATTTTTATGCGAGACCTAGTGTTGATTAGTTTGAAGAGGTATCAAGTAGCATTTACTATAAACATTTTATTGGTGTTAAGGTTGTTTGTAGAAAGTTGTTGGTTGATATTATAGTTGCTAGTACATTTCAGTTTATTGAGGAGGATCTTAAATTATGTCTTTCTTATTTGTTTCACAGTTTTTCATTAGGTAAAAAAAATAAGATAGAGGTGTCAACATTTCACCTCAATCTTGTCGATGATTTAAATTTTTTTAATTCATTTCATGGAAGATGATTATCTTAATTAGTCCATCAATGAGTATAAGAGGGTGCTGAGGAATACCAAAGTTAAGGATGGGTTAGCAAAGCACTACCTACAGGGATTTAACTAGGCAATACCAGTAAGTACATATAATGAGTTAGAGCGTGTCAGTATTGTTATATGTTAAAATATTCTTATAGGTGATGCATAGTTATTCGTTTCATAAGCATAGTTTGTTATCTATTAGCAGTAATGAGTTATAGTGTGTTGATAGTGACCTAGCATCGTGACTTATGAGCAACTAAATGTTGAAAAATTTACATAATGCTTAGATGGTTGTTTTAATGGCATGATTATTTAGTTGGTGTTTGTAGTGAAACGTAATTTATAGATAGTAAATTTTGCATTACCTATAGTTACTTAGCTATTAGCTATAGTAATTTATGTGTCATACACAGTAGATTAGCCTATTTGCATGGATTCTTATATATTGTGGAAAGTTTAATATTTGTTTTGAAGATATTCACCCTTGAAGTTATTCCTACCTTTAACACTAAAGGGTCTAAGAGGGAGGAAATCCTTTGTATTTACTAATAGAGATTTATTTATCAACCGAAGACCTCCAATATAATTTTAGTTTTTATTAAGTATGTGAGATGAGTGATTTCATTTCATATGTTGCACTTATATGTTGCTCTATATAACTGTCACTGGCATGATACTGTATTAGACAAATGACTTCATTTACTTAGTTGACTCCATCTTTTACAAAGAGGGGAACATGGTACTAGTGGCATTGTAATATGTTGATTAAATTCCATAGCTTGTTGATGATGAGGTTGCTCATTTTTCATTGCATGTTATTAATTTAATTTTATTTATCCTTTCTTAAAACTTGATTACTATAGCGGGGTGGCTAAGTTAATGAAAGATTAACTCTCCATGCTTTGGCAGCTCATATACATTAATTACATGATTTAATTGTAAAAGTGATAGCTACCAAACTAAAGAGTTTTATCAATTAATGGCAGTGATTCAATCACAATCGCATGCTCACTTATCCTTATCAACTTCAAGTGACAATGACAAGATTTATTCACCTTCCTCGAGTTTTAATAGCAATGATAAGGTTTCCTTATCCTTATGGACTTTTAGTGATAGTGATCAGGTTTTTTTTGTTCTTCCTTTACAATGGAGTCTAAACCTCGTGATCATAATAACTCAATTAATTAATTTTATTTATATATACACTGTTCCTTATAAATGTTAACTTTTTATAAGTATTTTATATTTTATCTTCAATAAAGCAACAAGTTAATGTCTCATCATCAAATGATAAGTTTAAGGCTAACAATCTTCATAGTTTTGATACTCTTAGGGTAGTGCCCCAAAATTATAACAATTTTGACAACCCTAAGGTAGTGCCTCAGAATTTAGACAATTTTGACGCCCCCAAGGTAGTGATCTAATAATCTAGGATTTTTTATTATGCTGGGGTAATTTCTTAGGTTCATGAAAATGTTGAAACATTTGAGGCAGTGCCCTATGAGGAAGAAAATCTCAAAATGGAGTAATGCTCCAAGAAGAAGATAATCTCGAAACAATTATGGCAATTCCCCAGAGGGAAGAAAATAGCTCCAAGGTAATGTCTCATGAAGACAATCAACAAGCATATGTTGATGAGACTATCCCAAAGATGGTTTTGTTCACACATGCTTCAATTGGCATCGCCAAATAAAAATTCACACATCCCCCACTGGCCATTAACTTTCCCTGGCCACATGATACAGCTAAACCATCTAAGGTGAGAGTGTTCCCAATAAGAAATAGGAAAAAGAGTTGGTAACAGCATACCCCATGTATGGATCATACCCAAAAAAAAAAAAAAAGACTAATGATTTATTAGTATGAACCAAACGACACCATCTTCATGGCACAGGTAGCATTCTTGACTATAATTAATAGTGTGTAAGTGTTTTTAAGTCTCAATGTGTTTTAATATAAATGTAAAATCTTTATTTTATTGTCTCTAATTCTAATAGCAATTTAATTCGATAGTGTTGATATCAGATTACAACAGAATGTTAATCAAATTTTTTTTGAAACATTAGGATGTAAAGTTGGTGGTGCATTTTATATGTCTTTTTAAATGTTTGTCGTTCTATTTACATGCTACTAATGCTAATGACTTGAACTTGTATAACACATCCAAGCATATCTATAAGTGTTGCGACGGAGGTAGACTGTACTTTCGCCTAGCCATCTTGGGCACATTATGGCCTTGATGGCCACCAATGTCGATGTGAGCATGTCTTGATATTGTGTGTTTAAATGGTACCAATAGTAACTAACAATATGCAGATAGTGATTTAAATAAGGCAATAGTTGTTTAGTTATGTTGACTATGAATCAATGTTGACAATAGTGATTCCAAGTGTGTTAATAGTGATGTGAATGAGCAATAGTGAATAACAGAAAGGAAAATTAACATGTATTTTGTATGTTGCAGGTTCAAAAATTTGGCAATGTTAGCATTGATTACTTAATAGTGTTTTTATATTCATCGATTTTATTATATGTTAACATTTCATATGGTGGATGATAAGACGCATACATAAAAATGACATATTGCACATTCTAGGAGAATTATGTAGTGTTAGGTTCACCTCAAGTAGCTAACCTAGCAGCATATAATAGGGATAAGCACATGGGGTATGTGAATAAAACAATCCCAACAGATCAGCTTGCTTGACATGAGAGTAAATATGGTCTTATTTGTTTTGTTATAGTATAATACTACATAAATTTACTAACTCGATCATTTCATGTTATCAAATACTAATATTGTGCACAATAGGGGAAGACAACTGGTTACTGCGTGTATTCAACCTTAATCACATGTTCATTAAAATTTATGATAGTAAAGAGTGTGCTACACTTAACCTCTAAAAGCTTAATTGGTTTGCCTTCAATGGATGCTCCCTCATCTAATGATTAATGCTGAGTACTTTCAATGGTGGACCCATCTTAGTCCTTTACCTTTAGCAATCTTGAATGAGTTTGTCTCTGAGAAAGAACTTCCTACATAGAAGAAGCAATAAGCTCTTTTTTTTTTTTTTGGGTGGTGGTGAGGGGGGGGGGGGGGGGGGGGGGGGGGGGAGGCGGAGGGCGCTACCCTACTTTATCATGTTTTTCCTCATAATAAAATATTGGCACTAGATTCATTTAGTGTTTGCATGTTTTAAGGTTAATAGTGGAGTCTTTTACTTGCATTTTATTAAATTAATCATAAAAGGGTTGTCATTCAATTTCATTTAGTCGAGCATTCATGGATTCAAAAATACATCACCATTACTGTAAATGTCAACTTAGGGACATTACTTGAGTTGTGTTAGATTGAAATTGCAATTGTTAGGTTCAATTTTCTTGATATGTTAGTTTCAAATATGTATGGTACATTATGCTTGAATTACATTTGTTATTGATTGAATAGTTAGATTTAGTTATTATTCTGTTAAATTCAATATATGTCATAAAAGTTAAGATAATTAAATTACATTTATTGGCATTGATGATGTTACATTTTTAATTTATAATAAGAATTTCATTGAATTAATTATATTAAAATTGATAATGTTTTTTAATTAAGCTTGGTTTGATAGATGGGTCTAAAAGATAAATGTACATTGGCAATTATGTAATATATTTTCGTGTTGATTTTATTTATCAAAAGAACCTTTAAAGCAAGTTAATTAAAATAGCAAATAATATAATGACATTAAAACTTTTGACACAGTGATTACTTCATGTATCCTTAGACATAATCCTAATTGAAAGTAGAATTTATTAACTTGTAATAAGTTTTCTTACACTAATAACAAATTATTATAGATTGGTTAAGTTGCTATGATGTACAAATATCACTGTAAGTATATATAATATACCTCATATCTGATTAAGAATTAACTATTTCCTATGCTATAGCACTAGTATAAGCATATTTATCACCATGACAATAGTATAAATAATTATCATCATGTCAACATTTATAGTGGCATATTACATGATAACATACAAATAGATACAATAATGTGGTGCACGACAAAATAACTATAATAACACATGGTAGCCATCAATAATTCACAAGCAAATTTGAGGCACAAATTGAGACGTTCGTTATATTTGTGGTTATTATCTGATATCTTCTCCTAAGACAATGCATACTAGAGTACTTCTTAAGATCATTTTTCTTGATATAGAGGTGGACAAGAAGGTATAATGTTGGCAACTCAAACATCAATTATTGAAACTCACTTGATCGATAAACTTTTATAGTGTTATATAGCAATCTGAATATATCTTTCTTTTTATACCTATTCTTTGCATTTTGTGCCATGTGCAATGCGCAAAATCCATGAGTAGCATAAAATAACAACCAATGCATTAGCTATGCTAGGGTTCTAGTCAGATATAAAAATAAATCCATCAATGACATTTCTCAACTAACTCAAAAACCATTCCCAAGAGTTTACATTCTCAAGATCTCCATTAGCCAAAAGCTAATGGGTAAATCTACTCACCATCTTTACAAGCGATTACAAACATGATACTATTAAATCTCTCATTCAAATGAGTAGCATCAATCGCAATGATTAATCAAATCATTACATGAAATCTCTTACATGATTAACCCAATGCCATGAAAAAGTACTTAAAATGGTCATTAATTGATCTTAATTCTAGGTCCTAAATTGGTCTACTCAAGCATGTAGCAATAAGAAAGGATTTGCTAAGGCATTTCAATTGGGTCCTCATATGTCAAAACCAAAGTATACTTTTTAGTCTTTCATGCTTTATTGTATAACATTTGAATTCTCTACATATCATTCATATCACCAATTATATCTTTTAGCTTCAGAATGCAACCATTTAGATATAAGCACAAAGCAATTACCTTTCTAATAAGTGTTGCACTAACTTGACGGTGTCTCTCATGAATTTTTAATGTGCATGTGTGCTTTAGGTCATACGTTCTTATCTAAAAGAATGATCCTTGTTGTGTCCTCACTCACAAACTTTTCATTCACACAGTAATCCTTGTATGCCATTAAAAATATATGTCGACTAGTTGGATTTTAATACCCAAAACTTAAAATTATATAACAATACATATAACCCAAATGCATGTTTCAAGTCCTTCTTACTAGAAAAAAATTTATCACTATTCAAAGTGTGTGCGAGATCAAATGCTTCTGGGGCATTGTCCTAGTGTAATAATTTCTTGTTAGCATATGAAAACACATCTAAACATCATCTAGATCTTTTCTAACCTTATTATTCACAACATTGTCGGCCAAATGATTTAATGGCCTACCATGATCGAGATTGAAAGTCCTCACATTATGCTTATTATTAATCTCAGTATTAGCATTAAACCATACTTCCTCATGGTCTTTCTTAGTTTAACTGCCTTCACCTCATCAAAAAATCTTTCAAATTCTATATCATGAACATTTCTATTATTTATGTTATAATCATAAAAAAAAATGTGGGCTTACATTATTGCTACTCCTCTAGAAATTGAATTGATCTACCATTTTAGGTAGTATAACTTCTTCATCAGTGCTAGCACTAATTGATATGATTGAGCAACCTCCATTGGCACTACATTAGCTTCTTTATTACTAATACGACGGGTATGGGTTGATTTAGCCCTCTTTGGTACTGTGTCTTCATTCTCATCAGTGCATCCTTCACCACCATGTGCATATGCATATGCGTGTGCATCTTGTATTGTGTTCCTCGAAACAAAAGAACAAATGCTACTTGATAATTTTTTCACATGGTCATGTAATAAGAATTTGACATTATTATCATTTGTGATGTCTTTTTATAGTTTTCCTTCATTATTTTAATTAGAGTGTCCAACTTAATTTCATAATTAACATAGTGAATAGTATACAAAACTAATTTCATCTGTTATATTAACATGTTATAGGTATGGCTCCCCAAGACCAACACTTTTCTATTTTGGATAGTAATGTCAAAATATATCTAGTTAGAATCATCTTCATCATATTTTTCATTGAATGACATCAATACTTGAATACCATCAACTATATTGCATTATGATCAAAATAAAGTTTGTTAACATAGTAATAGCCTCTGCAACTACTTCGCATTCTTTATGCTATTATTATTTTTTCAAATCACTATGATAATAAAACAAAAAACTATTATCGCATTTTACATAATTATAGCTCATAAAAAATCGCTATTAATATTTTTCTCACCATGCTAATCACACACCACAATAAGTTATTATCAAAAAGAATGTTGTCAAATAAGTCATGATTGGCAACTATAAAAATTATAAAATAGATAGCACCTTATCCCTGAAAAATTACTATTATCAAACAAAATCAATATCAGTGCATACTAAGTAACTATTACTTGGAGTGACCAACATAACATGTATAAATCTAATATGCATATACATAATGCTTTTGTAAGAGTTATTGCATATTCATATAATACTAAATTCTTTGAAAAAAAAATAAATACCTAGTGTAGGTTCAATGCAGAACTCGAACATGACACAATGGGCATCATAGAAAAATGAACACAAGAAAAAAAGACCACAAAAAATATAGCTTGGGTTTTTGCTTGTTGCATAGGAACATACACATGACAACAAAATCATCCTTAAATAAACTCAGAAATTATTTTCATAAAACAGGTCTTGGTTGCCTCCTAGCTTCAGAAGAAACATAAGAAAAATTCATGAAACCATGAATGCATTTAACAAAAAATGGTGAACATAAACCCATGAATTATATACAATGCGGTCGGATAAAAATTTCAAGGAATTTATCTGGCCTCATTACCCATTCTTTAAAGGGTGATCTTTTGCTTCATCACATGCCATCACTCAAAGCATGCAAGTCACCTTCTATAATTTAAAAATCTCACCATTCAATGCATGTAAGCCACCTTCAATAATATGAAAATCTAACCAATTTTATAAAGAAATCTGAGAGCGAAGGTGATAAGATAGTTTTGTTTTCACTTAGCATTAAGGAGGAAAAATAAAAAGAAGAACAAACAAGTTGGTTTCTACATACCCTATAAGCAAAAAAAGAGAGAGGGTGTGCTTATATTGGTTTTTGAGTGATAACATAATACAGTCCATTATACTTTATGCTATTGAAGAAATTGCGAGTTTTTATCTCTACATGTTAGTAAGAGTAAAATGGTTTGCGCAACCAAAAAGGAGGGGTAATATCCTCTTTATAATGAAAAAAAAAAGATTAAAAACATAATGTAATAATGTGAGATCACTTTTGTAGTGAGACAATTTTTTAAGGCGAATTCTACTAATTAGCTCTTTATGGGCAAAAATCTTTGATAATTGAAGTGGTTGAGAGTTTGTTATCAACATTTGTTATCTCTATCAAATTTATTAGTGTTCTCGTGTCATAAGCATGTTGGTTATGTTAGATTCATCTTCTTAAACTATTAAGATGTAAGTTTATGCTATCTATATTTAGATACACTAGAATATAAACTGAATTGCAAAAGATGGTATTCATAAAACAAGTAAATTTTATTTTTTAAAAAATTAATTGTATTTTAAAATTTATCTAATTTTTGATGTCATAACAAACTATCATTTCTTATTTTCATGATATTTCAAAAGTAATTAATAGTCATTTTATTTCTTCTTAATTAGAGGTTACAAGGTTTTTAAACATTTAAAACCGCTTGCATAGCTCAAAAAGACATCCCATAGAAGTGTTGCTCTTTTGTATTGCATCGCAAGAGTACATGATAGATGTAGCAAGTGTCCACCCATTTCAAGCACTAAACTAAGAGTCATTAACTAATGCTACCAAATTTAATAAGGAATGCAACATACTCCTAAGTGATTGTGAGGTAACTTGCAAGAATAAAGGAAAGATGACATCGAAAACCTAACATGATCTAAACTCTATTGCCAAAGATTGAAAATGAATTTGGTAAGCCTTGCTACAAGAAAGATAATTTTTGCTATACATGCTTTTCTATGAAATTTAGAAAGGAAGGTATTACATTGAAAAAGATTTTTCTTTTTTTCCCTATAAATCTATTATTCTTAGAGATTATTTGGAAATGAAAAAAAAAATGATGAACATTAACGACAAATTTATTAGTGGAAAAAATATAATTTAACTATTAATATTATTTGTAGATAAAAATAAGACATAATCATATAGGATAAATGGTCATTTTGATATGATTAATTTGTGAAAAATAATTTATAAGAATTTTTTTATAGATAATGGTATTGAATAACTATGAATATTATTTAGAAATATGATATTATTTATACAAAATAATAACAAATCCTCTAAGAATATTATTTATAAAGAATGATAATATTCGTACAAAATTACTATAAATCCATTATGAATATTATTCTTAAAGGATTTGATATTCATCGAGAAATTGTATATGACGAGTTAAAATTATAAGTGATTACTTATTATATCTTGACATTATTAAAAGAACTTATAACCTCAACAAGAACTATAAGGGTGGGATTGCCCCCACAATGTAAGGAGACATACAAAAGGAATAATATGAACACTTATGCAACCTTAGATTTCAGGGAATAAGATCAAGTCATAGAAAGCTTGGGCCAATCTTAGTAGATTATCTTCTTCACCTTTACTAACCTTCCTAGGAGCCTTATAAGAATATACAAGCTGTCTTTTTAGTGTTTTAGATTCTTCTTGAGCTCCTACTTCTTCATGTCTAATAAATCTACCACTATTTCAATCACTAGTTTGAGTTTCTTATTTTTAACATAATTTCATAAGATTATGAACTATTAGCCACTAGAAATGCCTCACATTCTTCCAAAATAAGAGCTAAATCCACATTGTTGAAATGGAAGCAATGGTAAGAGGGATCTCAAAAGCTAATAGTAGCTCTGATAAAAAACTCCTCTATTTAGACCTATATAAAATTTGCAACGGTGCCAAACTGTTCTTCAAACATGGCCTTATCCTAAATACTGGTCTTATCCTAAATTCATTAAAGGGTGAATAAATCATTCCCTTTTAGACTGAGAGAGACTTTTTCATCCAACATTATTTGAAAACCACGAGGCAAGGCATCACCAAATATACTTTGTTCTTTCTTAAACTATTTCTATACTCGAGAAATCGTCATTATAACCACATTGGGATTACTTTCATCAAATCGAGATGTTCTTATGATTGAAGATTTTGAGGAAAATAAGAGTAGACCTTTGAATTTCTATTATGCCAAAGAAGTTCAATATCATGAAATTTTTCGATGTTGATTTTATGCAAGATGATGCATCATAATAAGATAAGAGTAAATTAGCACAAGCCACAATCATATTTTCCTTCTAACTAGAGTTCATTTCCTTATTAGAAGTATCATTTGGAAATTAAAAAAATGATGAACATTGACTATGAATTTATTAGTAGAGAAAAATCAACCTTGACTATTATTATTTGTAGATAAAAGATAAGACATAATCATAGAGAATAGATGGCCATTTTGATATGATTCATTCATAAAAAATAATTTGTAAGAATTTCTTTTATAAATAATGGAATTGAATAAATATGAATATTACTTATAAAATATGATATTATTTATACCAAATAATAACAAATCCTCTATGAATATTATTTGTAAAGAATGATAATATTTGTACAGCATTACTATAAATCCATTATGAATATTATTTTTAAAGAATTTGGTATTCATAGAGAAATTATATAATCTAGTAATGAATTAAAATTATAGGTGATTACTTATTGTATTCTAACATTATTAAGAGAGTTTATAATCTCAACAAGTGGGACTACCCCGCAATGTAAGGAAACACACAAAAAGAACAATATGGATGCTCATGCAACCTGAGATTTCAGGGAATAAGATCAAGCCGTAGAAAGCACGAGCCAAGCTTAGTAGATTACCTTCTTTGCCTTTATGTTGATCAATTAACCTTCCTAGGAGCCTGCCAAGAGTAGATGAGCTGTCTTTCTTGTGTTCCAAATGCTTCCTGAGCCTCCTACTGGTGCATGTCTAATACTTCTACCACTATTCTAATCATCAATTTTAGTTTCTCATTTTTAACATAATTTCACAAAATTATGAACTATAGCCCCTAAAAGTGCCTTACACTCTTCCAAAGTAGGAGCTAAATCCACATTGTTGAAATGGAAGCAATGTTAAGAGGGACTTCAAAAGTTAACATCAACTTTGATAAAATACTTCTCTATGTAGACCTATATAAAATCTATAATGTGCCAAACTGTTCTTCAAACATGGCATTATCCTAAATACTGAACTCATCCAAAATTCATTGAACGGTGGATAAATCATTCCCTTTTAAATTGAGAGAGACTTTTTCATTCAAGATTGTTTGAAAACCACGAGGTAAAGCATCGCCAAATATTCTTTGTTCTTCTTTAGACCATTTCTGTATTTGAGAAATCGTCATTATGACCACATTAGGATTATTTTTATCAAATCAAGATGTTCTCATGATTGAAGATTTTAAGGAAAATAAGAGTAGACATTTGTAATTTTTGTTGTGCGAAAAAAGTTCAATGTCATAAAATTTCCTATTTAATGCTATGCAAGATGATGCATCATAATAACACAAGAGTAAATTAGCATAAGTCATAGTCATATTTTCCTTTTAACCAGAGTTTATGTCCTTATTAAAGGTATTTTTATAGGTTAAATTTTCCTAGATTCGACCTTTCCAAAAATTAATATGCAGGGTCAAAAGTAGACAGCTTAACCTAAAATAAGTCTCGTCCATGTTTCCAAGTCTTTTAAAAACTTCTAGACCGTCTTTTAATGTCAATTTAGTAAGAAGGGTAACCTTGTCCCATAATCACTTACATGGGGGTGCTTGGAAGAAAAATTGCCACCTAATGATGAAAATGAATACATGGTTTGACTTGGGTACCCCCGAATGGGCTACTTGCCCTTTATAATAAGGGATGGTCATGAAGCACCCAACCCAGATGTAAAGCCAATGCAATGCATGATTGTAACATATGTGTTAGTTTAATATACTAAAAACATATACAATAAAATAGAAAGAGGAACAAAGAAGATAAAACACATAATGTAATCAAGTGTGGAATTTTGAATTCTCATCTGATTGAAAAACAACTTTTGGTTTTAACTTTGGCTTGATTTTATGAAACTAGAGATATTAGGTGTGATCCCTTGTAGAGTCGTCAAGTTGTCACAATGGGTCCTGGCGATGAAATTGGACACTCCATCTCTTAAAGTGAAAAATGGTGAAATTATCTCTTTTTGTTTTTTTAATTCGATTGAAGAATAATAAGCCTTGAAATTCATTTTGGTTGACTTTTTAAAAAATTAAAAAAATAAAAGCCACCATAAATCTTTTTTATAGTGTGATTGGTCATTGAAAATATTTTTATTTTTCCTCTAAATCCTTTCTTCTCAAAAAAAAAAAAAAAACAAAAACAAAAGACAGAAACAAAAGAAAGGCAAAAGAAAAGTTGTGGTACTCGTTAAACTTCACTAAGAAATTTGAATCTGTGAGTTAGTTACGTATGAGGAAGGATCAACACCTTTACAACATCTAAAATTGATGCCAATAAAAAAAATATTTTATTAAGTGATGTGAAAAAATTTGAACTTGATCCCCATTCAAAACAATGCATAATTAGAAAAAAAAAACTCATTTTTAAAGAATCCATAAATGGTGAAAACTTAGTCTTCAAAACTATTTTGTTTGAGATCTAAGAGGTTGATTTTCACCACACTTTCAAGTCTTAAAAGAAACACAAAGAAAAAAATCTTATTTTTTTGAAATTACCATGAAGCATTTTGAGTGAAGGTCAATCAGAGGTTCTAAGACCAATACCCATTTTCTCAAGATTTACCCTTACACACACATCATTTTAAAATTCATTCATGCAGAAAAGATGGGCATATAATGTGAAAATAGTAAAGAAAAGGAACTTATTTTAGGAAAAAAAATCAACAAAGCAAAAGAATATTAAAGAAAGTATAAAGAGAGTATCAAAAAAGCATAAAAAGAATATCAAGATTTTATATATGATTGAGTATGTTATAAGAAGAAGATTATAGGATAATAATGCTAACAAGCTCTCTAGTGTTTCACTCTCAAAGTAAGAAAACCTATTCTTAGAACTCCTCTGTAACAAGAAACTCTATAAAACTCTCTCAAAAGTATAAGATTTCTTAAAAGTCATCAAAAAGTAAGTTCTCAGGTCCCTTTTCCCTTCGATTAAAATGGTATAGGTGTCACTTCACTAAAAATGGTGGGTGCACGCCATTGATCTAAGGTGCGCATGTGTAGCTCTTTTATCATGTGCATTATTTCTTGAATTTGAAATCTTTTCAACATATTCTAAAAACATGTAAGAGAAACATGTCTTATGCACTACTATTCATCTTGATGTAACTTAGGACTTTCCAAGTCGAGATTTTTCCCAACATCAGGATTTTGGTGTCACGAGTAACTCGATGATTGATCAAGCATTTAGTATAGGTTGAGAAATACATGCCTTCAATGCCTAATCAACTTTCCACTTAATCATTTCAAAGAGTCTTTTTTAAAACGTTTAATATTTAGATGCCAACTCCTAATTTACCCTACAACTTAGAGATGTAGAAAGGTCACACATGTTACCCCTTGGTTTTCCTTACAAATGATTACTTCATTTAAAAGAGATTTTGAAAGTTTCTTCGTTTCACCCTGTTCACGAAGCCTCTAGATTTTCTCTTAGAAAACCTAAAGTTTTGCATTTTTTTCATCGAAGTTCATCCTCTTAGGTAAGTCATTTACCTTTTTTCTTTTCCTTTCAGCATTAGAAATGGCCAAAAATTTAGGACCCTCCACTTATACCCCTAAGGATTTAAACTAGGTGAAGAATAGTTTTTCATTCTGAAATTCATTTAGCTAGAAATTCTTTCTCTGTTTGATCAACCATGGACTTGCTATGAAGGTTGGGTGATGGTCTTCAAAGATAACCTCAATGGAGACCAAGATCTACCCATTCACCATTTTTTCTAAAATAGCTGTCATCAATTTAAGGTTTCTCCTTCCTAATTTACACCTAGTGCTTGGCATTGTATGATTGCCTTTATATCAACAAGTTTTTTACAAGTTGTAGAGATCTTTTGAGTGGCCTTATTTACCAAGTTTTTCAAGTTAAAGGTCAATAGGGATAATAGAAACTCTAAGTTTAAGTTTCACTAATTTAATAGCATTAGACCTAAGGTTTTTTTCAAAAGCCTGCCTTCTAGTAAAAAAAGTTGGACTGAAAATTATTTTTGAACCTCGTGCCAAAAATGTACCCTCATTTGAATGTTTAAGGGGAGCCCTCCATGAAGGTTTATAATAAGAAAGTTCACCATGACCTCATATCAGTTTTTCAATCCCTTTATGACTAAATGGATATAGATAATTTTATGGATCGTATAAATAACAATAGAATAGCTCTAATTAGAGCCCCATGATCCTAATACAAAGTCTTTAGATTTGATAAGACTTCTCGACCTAAAGATGCATCGAGCTCAGATTTTGATGAACTATCTTTTCATCTTCAAAATCCAATTCCTAATATTGAGTCGACATAAAAAATTGAATCAAGTATTCAGCCCAAAGTGGACATAAACCCTAAACTAAATACTAAACCTGAAGTGGATACCTACTCGGATGAAGGAATTGCACTTCAGCTCTTCAACCTTTCTTCTCTTAAAGTGGTCTCTGGAAATGATGTCATGCCAAGTCTTATTGTTGCTATGACTTAGCTTCAATATTTTATATTTACTTGCTGCTAATGCTTGTATGTTATGTTCTATAGATCCTAAAGAAGAGATGGCCTTTCAACCAAATTTGCCCCTTGTCACTGAATATAAACTTTAGGAAGCTATGGATATGGCCTTAAGCAGACGTGCCCCCAAGATACTTTAATAATAAGGTCAATCCTCATGGGTTACCCAAAAAAGAAAAAAAAAAGGAAGTCAAAGCTAGCCTGAGTGATGGAGCCCCTATCACTAAGAAAGAGAAAACAGTGGTTGATACTCCACCAATAATCAAAGGAAAATGGGTGAGAAGGGGAGCCACCATAGGGATAGGGTGCTATGGATCACTCTTGATGCCCATGGATGGGCCATAACTATTCGTCTAGAGGATAAGTTCATGCATGACTAGGATTTGCCAATTAAAGGGTCCTTAAACCACTTGAGCTTATTTCAGGAATGGTTTTATAAGTCCATCCTCCCTCAAAACCTGAAAAAACTAAAGGAAAAAAATAACATGACCTTGTTAGGGAACATTATAATGTGCTTCGGGAGGCAAGTATTACTTACTTAACTTCACTTTTTATAAAGTGTAGCAATAGGCACTTGATTAATACTTTCCTTTTGTTTTGTAATTTTTCTAAAGAATGACTGTACTTGTAAATGAGTATAACTTTACAAGTATTGATTTCCATCACTTCATGAATGAGGTTGATGCTACTAATGAATCTGCAACTAAAGTGCACATCTATGTAGCTAAAATGGAGAGTTAAAAATCTACTAGCCAAGGTTGAGGTTGATGTAGATAACTCCAAGATTGAACTAGCCCAAGTCCAAGCCAACGTAGAGGTGAGGATAAGCCACGCCAAAATGAGTTTCCCCTCTAACATCGAGATGAGCTGTGGATACTTTAAAAAGAAACCCAATCTCAAACTATTGACAAGTTCAGAATGTTCGAAGCTTACCAAGATGAGATCAAGTTGCAGGCCTCTCGCTTATATTGGCCCATCAGGATGCATACGATTGAAAAGATCCAAGGTAGATATCCCAACCTTAACCTTTCTTAATTCATTATGAAGATCTTAGATGTCACTCTGATCGATCTGAAAGAGGTGATAAACAGACCAGTTAGAGAAGGGTCATCAACACTAATGTTGGAAACTCGTGTTCCCAAAGCCGCTTTAGTACCTAATATGGCTGAAGTTAAAGTTAAACCAGAAGCTTAAGTTGTATTTTTTTTTTTCAATCTTAAATGTATAGATTTTGTTTGCAGTAATGAATTTCCTTTTGTTAGATCCATTTTGAATAATATGTTAGAATAATTAAATTAATCTTGCAAATACGAACCATCATCACTATAATATAGATTTGAGAACTGTTAACTCCCTAATCATAATCCTAATGAAGAGTGCCAAATGTTTGAAACTTGAATCAATTCTATATGAGAAAAACCCCATGAAGGAATATAACACTCGATCTAAGGTTAGGCTTAATAATAAAAGAATCTTGACGAACTATTAAAACTTTGATCTCGCTTATGAAAGGAACTCAATAAAGAGAATCTCAATAAATCAACTGGTATGAAAATCCTGATGTGAAAAATTTTGATGAATTGAATAGCGATGAATATATCTTGATATGAGGTCTAACTTTACAACCAATGAAACAAAATCCTAGTGCATTAGCTGCATCAAAAATCGCAATGCAAAAAACTGTTGATGAATTAAGAACTTCATTGATGATATAAAACCCGATAGATCATTTGCAACATAAACCTTAATGAAAAAAAACTCCCAATCTTGCATAAGGTTGGATAGTCTGGAGTGAAAACTCTAATGAAAACTTACTGCAAATCTTGACCTTAGGCCTTTAAATTAGGGACTAGTTTTTTTTTTTTAATAGAGTTAAACTTCTAACAGCAAAATTAAGTGTCAATTGTATGAATAATTTATTTTTCTTTGATAACATGTTAATGTATTATTAATGTCATAATTAACTAATTATTATGTCCCTTATTATTTGTTTTACATGTGATTAGGATTCATTCGGAAAAGAAAAATCACAAACTTATGAATTTTTAAAGTACAAATAAAATAGACTTCATTCCTTAAAAAGTCTCATTTATCATGAAATTGTCTTTTCGATGGCTGAAGAATAAAGAAACTAATGCAACATATAAAATGATGACAACAATGTCAATGCAATATAAATTTTAATAATAACTTAATTTGGGATTGTTTAAGGATGCAAATGATGATGTTAAGAGCAATAGTTTTTATGATTATATTAAGAGGAATAATTCTAAAGAGTAGGATATATTTTAGTGATATTGTTTTTAATATTTAGAACAATCATTTGAAATTGATGGAATTGTTTAACATTAAAGATATTATCATTTTGTGTTTTGCTAAAATATAATGTTTATTTTAGTTATGTTGGTCATTGATGAGTTTAAGGTTGCATATGTTGATATATTTAACATTTAGATTATTAATATTATTTTTTATATTTATAATTTTTTATTAAATAAATTCACAAATTTAATAAATTATTTAAGCAAAAGTTATATAAAATTTTGTTATTTATTTTATATTATTAAATAAATTTTGATGTTTAAAAAATTATAAAATAAACCCTAAATTATTATTTTGAATAAAAACAAACTCTTTATCAATGGATTTTCAATGCTTTTAATAAAAAATTAAAGATAAACATGAACATGATGAGGTTTCAACATGTTTCCAGTGTAAAAAAGATAGAAAATTCCAAATAGAGAAAACAACAAGAAGGGAGAAGAGTAGAAATTGCTTTAGTATTTTTCTTGTTCCAAAATTCTCATTTTTCTCATATGTGCAAACGATTTTTCGATATTTCTCAAAAGATGAAGAACCCTTCATATCTTTCATTTATACTTTTATTTAAATTTTATTATTTATTTTATTTTAAATTTTAAGTTTATATATATATATTAGAAAACTATTAATTATTTGTTACATTATCGTTGTAATAATTTGAATCCTAATTTGATTTTCATCCAATATGTGAAAATTGAATTATTATTTTTATAATTATATTAATAAAAAATATGAAATAATACATTTTTAATTTTTACTTTAATTTGTCATTCAAAACTTATAAAAGATAAAATAATATTAAAAATGTATAAAGAATGCAACATCCAATTCTGTGCAAGTTTGGATTATGTCAAAGAATTTCTATGCAAAATGCAGTCCTTTCTTCTTTCTTAGGAGGTGGAGTTTTCCCCAAGGCCCATGGACATCTTCAAGCATTAATGCGAGAAACCCACCAAAATAAATGAATAAAGTACATTAATTATTAATCGATTTTTTCTAAAAGACGACAAAGACCTTCAAGTGAAGCTACCTCTTGCTTTCCACGTTCCTTTTATTTGCTGTCACCTCTCCCATTTGACTCTTTCATCTTTCTTTCTTCTTTGATAAATAATTTTATTTTTAATTTCTCGTTTTATTTTATATTAATTTATAAAAAAATTGAAAACAAACGGTCCTGATTTCCATCTAACACCAGGGAAGGTCCGGAGAATTCTAGATCCTTCTATTTTCATGATTCAAATAGATTATGTGAACGAATAAATCCACACCGTCCATTTTTTCCCTTATAGTCGAAGGTCTGTTCTGTTCTCTTCCTCTTTCTCTCTCGCCGTCTCGCGTCCTCTCTTGCGTCTCTGCACCCAATTGCGCTCAGCGCAAGGTCTGTTACTTCTCTTCCTCTCTCTCTGTCTTGATCTTCTTTCTCTTTGGCCCCTGATCTTGATTTCGAGGTCCATTTCTTCATTTGATTGGTTTATTCTTGGATTTTCGCGTTATTGGCTCCGTTTTCATTTCCTCTTTTTTTTTTTTTTAATTGTTTGTGTATAGAAATAGAAGGAGACAATAAAGATGTTTGGGAGAGCTCCAAAGAAAAGTGATAACACGAAGTATTATGAGATTCTTGGAGTCTCAAAGAACGCGTCACAGGACGATCTGAAGAAGGCCTATAGGAAAGCTGCCATCAAGAACCATCCTGATAAGGGTGGTGATCCTGAGAAGGTATATCTGTTCAATATTAACGATTGAATGACTTTATAGATTTGTGGATTTGAGTGTGTAGTTTATTAGGTTTTCGTGGAAGGTTGTTTGTGAGGATTTTCTGGTGAAGCTCGACAGATCTGTTCTTTGTGGCAGTTCACTTTCCTTTTGTAGTCAGTTTGAAACTAATTGAATGTTTTCAAGTCTTCGTTCCTCTTATCTTACGTGCCAGAACTTTTGTGAATTCTGGTGGTTGGGATAAACTAAGTTGGGGTTGATAATCTTGTTTTGCCAAAATAATTGTATCTTTATGTAGTCGTAGCAAATTTATTTATTTGCATATCAAGTAATTCATCAATTTTTGTTTTTTAATGTGGTCTTCTTATCTAGGATACTGGTTTTGAAAAGCAAAGTTAGATGGAAAAGATGGAAATCCTTGGAAAAACAGAGAAAAGAGAAGGAAGAAGAGAGGGTGTGGGTGTGATGGCTGATGTAGAATAAGAAGGGGCTGCTAATGAATCCTACAAAATATGTGGAATTCATTTGTTGGGCGTTCTTTTATTTGTTTCTTTCATTTTTATTTTTATTTTTGATTATGTTGATGGTACTTATGATGGATATACTTTTGGTTGTGTGATGGTATCGGCATCTGATGATTGTCAAGAATTTGTTAGCTGCTTTCTTGTACTGAGTGTAAGCACTGGTTTTATCTTTTTATCTTTTGCTATTTAAATGTGCTTAGTTTCTGAATCATGACATATATGAGACTAGGATATTCAAGATATTGTCATTCCTTTGGAAGGATAATGATTGCAGAACTATATTCTTGATAAATGACTGTCTTGGTATTGAAGATGGCTTTGTTATTGAGTGTTCTGTAATTAGGCTAAAGACTTTGTGTTAATTTTGTGAAAATTTTACTCCTCTGATGATGGATGTAATTGATGAAACTTTTACTTGCAATTTCAGTTCAAGGAATTGGCCCAAGCATATGAGGTTCTCAGTGACCCAGAGAAACGTGAGATATATGATCAGTATGGCGAGGACGCCCTCAAGGAAGGAATGGGTGGAGGTGGTGGTGGCCATGATCCATTTGATATATTCCAATCCTTCTTTGGTGGCAACCCATTTGGTGGTAAGATTTTTAAACTTTGAAGTTGGAGTTCTGATTAAGATGATGAGTTATCTTTGAGTATGTTGAGCTGAAATGTGTTTGTCCCTAGGTGGTGGAAGCAGCAGAGGTCGAAGACAGAGGAGGGGGGAGGATGTTATTCATCCCCTCAAGGTTTCTTTAGAAGATCTCTACAACGGGACGTCCAAGAAGCTTTCACTTTCTCGCAACGTCATCTGCTCCAAGTGCAAGGGGTTCGTGCTCCAAAATTTCACTTAATATGTTCCTTTTCTGTTTCCCATTAGCTTGCTGCAAGTTTGTTTCTTGTTTCTTACACATGATTCTGATCTGACATTGCAGCAAGGGTTCCAAGTCAGGTGCATCAATGAAATGTCCTGGCTGCCAAGGTTCTGGAATGAAGGTTTCCATAAGACATCTTGGTCCTTCTATGATCCAGCAAATGCAGCATCCTTGCAATGAGTGTAAGGGTACTGGGGAGACCATCAATGACAAGGATCGCTGCCCCCAGTGTAAGGGTGAGAAGGTTGTCCAGGAAAAGAAAGTGTTGGAAGTTATTGTGGAGAAGGGTATGCAAAACGGGCAAAGGATTACATTCCCTGGAGAAGCTGATGAAGCGGTATGGGTGAAAATTATGTCTTCTGATTTCCTTTGTGATGACATCTTATGATTGATATAGTTGTCAGTTATGGTTGTCATATCCTGTGACGTTGTATTTATCTGTGGCTCATTGGGCTTGTGTTTTTGTGCAGCCTGACACTGTCACTGGGGATATTGTATTTGTTTTACAACAGAAGGAGCATCCTAAATTTAAGCGGAAGGGTGATGACATTTTTGTTGAGCACACCTTGACCCTTACGGAGGCACTTTGTGGCTTCCAGTTTATACTGACTCACTTGGATGGCAGGCAGCTTCTCATTAAATCCCAACCAGGGGAGGTTGTCAAGCCGGGTAAGTGTAATGTTGTGGCATGCTTGCACTAGTTGATTTGTGCTTTCATGAATGAATTCCTCAAGTGTCAAGATAAGTCTTAGTTATTGTGACAGCGGGTTCTGTATGTGCACTTCTAATGTAATGGGTGTTGCTAGCATATTGGCTTTGCAAAATGTATGCTTCTCAATAATAAGCAATACCATAGTTTTTACCAAGCTGCTTCATCTGTAGTTGCTTTTGTTATATGACCATGAAAATTGTATTGCTCCTATTAGTGATAATGGTGTTTGTGAACCAGTAAATTTATGGCATTTTGTTGGTGTCACTAAATGTTGAGCATCTGCAGAGAATCCGCAATCCTGTCCTTCTAAACCTTTTAAATCTTCCTGATAATTAAGTTGTTTATTATAGATGCCGTATTTGGATATCTGGAATTTAGTTGCTTTTGCTACTGATTTCCTTTTCTTAGTTCGCGTAATAGATCAACTTTCTATGTCGAGATGCCAAGTTGCTCTGATATTTGGAATTCAGTTACTCATGCTAGTCTTTTTTCTTTCTCAATCTTTTCTTGGACAGATCAATTCAAGGCCATTAATGATGAAGGAATGCCAATATATCAGAGGCCATTCATGAGGGGTAAATTGTATATTCACTTCACTGTTGACTTCCCAGATTCTCTGAGCCCAGAGCAGTGCAAGGCCTTGGAGGCTGTGCTACCCCCAAGGACCTCAGTCGAGCTGACCGACATGGAACTGGATGAGTGTGAGGAAACAACCTTGCATGATGTTAACATTGAGGAGGAAATGCGCAGGAAGCAGGCTCAGGCCCAAGAGGCATATGAGGAAGACGACGATATGCATGGAGGTGCTCAGAGAGTTCAATGTGCTCAGCAATGATGAAATGATTGGCTGTTGACCATGTTCCACAAAGAGGTGACTTGTGAAATGGGTTAAACATGGGGTTTTACAGATTGTTCAGATTATTATCCGATGCTTGTAGGTTAAGAGTTCTAGTTTTCGATGTTTACAGGAGTTCCTTTGTGTTCACCAAATTGACAAATGCTTGGATAATTTAGCATTTAAATTTCAGTCTTGTTCTTCATTGTTAAATCCTTTCCGGGGCATGCCTAACTCGAATTAATGATTTTGATCTTGATTTGCTCTGATAGTGCTTGGTTTTATTCCAGTGAGCAGCAGTTTCACTTTGAAGCATTAGACTGTCAGCCACTCTCCTCTTCGGTCAACTTATTTTTTTTTTTTTGTGAAAATGCTCAAAAGTATGATACAGTTTCCTTCACATTGGCTTCCTTTTGATTCTCATACTCATAATTTTTAAAGAACGCATGTGAGATTGCAAATCTTCATTTCTTTGTTTTTTTTTTTTTTAACACATTTAGTTTTAGTGTCAAAAAGAACCTTATTGCCAGGGTATGATCATTTTAATGAAATGTGAAAATCCATATGACATTCAATCGGGTCAAAAGCATCAGAGTAATTTATATTTTGTATAAATTTTTAAATTAAAATTTTAAAAAATTCATTAATTAATGATGGGCATATTTTTTGGCATGTGAGATTAAAGTCCCATTGGTTGTTCTTGTAAATAAAATGATGATTATATTTTTATACTGTATTTATAATTTTTTAATATGTGTTTTTGAAAAATAAGAAAACAAAAGATAAATCATCATGTTCTATGAAAAAGTTTTAAAAAAAGAAAAGTATAATTAATATTGTAGAAGTATAATTATCATTTTATGTATTATATATAGTGAACATCAATTAATTAACTCGTAATAGATAAAGACAATTACAATATCTAATAAGAAAAATTCTGTGGATATTATATAAAAAGAGTTTTAAACAGATGGAGAAAAGTTAAATTTTCTTTGGACTCTAGACTTTCTTGTAGGATTTTTTTGTTTCTTTTACAATTTATGCTATTGAATGTGTATATGTTATAGGTAGCTTCTGTTGCCGCATAAGGATCTCAACTTAATGATAAATGGGCAACTTGATGATTAATCCAGCCACTTCAATCCGGACATCCTTCTCCTTTACAGTGGCATTAAAGAGACGGAAAAGAAAAAAGAAAAGATATACGCAGTTGACAGAAAAGAGCTCCCCTGAACAAAACGCCAGATGATATCACAAAAAAACTTTGCTGAGAAAATATGTTCATAAATTTATAAACTTAAAAATTTAAAGTATAGGAATTCTCATCTTAATGTACAGCTTAATCAAAGATAAAAAAAATGTTTATCTTGATCTCACAAGGACTTAATTCATTAAATTTATCCGTAATTTCAGCATCCTAAATTGTATGATCGACTCACGTAATTGTAAAAGGTTTATTATATTTCTATAATACAAAATTTAATGGGAAAATGGTTGAAGAAATGCATCCAAACAAAAGCTAAATGTAAATATGCACTTGCAATTAAACTCCTGAAGGGAAATCAAACAGAATAAGGATTATTATTTAGAGAATTTTGTGGAATCAAACACATAATGAACGGCACATATTGAGGAAGGGACCATCAAATGCTTAACTGAAGGAACTTACTGTTGTGATCAATAGAACACTTGGAGGAGTTGGTATCAATTGGCTCTGCTCTTTATTCAATGCTTTTCCATGTTTTTCTCCATTTCCTTAGGTTTTGCGAAACAGGGACCTTTAACAGCATCACGGACCCCAGTATCAGTTTTGTGGCCGCATTTTGTGCTTCATGGTAACGGAGAGGGGCTCCCATGTTGGCCTTAACTCTGCACATGGAGCTCAAGCCATCGGAGAGACCGTTGCTCTTAATATTTTTAAAATCCATATTCCCATGTTTCCATCTTTTAATTTGTTTGAAATTAAAAATAATATTTAATTTTTTTTAAATTAAAAAATTTAGCAGTAAATGACATAATATATGTAATTTTTTTTATATCAACCAATTTTTATAGGAAATTTTTCATAAATGTAATGAAATATTCAATTTATTATTACAAAATTTTTATGAAAAAACTTAACACAGTTATTTTTTTATTTATGTTGTTAAAATTCAATTTAAAAATTTCATTGAATATAGTTTGTAATTCAAAAATTATTTAAAATTAATAAATAAATTTTAAATAGAATATATAATTTATTTGAATCATCTTTAAGATATTTTAATAATAAAAACACTTTTTATTTTTTAGATTTAAGATAGGTTATGCTTTTAGAATTTAAGAGGGAAAAGTTATTGATGAAATTACTTATCCTTCATGTCATGACCATTAATTTTCATATCTGTTAAAGTTAATGATCAATTTATATAAAATTAAAAGATCAAATTTATGACTGATTTAATTGATATATCTAAGTTTAATCAAAATTAGAGACAAAAGATTTTCAGAGTCTCCCCTATGATTTTCCTGAGGGGGATTTTGGTGCCTTCGCGGTGAGGCATTTGTGTTGATTATTTCAATTTTTTTTCTCTCTCTAGCACTCGATACCAGTGAAGGATTTGCTTTGGTCCTTACCATGGATGATGAAAAGGAAGGGTTATGGCGAAAGCTGAAACTCACAAAAGAGGAAGAGTCGGTGGTGGTTATTGATGATGAATGGATCTCGGCCACCGAAGTCACTAGGAAGAATTGCTTGCTAAGGAAGTTTATGTAGAAACGTACACATAATATGGCTGTCATGAAAAGAGTCCTTTTCAAAATCTGGAAACTGTCGAGTGATCTCTCCATTTGGGACGTAAGTAACAGACTGTACGCTATTTCGTTTTGCAGATCACCTTGAAAAAGCACACGTACTTAGAATCAACCCTGGTCTTTCAATAAATCACTACTAGTTCTTCAGATCCCAGATGAAAGTTCTGTTTCTCACAAGATTGCCATGGATTGGTGCCCTTTCTGGGTTCAGATCCACTGTTTCCCCCCACTATATATGATAGTAAAAGTAGTAACAGTGTTAGCGGAAACCGTAGGGCCCGTGGAAGCAGTTGACCTTACAGACGAATGGTATTTTGCTAGTGGCTGTGTATCAGGATCTTCATCGACCTTAAAAAACTGCTTCGTCGTTGTAGCCATATCTTACTACTGAAAGGCAAGCGTCTTGCTGTCCAATTTAAATATGAAAGATTACGGAACTTTTGTCATTTTTGTGCATTCTTGGATCATCATGAACAGGACTGCTCTAAAATCATCAAACTGAGCAAAGAACCAGGACGTAATTTTAGAGAGTATGGCACTTGGCTCCGAGCTGACGGCTCCACCTTCACCATATACGATGCTAGATGATAGAGCTTCTAGTTGGGATTGGAATCGCCCCCTAGCAACGTCCCGTAAGCCCTCGAAAATCGAGAAGGACACAACTCGTGCTCCTCTAGGAAGGAAGTTTTCCGATAACCTAATGGGCCGGGAGGAACAGTTTCGCCACAACTTGTCCACTTCACGAGGCATCGCTAAAATTTTGGAAGATCTCACCAGCATTGGTTCTTCGAACAACCCATGTTCCAGAGGTGTAATCACTCAAGTTGCCATGCATGGCCATCAATTCGGCTCCATTACCCAGAGCATGGAGCAACATAAGCCTTCTTTAAAGGTCATAAACCATAATCAACGCGAAATGCATGACAGTAGCACTCATCATACTGAGTCACCCTCTCCCACTAATTCCTCTCCCAGCGAAAAAATAGAAGGTGATCTCTCGAGGCCTGACAACCACCCGAAACCGTCACCCACCTTAGATCTTCCATCAAAAAACCAACCTAAATCGGAAAGGAAATGGAACCGATTGGCCAAAGCTCCGGCCAGCCTAACCCTAGTTTCGCAGCATCTTTCCCCTAACTGTAAAAGATAATAACTAGAAGCTGTTGACGAGGTTACTGACAAGAAGGGGCCATGTACAGGAGCAGCTCATACCCAGACTACCTTTGCATCCCAATTAGCGGTGGCTGGCAATTCCCAGCTCCGCTGGGCATTATGAGTTGGCTAATCTGAAACTGCCGAGGATTGGGGGCCCCAAGGACAGTTCATGAACTTGCCGGCATGATCCGACAATACCAGCCCCAATTTCTCTTCTTGAGTGAAACGAGAAAGAGAAGTTTAGAGATGGTATTCTTACGAATCCGATTCAATTATGACGCATGCTACAGTTGATAGCTCAGGCCAACGGGGTGGACTAGCGCTCTTATGAAGGGTAGAGTTGCATGTACAGGTATTATCCTTCTCCCTGAGTCATATTGATGTATCAGTGGGTACCGTTTCTCAAGGACCTAGTTGGAGATTCACAGGGTTTTACGGAAACTCCATCGCCCACGAGAGAGTAACCACCTAGAACGTCCTTCCAAAGTTACATCACTAACTCTCCCTGCCCTAGCTGTGTGCCAAGGATTTCAATGAGATCACTAGATAAGGAACAGCTAGGTGGCAACCTAAGACCCCAATGGTTGATGGAGAATTTTGTTAATGTCATATCGAAGTGCGAGTTTTTGAAATTGCCTTACTCAAGTCCCAAATTCACATGGAGTCGTGGTGCCTAGGATACTGTTATCCTGGAACTGTTGGATCGAGGACTAGGAGTAATATGATCTTCATCTACCGGTGATATCATCAAACCATCTCTCTTTACTTTTCACCAAAATCACTTCCCAATAGGGTGGTAAATGTTATGATTTCAAATTCGAGAACATATGGCTCTAACACGCACACTGTCAACATATTGTATAAAGAAGCTGGGGGCGAGACCTGGTTCAAATAGTGGAAGGGATGAAACAGAAGGTAATAAAGTGTAGCCATACTCTTGAGGACCAGAACAAAAAGGTGTTTGGTAATGTAAGGCAACAGATTCGCCACCGACAACATGAACTGGAGCACCTACTCAAGCAAAGGGAACGAGAAGCAGCCATGGGAATATCGATCAATGCAAAGCTTCCCTCAATGATTTACTATGGAAGGAAAGATAGTGTGAAAGCAACGATCTGGGAACACGTGGCTGCAGGAAGGGGATCAGAACTCCCAATACTTCCATGCCCTAGCATCACAGAGAAGAAAAATAAACCATATAGCGCGAGTCCAAGACAAGAGCATGGCAACTATGTGCGCACAGATCACCAATATTTCAAGGAGATTCTTTTGGAAAACTTCTTCAGAGTAATGTTCACATCATTCCAACCATTGGCAGTGGACATTACCTATCGAAAAATCAAACAAAGACTGATCTCTACTATGGTGTCTTCTTTGGAAAAGAGCTATATCATAGAAGAAGTCTACCAAGCCGTTCATTAAATGAACCCAAGCAAAGCCCAGGAACCTGATGGTGTTAATGCAACTTTTTCTAGAAGTTTTGGTGTGGGGCAGGACATAACCACAGTTATCCTGAAAACTTTGAATGAAGGCCTTCCGATAGCTATGCTTAACAACACTTTCATTGTTTAATACCCAAAGTGCCAACTCTAGCAGGGCCTCAAGACTATCGTCCTATCAGCCTGTGTAATGTCTTATACAAAATTGTAGCTAAGGTTGCCAACAGATCAAAAGGTCTACTACCAACTCTTGTTAATGGCAATGAATTGGCCTTCATTAAAGATCGAATGACAGTGGATAATGCCTTGATCTTATATGCAACCTTACACACCATGCAAATAAGACAAGGCAAAGGCAACTATCTCGCTTTCAAGTTGGATATTAGTAAGGCCTATGACAGATTAGAATGGTCTTTTCTTGAAGCTACAATGAAGAGAACCATTGGCTACCCCAACAGTTATATTGCCATAATCATGGAGTATGTCTCTTCAGTAACTTACACCATCGTGATTAATGGCCAGAACACATCCACTATTCAACCCACAAAAGGCATCCAAGCGGGAGGTCCTCTCTTGCCCTACCTATTTCTCTTATGTACAGGAGGACTCTCTTCCCTCACCCACCATGCTGTCCATGAAGGCAAGCTCTAAGGAGTGGCGGCAGCCAAAACAGCCACCAAAATCACCCACTTACTTTTTGTCATGACAGCCTATTGTTTTTCAGAGCTACGAAGGACTTTTCCACTATCATGAAAATTCTTCATGACTATGAAGAAGCATCGGGACATACAGTAAACAAAAAGAAGTCTGACTTTTGGTAGCTCTAATATGGCAAACGATACTAAAACTGCCTTGCGACACTTGCTTGGGATCCATAAACCACTAACGAAGGACAGGTACCTTCACTTCCCCTTATTGATACGCTATAATAAAAGGAGAGAAATAGCCAGGCTAAGAGACCCTATGAACACAAAATGGCAGCTTGGCACTGAAAGTTATTATCCCAGGTAGGCAGATGTATTCTGATTAAAATGGTAAGCCAAGTCATCCCAGGGTATATTATGAACTACTTCCTACTTCCGAAAACTCTTCTACATGAGTTTAACATGTTAGTTCCAGGATTTTGGTAGGGTGATAAGGGTACCACCAAAAAAATTCACTAGAAGAGTTGTGAAACCCTTTGTGTTTCAAAGCTAGATGGGCGTCTTGGATTCAGAGATCTTGAGGATTTTAATTTAGCATCACTAGGCAAGCAATGGTGGCACTTAATCTAGGATGCAACCTCCATCAGCTGCAAACTGTTGAAGGCCAAATATTTCCCACATCAAAGCCCTAATATCGTATAGAAAAAAACAAATAGCTCTTATCTTTGGACCGATTTGTTGATAGGCGGAGGAGAGGAGATGGACATAATATGGACATTTGGACACACAAATGGATTCCCGACAAAGCCAACTTCCTCGACTCCCTTTACTCTTTAGTGTAACCAACACCAAGGAAGGTCAGCATGCTCATAGACCCTGATACAAAACACTGGGATATGCATTTAGTGAGAGAACTTGTCCTCCCAAAAGACTATGATGTATTGAGCATTCCTCTTAGCAGAACCACAATGCCAGACAAGATCATCTGGAATGAGACTAAGAAAGGGTTGTACACTGTCAAATCTGGTTACTACATTACTAGAGCTCTTCTGGCAAGCCTCCCCCCGTCCACAAGCCAGACAGCGTCAGTGGCTTTCACTGTGGAAAGGAAATCTCCTACCAAGGATCCAAACTTTTGCATGGCGAATGTTACATGGCATCCTACCCACGTCGATCCAGCTAAACCATCGAGGCATCTCTATGGATACCCTCTGTATTTGTGGCGCATCACGGGAGTCCTTACACCATGCCCTATTTGAATGCCACTTCAACCAATGTGTATAAGAATCCTTGCAGACTGGCATGGGTTCTTTCCTTGTTCACCATCTCAGCCAAAAAAACTTATGAGAAGCTATAGTGGAGCACATGAACCAAAGCAATCTCACAAGCCTTTTCTTCACTACTTGCTAGGGAATTTGGAGAAATAGAATCCATGTCGTTCATGAGCACATCTGTGCGACCCTTGAGGCTATACTTAAAGTGGTTTACAGAATGCTAGAGGATGGGAAAATGACAAAGTACCGTTAAAAATAGCCACCCACTAGAATGTGTTGGCAACCTCCCCAGTCAAGCCTTTATAAAACTTAATAAAGACGCTTCCCATTGTGTGGTTCGCCAGCAAGCACAGTTGGGTATGGTCGTCAGGGATGCTTGTGGCAACGTGGTTGTATGTGCAACGTCCAGATGTATCCGGGTTCTATCTTCGCTGCGAGTAGAGCTGATGGCTATCAGATTCGGTTTTCAGATTGCCCTAAAACATGGGCACAGGCACCTCACCATGGAAGCTGGCTGTTCTTTGGCCATAACAGAGATTCAACTAGGGTGCAACACTATGTACGAGTTAGAGTACTGCTTCTATATAGATATTGGCATCTCAGCTATTCCATTGCACCTTTAGACACATTCGAAAAGAAGCCAATACTTTTACACATAAGATAGCCCGAATTTTTACTATTCCAGGTGTTGTTAAGGAGTGGACACACACGCTCCCTACAAACTCTCTGTAACCCTGATGTTTGTTAATCATTAATACAATTTTTTTCTTCAAAAAAAAAATTCAATAAAAATCAAACATGTTATAATTAGTTATAGGTTAGACTATAGGTGAGTCATTTTTAGCAATAGTATCATAAATAAAACATCAAATGAAAATCTAAACAAATCCACAATAATAAATCAATCATGATCACAGTGATTTTAATAGAGTTAATGAAATGATTATATTTATTTATTATATAAAAGTCTTATTTGATAAGAATCTAAAATCATCTCAACAATTAAATAACCATCTAAAAAAGTGATTTAGTCATCTCAAAAATAGAAAACGATTTAAAATTACCATGAAAATTAATATGAAAATAAAATTATGAATAGTATTGCTCTTAAATTATATTTTAATCAATTTTAATTTTTAAATTTGTAGCAACAATAAATTAATAGTATTTCATGTATACTAATTTAAAATTAAATAAATCAATATGTTGATATTTTAATTTTACTAACATTAATTTTGATAAATATATATTTCAAATATTATAAATTTATAATATTTGAAAATCTTGTTATCTCAAAAAAAAAAAAAATGAAAATCTTGATTATCAAAACATAATTTAATGAATATGTTAATGTCATATTATAACAGAGAAATCATTGGCAATCCAAAATCATGATGATAATTTTACTATAATTTCATTTTGATGACTAAACGGTCTTTAATGGATAATGTCAATTCTTGATCAACCAATTAAGATGGATTATGTGTATGCACTTAATCAAAGGTTTTCTTGATCCTCTTAATCAATTGAAAATATCGCTTCTTCTTTTGATCCTTCGATCATAAATATCAACTATTCCAAGGTACACCTTAGAAAGGTTTCTTGGACCATTTCGTATCTATAAAAAATTAATTTGTGTTAAGTCATTTTGTTTTTTCATGTTCTAAGGGTCTTCGTTATACTAAATTTTGTTTTCAATAATCTTAATCTTAAGATTATTTTAAGTTTAGTCTCTTCCTATTTAAATTAATATTGTAAAAAAATTTGAAAATAGCGATGGACAAAATTAGTCTCTAAATAATGAGAGATTACTGACAAAATTGCTATAAAATAAAAAATTTTACTTTATCAACTGATTAATAACGGATTAACAATAAAAATTAGCAACCGATTAAATATTTATAGCTACATTTAATTTTGAATAACATATATTATTATTTTAATATATTAACGACCCATTGAATCGAAATATCGGTTTATATATGGCTACCAAAAAATTGATAGTTGTTAGGCTCTCGTGGTTTATTGATGAATCTATATTATTTATGAAAATATATAATTAATTAGATAATAATTAATTAATTTTTAAAATTTACTTTCAAAAATTTATATATAAATTAAAAATATAATTTTAATATTAAAAATATAAAAATAATATTTTTTACTAGAAAATTAAGACATTTTCCTTTGTTATTTCATTAAAATTAAAATTAAAATTTTCTTACATCATTCTCACATAACCAAATTAACACAATGTTAAACTTTAGTTCTTAATAAATAAATAAATGATTTTTTTAATTTTAATTTTCAAATTATCATGAGATTATTCTCAAAAAAATCAATAAATTTAATTTAAAATTTTCCAACAATACTCCATGAATGTTTGTCGTGGGAATCGAAAATTTAATTATTAATAAATAATTTATTTTATAAAAATTCTTACAAAATTGTTTTCATGATAATTTTTGAATTATTTTGAAAATTTCGATGGTTACTCTACCATCAGAATTTTGTATTAAAATATATTTTAAATTTTTATAAATTCTCATGAAAAATATATAATATGAAATTAAATAACATTTTACTTAATGTTTGAATTTTCAATTAAGATTTTTACATACTTTCAAAAACTTATATCTATTTTTTATTTTTTAAAATAATATATTTATTAAAAAGTACGAAAATATCTCTTTTGAGATTTTTCATACTCTTAAAAATAAAAAGACTCAAAATACATTTTAAAAAAATCTTTTTATTAAAAAAATGAAAACTCTTTCTTGAAATTTTTTTCATACTCTTAAAAACTTTATATATATATATATATATATATATATTTGAAAGTGATTTTATATTAAAAAGTATGCTAACCTTTATATTTAAATTTTTTTTCATATTTTTAAAAATATTTTTATTTTTTAAAATAATTTTTATATTAAAAAAATATAAAAACTTCTTTCTTAAAACATTTTCATATTCCCAAAAACTTAAATTTTTTTAGTTTTTTATAATAAATTTATATTAAATAAGTATGAAAATCTCTTTTAAAATTTTTTTATACTCTTAAAAACTTAAAATACATTTTATATTTTTAAAATATTTAAGAAATTTAATTAAAATAATATCAAAATGATTTTACAATCTTTAAAAACATGATTAAAATCAAATAAATTAATTATAAAAAAATTTCAATTTTGTCTATACCTAAAGTTTCATGTTGATCTTTGAGAGAATTTAAGCATAAACTTTTATTAAATTTATTATTATCATCATTCTCCATCCTCTTTTTTTTTTTATAATTATTTTCTTTCCCTACACAAATAAGTTTCCTCACCTCATGTTGCCTTCTTTCCTATAACTACTCTTCTTTTATCTTCTTTCTCTCTTTTATATATATATCCTTTTCATTACCAATGACCTATTTTCATAATGAAAAAATTTCTTACAGTTACTACAAATGGATGCAACTCTTAATTGAAAATAAAGATTATTTAATTTTTTTGCATAAATTATTATCATTATTGAGTTTTATAGATTTGATATTTAATCACATCACTAATTAACTTACTTTTCTTGATGGATATCTTGTTAGAACAACTACTATTAAACTCATAATGAAATCTAAAAGAAACATTTTAAATAAAAAAATTATAATATTTAATATTTCAAATAGGTTTTGCTTGATCATAAAAAGAAAGGGATGAGAAGGGGGGAGTGGAGTTTTTTCTTAGTATTAACCTTTAGATATCCATGAGAAAAAAAAAAAGATTGGCCAATTCAACCAATTTGTTCTTTTATTTATAATTTATTTTAAAACTACTATCTTATAGTGGTTATTTTAATTATTTGAGATGATTATAAGATCATTCTTTTTAGAGGATAATACATCAGGTGATTTCAGAGATTTACCTTAAAAGTGAGTTTATCAAGTTGCTAACAAACAAGCTAATCTGTTAGCCTTTTCAAGATTTCTGTGATCTAGATTAGGCTCATTACCAAGTATCTCCTAACAAACTACATAGATTCCAATGGACTTACGAACTTAGAGGAAGTTCGAATCCAAGTTATTTTGAGTATAGCTAAGGCTGAGTTCGACTAATTATGTTTCAGGTGATGCTTCATTCAAATCATCTCGAGTCAACTCAGATCAAACCATGTTCTCCCTGTTATAGTTTGGATAAGTTCAAGAAGAATTGCAAGCTAAGTCATATTAGTTTTTTTGCTCCAATTTGATTTGGCGATCTCCAGATATTAGAAAATAAAACAATAGATAGATTAAAAAACTACAAGTCACCACTAGGACTCAACAAACAGTATTTCACTTATATATTAATTACTGAATGCGGCGACTTGTTTAATTTTTAATATAATAGCCTTATGCACTGGTTGATGCTATATATAACATATAAAGAAAGAGTGACGCTCGGAGATATTTTTTTTCCCGAGAAAATGATAGAAATAGTTGACTCCTTCCTTGTCTAACAGCAAAGGAGTAGCAGATTTATTGGCTGGTTTAGGCCGCTGCCATAACAACCACCTTGATACCTCTCTCTGTCTCTCTATCTCTCTCTCTAAGAAGATGAATGACACTGCAGATTCAAGCCATTCTGGCTCAAATTAATTTCACATTTAATTATATCTGAGGCTATATAAGTTTGACCCAATTAATGTTAAACTATTTTTTTGGGCTCATGCATGTTAACTAATTAACTCGAGCATATTTAGCCTAATTTTAGATTAGGCACAATTAAATATTTGGTCTAACTAATTCTTACACCCAATTAAATCTCAGACTCAATTAATTATTAGGATCAATTAATTATTTGATCTAATTAATTGTTAACATCAATTAAATCTTAGAAAAAAATATTTATTGGGCACAACCAATAAACTTTTTCCTTAATTGATACATGTTAGACCTAATCATTTCTTAGGTTTAAAAAATTATTATGCTCAACTATATCTTAAGTCCAATATTTTATTTGGTTCAATTATATAGTTTATTTATCATGCTCAATTACAAATTAAATGTCAAATAATTAACCTTAATATATAACAAGGTTCAAGAATTGAATTGACCTAATAAATTAGTGGGGTAAGATTTATTTGAGTCTAACACATAGTTGAACCTAATAATTAACTGGACGTACGATTTAATTGTACCAAAGTGCAACCTTAAGATTTATTTGACCGTAGTAAAAATTAGACTTAATTAATCGTTGATCTTAATACATAATTATACTTAATATATAATTGGATCTAAGAACTAACTGAGTATCATACATGATTGGGCTTAAAATATAATGAAGTCTGATCATTAATTAGATTTAAGATATAATTAAGCCCATAATTAATTGGATCTAAAAACAAATTAGACTGAAATATAATTGAATTCAACTTATAATTGGACTTAAGATATACTTGAGGCATATAAATAATTTGGCCCAAGATATCATTCGGTTTATTGTGTATGAAACTAAGAAATAATTCAGTTTATGAGCAAATTTATCCAATCATATATTAATTGGACCTAAGAATTAATTATGCTGCAAATAATTGGGTTTATAATGTAATTTAGCCTATTAGTTAATTGGAACAAATAATTCATTTTGTCAAACAATGAATTATGCCTAAGATTTAATTGTAACTAAAAATTGATTGGCCTAAGATTTAATTAAGTCTAATTAAAAATTAAACTTAACATAAAATTGGGTCTAATAACTAATTAGACCTAACAATTCATTGGGCCAAAATTAATTAAGCCTAAGATTTAATTGAGTTTAATAAAAAAAATAAGCTGGATATATAATCCTGCTTAATGAATAGTTAGGCTTAATTTATAATTGAACCTAACAAAATAGAGAAGCTAAGAATTTAATAGAATTTACTAATTAATTAAGCCTAAGATTTAATACTACATAGGAATTAATTTGCCTAGTATCTCATTAGGCGTAACAAAAATTTGAATTTCATGTATAATTAGACCTAATAAATATGTGGTTTTGAAATATAATTGAGCATAGCAATTAAAGATCTAAATAATTTATTAGGTCTAATTATTAATCACATCTAATAATTAATTGGATCAAAGATTTAATTATGATTAATAATTAATTAAGCGAATAATTAAAAATTAAGTTAATATATAATTAGGTCTAATAAATAATTGAGCTTAATTTATAAGTGGGTTTAAGAATGAAATAAGACTAATAAATATTGGGACCTAAAATATAATTGGGTTCAATATTTAGTTGTGCTTAAGATAAAAGTGGGCATAACGTGTATGAACTTAATATATTGTGCCAAGAAATGAATTGAGTGAAGTTGTAATTGGATCTGAAATGTAATAATTAGATCCAAAAAATTATAGAATTTAATATTTAACTGAGTCAAATATGTAATTGAGATTAACAATTTACTGCACCAAATAATTCATTATACCTAATAAATACTTAGGTTTAAAATTTGATTGTGTTTAAGAAAAAATTGAGCTTCGCATATAATTTGATTAAACAATTAATTGGCCATAATAATTAATAGTGCTTGAGAATTAGTTGGGCTTATTAATCAATTGGACTGAATTAATTAGATTAACATGCATAAATCCAAAAAAATAATTCTACGTATATAATTGGGCCTAGCAAATAACATGACCCAAGATATATCAACTTAAAATTAATTGATCTAAGATTTAATTGGCCTGAAAAATTAGGTATATGATATAATTATGGCTTATATAATATTCGACCTATGATATAATGGACTAATTATAATGGAACATGAGATATAATTGGCCTGGTATATAAATTGACTTAATATATAATTATGCTTGGATTTAACTTGATCTAATAAAAAATTAACCTTAATATATAATTGATCACAATAAATAATTGGATCTAACAATGAAATAGACTAAATACATAGTTAAGCCTAAGATATAAATGAGTCCAACAATTAATTGGATTAAGATATAATTAGACTAGCGTGAGCCCAACAAATACTTGGACTTAGGAACAAATTAGATCTCACATACAATTGGGCCCAAATTATACATAAATTGAGACTAATTTGTATTAATGGTGCATAAAATTTAATTAGGCCTAATATGTAATTGATTCAAGCGATTTAAAATTTAATTAGGTCTAAAACAAAATTATGCTTGATATATTATTGAGCCCAATGTGTAATTGAGCCTAAGAATTTGTTAGGTCAAAAGGTTAATTGAACCTTAAATTTAATTAGGTTTAATAAAAAATTAAGCTTAATATGTAATTGAGCATAATATCTAATTGGGCCTAATAACAAGTTCGACTTCATATATAACTGGGCCTAAAATATATTTGAGCCTAATAAATTAATTGAGTTTAAGATATAATTTGATTTGAGATGTAATTGGACCTAATAATTAAGGAACTAACAATTAATTAGTTCTAAGAATTAATTTATGACCCTCATAATTAATTAGCCCTAAGATTAATTATGAATAAGAATTAATTGGATCCAAGATTTAATTCGGAGTAAGATATATAATTGGTCGTAGCATGTATAAACCCACTAAATAATTGGCCCTAGTAATTATATATTAACCCAATTTTTTTATGAGGCCTAATTGAATTTAATGTCCAATTAATTTTTTTAGTGCAATGAATTGTTTGGTCTAATTAAGTGTTAGGCTCAATTACATATTAGGAATAGGTTTAACAAAATCTTAGGTCTATTTAATTCTTGATCACAATCAAATTTTGAGACCAATTAATTATTAAGTTCAATTAAATCTTAGAAACAATTAATTTCGACTCAATTAATTGCTATACCCTATTATTTTTTAGGTCTAATTAATTATTAAAAATAATTAATCCTAAAGTCTAAAATTTGGTTAGACTCAATTATATATTAGCTCAAATTTTTATTAATTTCAATTTTTTTGGTAAACTCAAATAAATACTAAGCCTAATTGATTGTTAGACCCAACAAACTCAATGAATCTTTAGGCTAAATGAATTGTTGAGCTTAATTATTAAAAAGATTCATTTTCTTTTGTAGGGCTAGTTATATATTAAGCATAATAAATATTAGGCTTAATCAATTCACTATTCAAATGAATTGCTCGATTACTTAATTACTAGGGCCAATTCTATGTTAGGTTTAATTTATACTTTGGCCAAATTAATATATGTTAGGCCCATTTTGGTTTTTAGCTAAATTATTTGTTAGACCTAACTATATATCAAGCTCAATATAATTTTAGAGCCAATTATAGCTAAAAAAATTACTTTTAATCTTTTTCATTTTTAGACACAATAATAGATTAACCTTAATTTTTTTATTAGGTTAAATTAAAACTTAGGCTTTGGGACAATAAAAGGATATAGATGAACACCACCCTAAAAGATGCAAAGATGTTTTTCACCATTCCTTAATCCTGAACCATAAATTATTAGCCAAAACTCCCCTAAACCTTAAATCCTAATCCTGAACCCCTAACCCTTAAACTCTAATCTATAAAACCTAAAGAATAACTAATAAATCATAAACTCTAAGCTCCAACCATGAACCTTAAATCCTACCTTAATCCTTAAACTTTAAACCAAAAACCTTAAACTCTGACCCCAAAACCTAAACCTTAACCCCTTAAACACTAAATCGTAGATACTAACCCTTAAATCACTACTACAAATAAAAGCTTTAATGACAGTTAAAAATGATTTTTAATGACAGTTATAAAACTGTCATCTTTGTTCATGTCATTAAAGGGAAGAAGTTTTAATGACAGTTATTGAACTGTCATTGAAAGCATTACCTTTTAATGACAGTTCTATTAAAACTGTCATTAAAGGGGTGACTTTTTAATGACAGTGCAAATGAAGTTGTTGTTAAAGGAAGACATTTTTAATGACAGTTCCAACAGAACTGTCGTTAAAGGGGGGTACCCTTTAATGACAGTTCCAACAGAACTGTCGTTAAAGGGAGGACCCTTTAATGACAGTTCCAAATAGAACTGTCGTTAAAGAGGGATATCCTTTAATGACAGTTCCAATAGAACTGTCGTTAAAAGGGACTCGTTAAAAGATGGACCCTTTTAATGACAGTTCCAAACAGAATTGTCGTTAAAAGAGGGGTACCCTTTAATGACAATTCTTTTGGAACTGTCATTAAAAGGGACTCATTAAAGGGGGGACCCTTTAATGATAGTTTCAAACAGAATTGTCGTTAAAGAGGGGAGGGGGGGTACCCTTTAATGACAGTTCCAACAGAACTGTCATTAAAAAGTCACTAAAGGTATTTTTTGTATTTATTTCAAAATAAATAAATAAATTTTATATTCAAATTATCCAAAACCTGCTTTCACATCATTCATATACATCAATACAATTCTTTACAATATGTAACTAAAATTTTTACGTTATACACTTCCATACCATTTTAACAGAGATCGTCATTACTTCTTTCATATTTGGAAACACTCAAAATAATCTAATCCAAAAAATTAATAAGAGATAAATAAAACAAAAGATCACTAAAGTTTGATGTAATAATTGAACTCTATATGTACAATACATGAGTTAAAATATTACACAATCCTAAAAATTCAATTATATAAATTCAATAATGGTCATGTGTACAAAAATCTTCAAGGTTCAACTTTCTAAAATGACACTCTAGAGAAATTGTCCAACCTCTTTTCTAACTTCATCAATATTCGATTGGATGTAAGTATCTATGTCCACTAACTATATTTAAAAAAAAAGTTAGTCCAATTAAAATTTTTAATAAGCACATCAATTAATTATTTAAGTATTTACATAAGCAAATGCTTAAAAACTTACCATTTTTGCATATAGGATATTTCTATCACGTCTATCAATGATGTCCCTTAAAAATTTCATAATATAATATCCACACTCAGTATTTGAAGGCTGATGTAAACACTGTATTAAAAATTTATAATTATTATATTTTACAAAATAAATAAAACTAACATCACATATAGGTTTAAATATACATACCTTAGCAGGAATACTCCTAGTAATGCGCCTATTGCTTGATTCTTTGAAAACTTGAAACAATTTAAAAGAATTACCAATAGAAAATTATCAATATTCTTAAGAGTAAGAAAAAATATATACTAACGTAAATGAAAATATTTTCACTTACGTGGACATAAGTTGATCTAGCTCTTGACGAGAACCATGGTTTAAAGGATTAAAAATACTATACACAAAATTACGAGGCTCGACAACCACCAACAACCAGAGCTGCCTACATTATGAAAAATAAATGTAAAAAATATTTTGAACAAATCTATTAATAATTTTAACTAGTATTATAACTTACCTCAAGTTATAAGGAAATATCACTACTCCTTCGTCACATGGATCTATGATTTTATTGGCTAAGTGACGAGCTTGAGTGTCTATACTTATAGACATTCCATATGACAATGTTGACGAATCAGCAAATACAAAATACTTTCTCAAGCCAAGTGCAGCTAAATCTGTATAAAGTTTACTGAAATAATAAAGAGTAAGAAAAATATAAATATGATGTAGCCAAATAATAATAACCAAATAAAAATTCAAAAGACATACGTACACAATGTAAGCTTGAATAATGGTGACACTTAGCTCTTCCATGTGACAAAATTGCATTATATCTTCTCTAGCCACAAATACATGTCCATCAGAAGCAAAGACTTCAGTAAAAGGTATGTGTATTGCTTCATCAAGTGCCATCACCTTATTCACATAATTATACATCTTTTATAATCCTTGTGGTAGCCCAACAGAAGATACTTGTTGTGATGATTGTGGTTTTGTCAATGTTGATGTTTTTTTAACTGGTAACTTACCTTATTGCTTTATAGTCGATAGCTGAAAATTTTTTGCAAACTTAGTTGACATTAATAGGTTGAATTTATAAAATATATTACCAAAAACATTACCTCATATGTACCAATAATGACCCAATCTCGAGGCCAAGCAACAACTGAACCAAGTGCAGAAAAAACATTTGTCAATCCACCGTCTGGGTTAGGACGAGGCAACTGTGCATCACCATGAATAGCTACATCCACTATCACCCGAACATCACCAAAAAATAATGGACGCCCGTGGATGATCTGATTAAGAGTATGATCCATGAAGATAACCTCACTTGCCACTATGTAGTCTGATGACTGGATGAACATATGACATGTCTCACACTATAATGATCCAAAAAAACAGAAGTTACGTTCGTAATATTATTAATATCACATCTACTATAAATAACATGTAACATACTTTGTTGTCGTGTGGTGCCAGTGTAGGTGCAGGTGCTGGTGGTGTGACTAGCATAGGTGATTGAAGTATTGGATATTCTTCTTCCTCCAATAATCCAGTTATATTGTTGCTAGCTTTACTCAAACAAAATTGCATTATAGATTTTTCTTGTTGAACATCATCATTTTTGTTCGCAACAATGTTTGTCAAAACTTCTTTATGCTCTGTGAACCACCTTATCATCTCTGCTAATTGCTGTTGATCTAATTGCATACCTTGAGGGACATTCAATTTTTTGGGCGTCCCAAAATAAGATGTGATAGTTACCCTTGATCCTTGATCTCTAATTCGTCCGGGGTGCTCAGGTGTACCAAGAGCTTTTGTCAGTACATCTTTTGCACCGAAGTTTGTAAATTTACCTTGTGTGCTCTATGTCATCAACTCATCCTACAATGTTATAATAAAATTAATCAATAAACATGAAATTTATTACTATAAAGGCTAGAAAAAACTTGAACTACACTCACAATTCTTTCCCCACACAATCGGCTCGCATCATTCACATATTCTCCCTTTTTATTCTATCGTGAAGCCTTTCACAATAAGGCACGATCAATTTAAGCATCGCTACCCAATACTTGTTTCTTTTTTTTAACATAAAGAGTGAACATGTTAGATTTTAAAATATACTATCAAATGAATATATTATCAATTATAAACATAATAAATGAAAAAAAAAACTTACAAGTTCACTCTTCAGCCCTGCAAATCCCTTTCTAGATAGACGATGATCGTACACATTCTTCTTTCTTTTCTCTTTTGCTATTTGTCTCTTTTCCTTGTAAGATCAATACGCATCAACATTTAAAGAAAATTGTATAAACAAAAACTTTACTAACTATAAATATGTACCTGAAACTTTTCTGTTATACGAGAGTTCACAAATTCCTGCCACACCCCAATATCTATAACACTGCTATATTCTTCAGGTGGAAATGATAGAAATTCCAAGTCATCAATGTGAGGGAATATGTGCTTCGATGTAAGATTGGTCTTGAAGTTCCTCCATTTGTTTACAGCAAACTAAAGTACGTAACTTTTCATGCTCGCATCAATATCATACGTCTCCTACACATATTATAAAAAAGTGGATTAGTGCAAATCAAATTAATTAGCAGTAAACTAATTGAAAAGTAATACCATATTGTGTTTCATTTAACTTACCAATATTGTCTCCCAAATCTTATTTTTCATTTCAATGCTTACTGAGTGCCAATTCACAATATTTATAGGCACCGTATTATGTACCACCACCCTAATGTAACTATTAAACTGGATGCCATTCCTCCCAATTGGTTGACCTTTATCATTTACCTCGATCGTGAGCTTAACTCCGGAAGCACGACTCTTAATTATCTTAAGCATACTGGTGATACCTCATTTTTTGGGCCCTTGAGAGCCTTCATTTGAGTGTTCAGAAGGATCCATCAAATCTATAAATAATAACAAAATATGGTTAGCATCATATATGCAAAATATGATATAACGTGATAAAATTAAAAAATAAAATAAAATTATAAAAAAACACAATAACTTTGACACATGAGGCAATTGATTACTACCTTAAAAAATACTCAAACCCACAATCCTTCATCATTGTCTCGAGCATATGCAAGATGATGTTCATCCATTTGGTCAAATAAATCAGCAGGTGGCAAATTATTACAAAAAGACATGTTCTCCATACTAATATCGCACAAATCATCATCTTCATCATAGTCTTGTGGAGATGTTGACAGTACTATAGATCATTTGGCATCAATTGGATCTTCAATGTAAAATCCTTGTCTTGCTTGTGAAGCCAATATAAACTGATCATTCTTATGTCCAATCCGATTGAGATCAACTAGCACAACTCCTAGATCATCAACTTTAACACAGCTACTATTCTCAATCCAATCACATTTGACAACTGAAACTCTAAAGGTTGTATAATCTAGCTCTCATATTTCTTGTATAACTCCATAGAATGAAAAATCACCATATGTTGGATTTTTATCCTTAGCACTGGAGATTTGCATGGTGTTGGCAACTAGAGCGACACCACTATTTTGATGGATCCTTGAGTTACCTCATTGCTTTGTGTAAAAGTAACAACCGTTGATGATATATCCAGGATACTTGATTATTATGGATCGAGGACCATGGGCAAGCCATCATAGTGTTGATGAGACATTATGATTGGATAATAAAAGTTCATTCTCAATATGTATCATAACATATATTAGATGAACCATATTAAAAATAAATTTAATGTCTAGACAACAATAAGTATTCTTACCCGTGTGCGTAACCAATTACTTAAGGTTTGATTTTGTTCATCATGTAACCATTTGAGTCGTTTTGACTTGATAGAATTGTCGACCCTTAACTGATTTAAATGCTTACTGCATGTTACGAATAAATCATCAAACAATAATTCAAATATTATTTCATATAATAATAAACTATGAGTCATAAAATTTAATTACCTTATATATGGTTGAACTTCATTCGTATTCATCAAAACATACAAGTGCACTTGATGAAGGAGGACATTATCAGTTTTCTCAACAGTTCCACTAGTTAGAGCTTTTCCATTTCGAGTTGAATGACCAAATATATTCTTTCATGGGGGAATTCCAATAATATTCATACCAGATAAATAGTCAACGCAGAATTCTAATGCCTCTTCTGCAATGTACGACTCAGCAATACTAACCTCAGATCTATTACGATTTCATACATAACCCTTTAACACTTTCATGTATCTTTCAAATGGGTACATCCATCGTAAATACACGAGACCACATAATTTTACTTCTCTGATAAGATGAATTGTGAGGTGGACCATAATATCAAAAAAGCTAAGAGGAAAGTACTTCTCAAGCAAACAAAGTGTTGTGAAAAGTTCATTTTGAATTCCATCTAACTTTGACACGTCCGCCACCTTTTGGCATAACAAATTGAAGAACATGCAAAGTCTGATGAGAGCATATCTAACATGTTTGGGTAGCACACCTCGTAAAGCAATAGGTAAAAGTTGTTGCATTAGGATGTGACAATCATGCGACTTCAACCCATATAGTTTCAAGTCATCCATGGATACTAGATTTCTGATGTTCGAAGAATACCCATCCGGGACCTTAATCTCACTGAAAACTTTGCAGAATATTTTTTTTCTTCCCTAGATAAAGTGTAGCATGCAGGTGGTAGAAATGTACGATTATCACGAACTTGTGGTTCCAACTCAGACCTTAACCTCATGTCTTTCAAATCCATTCTTGAAGCTAATCCGTCTTTAGATTTTCTTGAAATATCAACCAATGTCCCAAGAAGACTATCACAAATATTCTTTTCAATGTGCATGACATCTAGAATATGTCTGATATGCATGGACTTCCAATATGGTAAGCCAAAGAAAATCGACCTCTTTTCTCAACACTGTGTAACAACATCTTCTTTACCTATTGTACTTCATTTCTTCAACTTTCCCCATGAATTTACTAAATATTGAACTTTGTGAAAGACTTCTTCACTGCTTAATGGTTGGGGAGCAATTCTGAATTCTTGTTCACCATTGAATGCCTTTTTCTGTCTGCGGTAAGGATGATATCGTGGTAAGAATCTCCTATGTCCAACATATGACATCTTTTTACTATATTTTAAGTGACTAGCTTGGGTGTTCTCAGCACAGATAGGACAAGCACAATACTCTTTAACAATGTAACTAGATAAATTACCATATGCAGGAAAATAATTGATTATTCATAATAAAATAGCTTTCAAGTTGAATGACTCATTACGGTACGCATCATGTACTTTTACACCTGTGTCTCATAACATTTCTAAGTCTTCTATAAGTGGAGCCAAGTAGACATCGATATCATTACCAGGTTGTTTAGGACCTGATATTAGTAACGTCAACATTATGAACTTTCTCTTCATTGTTAACCATGGCGGTAAATTATAGTTCACCATAATCACCGGCCAACAACTATATCGACTACTCAATGTACTATGCAGATTAATCCCATCTGCTGATATAGCAAGCCTTAAGTTTCTTGGCTCTGAAGCAAACTCTGGCCACATGTAGTCAACTAATTTCTATGATGGTGTATCCGATGGATGCCTCAACTGACCATCAATTTCCCTTTTATTTGAATGCCATGTAAGGTGTTTTGATATTTCAGAACTTTTGAACATTCTTTTAAATCTTGGTATTAGTGGAAAATACCATAACACCTTAGTAGGCATACCAGTCTTTATTTTGTTACCGTTTTTCATTACTTTCCATCTTGAAGGTCCACAAGTTGGACATTGAATGTCTTCCTGAAACTTCTTCTGATATAATATGCAATCATTTGGACAGGCATGAATCTTTTGATACTCTATCCCTAATGCATTCAATGTTTTCTTGGCATCATACAAGGATGTAGGCATTTCATTATTATCAGGTAAAATTTCAGCAATCAAATTTAAAAGATCACTGAAGATTTGATCGGATCAACCATATTTTGTCTTCAAATTATATAATTTAACTAGAGCAGATAATTTAGTAAACTTCATTGATCCAAAGTACAAAGGTTTCTTAGCATCACAAAGTAATCTTTCAAAGTGGTTAGGATTACTATCATACTCTGCAAATGTCTCTTGTACCATTTCTAGAGTGTTATCAACTTCTTCGATGTGTTCTACCTCCCTAACAACTTTAGCATTCTTACTAGTAGAAGACTCAACAATACTGGTTTCTCCATGTCATATCCAGTTTTAATAGCTGCTATCAACTCCATATATATATAAATGATTCCGTATCTCATAGGGGTATGACGCTTTATGTTGCCACATTTACTACATGGACACCGAACTAATTCAGGGTTATCACTATTCTGAACAGCATAATCTAAAAAGTTATTCACCCCTACATCATATGCCTCTGATCTTCTATCAGTAAACATCCAAGTTTTATCCATTTAGAAATTTAAAAGACATTTAATTATTTACTTTTCAAGCGTCTAATATACTAAGTGAAATTTAAATAAACGATTAATAACTATTTAATTAATTAATACAAAAAGTTAATAAAAGCATCTAATTAACTAACTATTAAATTAATTCAAATTTAAATAATAGTTATTATTTACTTTACAAGCATCAAATTTATTAATTAAAATTTAAATACATAATTAATAATTATTTAGTTAATTAAGATATAGTCAATAATTAATTAACATCTAATTTACTATATAAGTACTTAATTGATTAAAATTGAAATAACATTTAATGGTTTATATTACAAGCATATAATTAATTGATTATCTATTTAAAATTTAACTAAATATATTAATTTATATTAACAATGAAATCAATATAATTAAATTTGATAAAATATACCAATTAATCTTACGTAAAAAAATTAATTCAAACATAAATTCATCTACATCTAATATATAATTAATTTATCAAAATATAAATTCATCTAATCAACATTTAGATTAATTTACCAATTAATCTAAAAATCTTAATAATTATGAAATAATAAATACATCAATATATATCCATTCATACCAAATATGTTCATCAAAATATACTAATGAAAAAAACTCAAATTTCATCAATTAATAACAATTCACCTAACACAATTAATAAAAGATTTCTCAAAATATAAATTCATACACCTGGACAGAGAACAAAGAGATGGCCAGAAAGGCTGCCAGCAGCTACCCCAGCTGGTTCTAGACGGACAACAAAAAGGAGAATGGCCAGAGAAAGGCTGGCTGTGCAATTGCTTCTAGATATAAGACAAAAAAGAGAGGGCCGAAAAGGCTGCCAGTAGCTACCCCAACTGCTTCTAGATGGACAATAGACAGGAGAATGGCTGGTTGTGTGGACAGAGACCAAAAAAGAGAGGGCCAGAAAGGCTGCCAGCAGCTACCCCAGCTGGTTTTGGATGGACAGCAGAGAGTAGAATGGCCGAAGAAAGGCTGGCTGTGTAGCTGCTTTGGGACAGAGGACAAAAAAGAAAGGGTCAAAAAGACTGCCAGTAGCTACCCCAGTTGGTTTTGGACAAACAACAGACAGGAGAATGATCGGAGAAAGGCTGACTGTGTAGCTATTTCTGGACAGAGACCAAAAAAGAAAGGGCCGAAAAGGCTGCCAGCAGCTACCTCAGCTGCTTCTGGAGCAACAGCAGACAAGAGAATGGCCGGAGAATGGATGGTTGGTTGTGCAGCTGTTTCTGGACAGTCTGTGAAGAGGAGAATTCTGACATAGAGAGGAAAAATTTCACGGGATGTTATGGTGGGCTTTAGAGGGCTTTAGAAAACAATTTAGGATCTCAACCTTAAAAAGCAAGGTAGCATATCCTTCAACGTCAGTTATTCCATAACTGGCGTTGAAGGTTCAAATTCTCTGGTCTTCAATGCCAGTTATTCCAGAACTGGCGTTGAAGGCCAGAGAATTTAAAATCATCACTTGTTTGATATGCATGTGTAAGAGAAATTCAAATTATCATCACTCCACGTTCATGGCCACTGCTACAGTTTTCACAGAGTTTCAGCAGCACATATTTTCTCTTGTTAGGAAAGTGGCTGGGTAGTAGACAGATACGATGTAACTGGGCAACAAAAGGTGCTGGAACCAGTGAGGACAAGCAGAGTTCTGATGCCAAAAGTGTGGTGGAACTGACCAATGGCTCGTCAGGTGCATCTATTGTATTATGGATGATTATTTTGTCATTCTAAAACATTGAAAATCAAAAATTTCTTGTTGATTGTTTCCACACCTTAGATTTATTGCACTCTTTTCAGCTTTTTATCTTGTTAGTCTATGTTGTGATTCTGCTTTGTGTGGATGAAATGGTTGTGTAATAGCTTGAAATATGTGTCTGTGGGTCTTAAGCTTCTGGATCAGTGAGCTGATATTTGTAACCTTCCATGTGCAGAAAATGGAAAAGAAATAATAAATAGTGAGGCTCCTGAAAATAATCCCCAGTACACTACTGTTTATGTTGGCAATCTTGCTCCAGAGGTAGGAAACCATCACTTGTCTACCAACTTTCTTCCCAATTGTGTGTGTGTGTGTGTGTTAGAGACAGAAAAAAGAGATGCATTTTGGAATCTGTTTTCCCTCTTGGGGCAGCAAGCCCACCCCACTTGGAACAAGTTCAAACCAACTTTCTCCCTCTGCTGCTGCACCGTTAACAGGGCTTTCAGCCCTTGACCTCTTAGCATACGAAAGACAACTAGCCATGAGCAAGATGGGTAGTGTCCATGCCCTGATGCAGGGACAGCATCCTCTAAAGCAGGCCCAAATGGGAGTGGGTGCTGTTGGAGCAAGCCAGGCAATATATGATGGTGGGTTTCAGAATGTTGCTGCAGCCCAGCAGGTTATGTACTACTAATGATTGTAGGAATTTGGCTTCGATGCCCCATAACGTATAGAAACTGGATAGTACACAGTACCTACAGATGGAACTGAAGAAAATAGAATCGCTGATATCCAGTGGACTCACCATCATACCTCAAGAGCTGATAGCCATTCTAGAGCTTTCCCTTGAACCATGTGTACTTGATTTATGTCCTAGTTTCCATCTGACTTCTGATTGTTAAGCCTTAAATAAGCTTTACTGCCCCGCAAAAGACAAGGAATCCTAATTTGTCCACCCAAGTGATCACCAGAGGATAGGCCAGTGCTTCTTACGCTTGATAGTAGAGACATTAAATTGCCTGATTGAATTGTTATATTTAACTTTAGTGTATTGGCTGTAAAATTTTATTTCAGAACTTTTTAGGCAAGCAAGATTCTAGTTTGAAATGGAGTTCTCTATGAAGGAAAGGATTATTTGGCCGACTGAATATTTGTGGTGCATTACAGAGGCAGTTATAAAGAGCCGTCCCTGCTGCAAGAAGCAGCAGCAAGTAGCAACAACAGTTGCTGCTACTGTAACCAGCCATTGCTGCTGCTTCTTGCAACAGCAGCAGCAGTCCTTACTGCAATTATAAGCAGTCATCGCTGCTACAAGAAGCAGCAGCTACGATTGCTGCTGTAACCCAGCCATTGCTGCTGCTTCTTGTAGCAGCAGCAGTAGTCCTTGCTGCAGCTGTAAGCAGTCGTCCCTGGTGTAAGAAGCAGCAGCAACTGTTGCTGCTGTTGTAACCCAGCCATTGCATCTGCTTCTTGCAGCAGCAGCAGCAGTCGTTGCTGTAGTTGTAAGCAGTCATCCCTGCTGCAAGAAGCAGCAGCAAGCAGCAACTTGGTTCTGAGGTAGAAAATTGAATGTAGTGGATTACAATTGAATTTGCAGATTCATTTTGATGAAGCGACAACAACTCATTTATAATTGCATTCTTCTTTCTGTTGAAGGAATCATGAATATACTAATATTTTTATCTCCTTTACACCGTAAATATTAATGAATTTAGCTCTGGATTTGGCTTTTTAAGGGTTAAGGAAGTGCAACAATAATGAAGAGAACACATGCTAGACTGGCAATGGTAAAGTTTTGGTGATGAGCAAATTATGAATACATTTAACTTAGAAGTATACAACATCGCTCCAACTAGAAGATGTATCTTTGATGTGGTTGCAACTTTGTCACTACCTTATGTATTTATGGGTTAAAGTCTTTCTTTTGTTTATGTGACATCTTTCTATTATGAATTATCTATCATGCTCTGGAAAGAAAAGAAGTATTATCTGCCCTATTCACCTTTATATCTGCATGTTTAATTTTTCTTTCCCTGTAGCAAATTTCCAGAAATGTCTAATATTACGTTTTAGTCTATGTAGTTAGATTTTTCTTATTGCTGTGTGTTAATTTTGTTTGGCCAAATTGTTGCTTTCAGATGGACACCTTATGGAAATACCAACTGCATCATTTGCAAGCAGCAAGTACACCAGGATGCCAAGTACTGTCACACCTGTGCATATACCAAAGGTGACGTTGTCTGTTTCATGATCAACTAATCATATGATGTCTGTAGTTTAGTAATCTCTTTGCTGTAACAAGTTCTTATGTGCTGAGTTTTGTGCCGGAGTATGTGCGATGTGTGGCTCTGTAATCAGCCATTGCTGCTACTTCTTGCAGCAGCAGCAGCTGTCCTTGTTGCAGCTGTAAGCAGCCATCGCTGCTACAAGAAGTAGCAGCAACGACTGCTGTTGTAACCCAGCCATTGCTGCTGCTTCTTGCAGCAGCAGCAGCAGCAGCAGCAGCAATCCTTGCTGCAGCTGTAAGCAGCCATCCCTGCTACAAGAAGTAGCAGCAAGAAGCAGCAACAGTTGCTGCTGCTGTAATCTAGCCATTGCTGTTGCTTCTTGCAGCAACAGCAGCAGTCCTTACTGCAGTTGTAAGCAGCCATCGCTGCTGCAAGAAGTAGCAGTAACGACTGCTACTGTAACCCAGCCATTGCTACTGCTTCTTGCAGCAGCAGTAGCAGTACTTGCTGCAGCTGTAAGCAGCCATCGCTACTGCAAGAAGCAGCAGTAGTTTTCGCCTTTAATGCCAGTTCTTCAAGAGCTGAGGTCAAAGGTTTTATGTTTAACATCAGTTCCTTGAGACCTGATGTTAAATGCCAAATTCATGATCTTTTAACGTCAGTTCTTTTGGAACTGACGTTAAATGTTTAATTCATAGGTTTTTAATGCTAGTTCTTCTTTAATTGACGTTAAAAACCTTACTTTTAATGACAGTTTTGGAATAACTATCATAAAAAATGTTAATAAATTTTTTAATGACAGTTCTTTGAATAACTGTCATTAAATTGATGTCAATTATTATAATTTTTGTAATAGTGAATCCTAAGCCTAACCCCTAAACCTTCAAGCTTAAACCTTAAAACCTAAGCTTTAACCCATAGCCCCTAAATTATTACCCTAGCCTTAACTCCTCCACCCTCAACACAAAACACTAAACCCCAACTTTAAACCTTAACGTGTAAAATTTAAACTCCAAGCACTAGCACTAAACCTTTAACCCTAAACCCTAAACTGAAAACCTAAAACGTTAACCCTAGATCCTTAACCCTAACATCTAAACCATAAACACTAAGTTAGAAACCCTAAACCTTACATTCTAATCCCTGAGCTCAATCATTTAAACACTATATCCTAATGATAACCCTAAAACCTAACTTTAACTTTAAACCCTAACCCATAACGCCTAAATGTTAACCACTAACCCCTAACCCATAAACCATAAACAATAAATGCTAACCCCTAACCTCTAACCCTTAAGCCAGTTTAACTCCCACCTATAAACCCTAACCCTTAACCTTTAAACTTAACCACTAAACTCAAAACCTTAAACACTAACTCCTAGTCGTTAAACTCTAAACCCTAAACCTCATCCTCAAATCATTAATCCTGAAATCTAAACCATAACCCTAAATCCTATATTATAACCAATTTAGAGATTAGCATTTAAGTTTTAGGGTTTAGAGTTCAGTGGTTAGGGGTTAGAGCTTAATATTTTTGATTTAGGATTCAAGGTTTAAGGTGTAAGAGTTGGGGTTTGTGGTTTGGGTTAAGGTTTAAGATTTAGAGTTTAGGCTTTATTGATTAGATTTTGGGTTTACGGTTAAGGTTCTGGTTTAGGATTTTGGAGTTTTGCTTTAGGATTCAAGTTTTGGTTTTAAGATTTAGGGTTTACGGCTAAATGTTTAGGATCAAGGGGTTAAGGGTTTTAACTTTTAAGGATTAGAGTTTAGGGTTAAGAGGTCTAGTGTAAATTATCTTTGGAGTTTAAGTTTTTGATTTTAGGTTTAGGGTTTAAGATTTTAAGGTTTAACGTTTAGGGGTTAGAGTTTAGGGTAAATTGCCTTTGAGGTTTATGTTTTTGATGTTAGGGTCTAAGGGTTAAGATTAAGAGGTCGGTGTTCAAGGGTTAGGGGTTTAAGGCATAGAGGGTAAGGTTAAGAGGTTACTACATAGGGATTATGGCTTTAAGGTTTAGGATTTAACGTTAAGTTTACGGATCATAATTTGAATTAGTTATGCATATCATGCATGAAATAAGAAATTATGGGGCCTACAAATGATGCAGACCTAACACATAATTGGGCCTAAAATATACTTGGAGCCTTATGATTATTGGACCTAAAATTTTATTGGGCATACTAATTAACTAATACTAATAATTAAATGTGCTAAAAATATAAATGTACCTAAGAATTCATAAGATTATCAAGCCTAATATATATATATATTAATCTTAATATATAATAAGCCCAAAAAAAGAATAGCCTTAACGAATAATTTACTCTAAAATATAATTAGCCTTAAGATATAATTAAACTCAACAGTTATTTGAGCTTAAGATGTAATTGGACTTAGCATGCATGATCCGCTTATAAATGAATTGGGCCTAACAGAGAATATAGTTTAATATATAATTTATCCTAAGATATAATTGGACTTAGCATGCATGATCTGCTTATAAATGAATTGGGCCCAACAAAGAATATAGTTTAATATATAATTTATCCTAAGATATAATTGGACTTAGCATGCATGATTCCCTTAAAAATGAATTGGGCCTAACAAAGAATACAGTTTAATATATGATTGATCCTAAGAGTGAAATAGGTCAAATAAATAATTATATCTAAAATATAATTAGGTTCAATAATTAATTAACCTTGAGATATTGTATTTGATAGCAAATTGGACGTAGCATGCGTAAGCCCAATAAATAATTGGGCCGAAGAATGAATTCAAGCTCAATATAATTACACCTAAAATGATAATTGGATTTAATATATAATTATGCCTTATTGACAATTGGACTTTATTAATCAAGCCTAGTAATTAATTGGGCCTAACATATGATTGGCCTTAAGAATGAAATAGGCTCTACAATTAAGTATGTTTAAGATGTAATTGAGCCTAAAAATTAATTTAACCAAATTATTAATTAAGACGAAGACTTAATTGAGGTTAATATTTAATTGTATCTAACAATTAATTACATTCAATTAAAAATTAAGTGTAATATATAATTGATCCTAATAAATAATTAGACTTAATATATAATTGAGACTAGGAATTAAATGAGCTTAATATAAAATTAGATCAAAAATATAATTGGATCCAATAATTAATTGAATTTAAGGACAATAAGGCTAGTAATTAATTGGACCTGCGTTGGCTCAAAAAATAATTGAATCTAGGAACAAATTAAGCCTAAGATATAATTGGACTCAAATTTTAATTAAACTTAAAATATTATTGGGTCTAATGGATATTTCAATCTACCAATAAATAATTTCTAATAAATAATTGAGTTAAGATCAATTATATATTAGGCCTATTTCGATATCTAACTGAAAAGTAAATCACTATTTTTCTTTGGCTCAATATCAGTTGAATACCTCATACAATAACTATCTTCTTATTTTTCTTTCTCGAACCGAGAGATCCATAAATCGGGATCCTAATGCATATAAATACAGATGGTCCAATGGGAGTAAGAATTTTCAGAAGCATTTAAAACATTTCGTTTCTGAGTAGAAGAGCCGTTTTCAAGTAGTGTTCGATCGATGAGGTATTAATTAATATTCGATTGATTGGTCTGAGGTTATTGACAAAAAAGATTTGTCTAAGTCACTTCGTTTCTTTTTGTCCAAGTTACTTCTCTTTTTGTCTAACTCACTTCCTTTTTTCTTTGTGAGTTTCGAGAATATCCCCATTCATAGGTCTGAGATCCACATCTATGAAATGAAAGGTCCGAACGATCAACTCTGCAATCAGTTGTTAGAATCAATAGGTCTTCAAATCATTCATTTGAAAAAATTGAAACCTTTCTTATTGGATGATCATAATACTTCTCAAAAATTGAAATTCCTGATCAATGGAGGAACAATATTACCATTTTTGTTCAAGAAGATACCAAAGTGGATGATTGACTCATTCCATACTAAAAAGAATCGCAGGAAATCTTTTGATAACACGCTTTCCTATTTCTCAATGATATCCCACGACCAAGACAATTGGCTGAATCCCGTGAAACCATTTCGTAGAAGTTCATTGATATCTTCTTTTTATAAAGCAAATCGACTTCAATTCTTGAATAATCCACATCACTTCTGCTTCTATTGTAACAAAAGATTCCCTTTTTATGTGGAAAAGGGCTGTATCAATAATTATGATTTTATGTATGAACAATTTGTTAATATCTTGTTCATTCGCAACAAAATATTTTCTTTGTGCGGTGGTAAAAAAAATATGCTTTTTTGGAAAGAGATACTATTTCACCTTCACCAATCGAGTCACAGGTATCTAACATATTCATATCTAAGGATTTTCCACAAAGTGGTGACGAAAGGTATAACTTATACAAATCTTTCCATTTTGCAATTCAATCCGATCCATTAGTTCGTAGAGCTATTTACTCGATTGCAAACATTTCTGGAACACCTCTAAAGAGGGACAAATAGTCAATTTTGAAAGAACTTATTGTCAACCTCCTTCAGATATGAATCTATCTGATTCAGAAGAGAAGAACTTGCATCAGTATCTCAATTTCAATTCAAACATGGGTTTGATTCACACTCCATGTTTTGAGAAATATTTACCATCTGAAAAGAGGAAAAAACGGAGTCTTTGTCTAAAGAAATGCTTTGAGAAAGGTTAGATGGATAGAACCTTTCAACGAGATAGTGCTTTTTCAACTCTCTCAAAATGGAATCTATTCCAAACATATATGCCGTGGTTCCTTACTTCGACAGGGTACAAATATCTAAATTTGATATTTTTAGATACTTTTTTAGACCTATTGCCGATACTAAGTAGCAGTCAAAAATTTGTATCCATTTTTCATGATATTATGCATGGATCAGATATATCATGGCGAATTCTTCAAAAAAAATTGTGTCTTTCACAATAGAATCTGATAAGTGAGATTTCGAGTAAGTATTTACATAATCTTCTTCTATCCGAAGAAATGATTCATCGAAATAATGAGTCACCATTGATATCGACACATCTAAGATCGCCAAATGTTCGGGAGTTCCTCTATTCAATCCTTTTCCTTCTTCTTGTTGCTGGATATCTCGTTCGTACACATCTTCTCTTTGTTTCCCGAGCCTACAGTGAGTTATAGACAGAGTTCGAAAGGGTCAAATCTTTGATGATTCCATCATACATGATTGAGTTGCGAAAACTTCTGGATAGGTATCCTATATATGAACTGAATTCTTTCTAGTTAAAGAATCTCTTTCTAGTTGCTCTGGAACAATTAGGAGATTCTCTAGAAGAAATACGGGGTTCTGGCGGCAACATGCTATGGGGTGGTGATCCCGCTTATGGGGTCAAATCAATACGTTTTAAGAAGAAATATTTGAATATCAATTTCATCGATATCATCGATCTCATAAGTGTCATAACAAATCCCATCAATCGAATCACTTTTTTGAGAAATACGAGACATCTAAGTCATATAAGTAAAGAGATCTATTCATCGATAAGAAAAAGAAAAAACGTGAGCGGTGATTGGATTGATGATAAAATAGAATCCTGGGTCGCGAACAGTGATTCGATTGATGATAAAGAAAGGGAATTCTTGGTTCAGTTCTCCACCTTAATGGCAGAAAAAAGGATTGATCAAATTCTATTGAGTCTGACTCATAGTGATCATTTATCAAAGAATGACTCTGATTATCAAATGATTGAACAACCGGGAATAATTTACTTATGATACTTAATTGACATTCATAAAAAGTATCTAATGAATTATGAGTTCAATACATCCTGTTTAGTAGAAAGACGGATATTCCTTGCTCATTATCAGACAATCACTTATTCACAAACTTCATGTGGGGCTAATAGTTTTCATTTCCCGTCTCATGAAAAACCCTTTTGTTGCTCCGCTTAGCCCTATTCCCCTCTAGGGTTATTTTAGTGATAGGTTCTATAGGAATCGGACGATCTTATTTGGTCAAATACCTAGCGACAAACTCTTATGTTCCTTTGATTACAATATTTTTGAATAAGTTCCTGGATAACAAGCCTAAAGATTTTTTTTTTGATGATATCGATATTGATGATAATGATGATATTGATGCTAGTGACGATATTGATACTAGTAACGATATTAATGATAGTGACGATATCAATCGTGAACTTGAAACGGAGCTGGAGCTTCTAACTATGATGAATGCGCTAACTATGGATATGATGTCGGAAATAGACCGATTTTATATCACCCTTCAATTCGAATTAGCAAAAGCAATGTCTCCTTGCATAATATGGATTCCAAACATTCATGATCTGGATGTGAATGAGTCAAATTACTTATCCCTCGGTCTATTAGTGAACTTTCTCTCCAGGAATTGTGAAAGATGTTCCACTAGAAATATTCTTGTTATTGCTTTGACTCATATTCCCCAAAAAATGGATCCCGTTCTAATAGCCCCAAATAAGTTAAATACATGCATTAAGATACGAAGGCTTCTTATTCCACAATAACGAAAGCATTTTTTCACTCTTTCATATACTAGGGGATTTCACTTGGAAAAGAAAATGTTCCATACTAATGGATTTGAGTCCATAACCATGGGTTCCAATGCACGAGATCTTGTAGCACTTACCAATGAGGCCCTATCGATTAGTATTACACAGAAGAAATCAATTATAAACACTAATACAATTAGATCTGCTCTTCATAGACAAACTTAGGATTTGTGATCCCAGGTAAGATCGGTTCAGGATCATGGGATCCTTTTCTATTAGATATGAAAGGCTGTTGCACAAAATGTACTTCTAAGTAATTGCCCCATAGATCCTATATCTATCTATATGAAGAAGAAATCATGTAACGAAGGGGATTCTTATTTGTACAAATGGTACTTCGAACTTGGAACGAGCATGAAGAAATTAATGACAGTTCTTTATCTTTTGAGTTGTTTTGGCGGATCGGTCGCTTAAGACCTTCGGTCTCTACCCGGACCCAATGAAAAAAATGGGATCACTTCTTATGGATTCGTTGAGAATGATTCTGATCTAGTTCATAGCCTATTAGAAGTAGAAGGCATTCTGGTGGGATCCTCGCGGACAGAAAAAAGATTGCAGTCAGTTTGATAATGATCGAGTGACATTGCTTCTTCGGTCCAAACCAAGGAATCCCTTATATATGATGCAAAATGGATTTTATTCTATCGTTGATCAAAGATTTCTCTATGAAAAATACGAATCGGAGTTTGAAGAAGGGGAAGGAGGAGTCCTCGACTCGTAATAGATAGAAGAGGATTTATTCAATCACATAGTTTGGGCTCCTAGAATATGGTGCCCTTAGGGCTTTCTATTTGATTGTATCGAAAGGCCCAATGAATTGGGATTTCCCTATTGGGCCAAGTCATTTCGGGGCAAGCAGATCATTTATGATGAAAAGGATGAGCTTCAAGCAAATGATTTGGAGTTCTTGCAGAGTGGAACCATGCAGTACCAGACACGAGATAGATCTTCTAAAGAATAAGGCTTTTTTCGAATAAGCCAATTCATTTGGGACCCTGCAGATCCACTCTTTTTCTTATTCAAAGATCAGCCCTTTGTCTCTGTGTTTTTACATCGAGAATTCTTTGTAGATGAAGAGATGTCAAAGGGGCTTCTTACTTCCCAAACAGATCCTCCTACATCAATATATGAACGTTGGTTTATCAAGAATATGCAAGAAAAGCACTTCGAATTGTTGATTCATCGCCAAAGACGGCTTAGAACCAATAGTTCATTATCTAATGGATTTTTTCGTTTTAATACTTCATCCGAGAGTTATCAGTATTTATCAAATCTGTTCCTATCTAACGAAACGCTATTGGATCAAATGACAAAGACATTGTTAAGAAGATGGCTTTTCCCGGATGAAATGAAAATTGGATTCATGTAACAGGAGAAAGGTTTCCCATTACTTAGCCAGAAAGATATGTGGCCATGAAATAGGGATTAAGTGGAACGGAATTGACTGGGTGGTAGAGTCGTGGAAACACCTATTTTTTCTACATTTTGGACCTTAGCTCCATGGAACAATATGCTACTGCTAAAACATGAAAGAATTGAAATCTTAGATCAAAACACTATGTATGGATGGTATGAACTACTTAAACAAGAATTCTTGAACATCGAACAACCAGTACTCACTACATCAAAAAATTTCCATTAATGAAAGATGTAAATCCATTGGAAAATAAAAAATATG
>JAJFZO010000742.1:102500-107500 GCA_021397835.1 Moringa oleifera | reverse complement strand
TCCTCCCTTCTTCCACTCCGTCTCGAAGAATAACTAGGACAAACTCAGTCACTTTTTCATGTTCCAATTGAACACTTTCCATTTTTGATTATTCTCAAAGGAGAAGATTCTTCTTTTTACCAAACATCTGCAGATCCAATCACACGATCTTATAACAAGAATAAAAGATTTTTTTCTCGATCAATCCCTTTGCCCCTTATTCTTCGAGAATCAGAAAGATACTTTTTCAAGTTTGAATTTGTTCATTTGGAATCTGGGTTCTTCTACTTCATTTTTATTTACTTATTTATTTATTATTTTTTCTCTCTTTTCTTTTTTTATTTCTTTTTTTATTTTATTCCCTTCCATTATTCCTTCCTTAAGTCCCCTAAGTTTGATCCTATAGAATCTGACCCATTGTCTCATTGAGCGAAGGGTACGAAATAAATTAAATCAGATTGATTTTTCGATCAAAAGCACTATGAGAAATCTTCGATTTTTTCTTCTTTCTCTATCCTTATCCCATAGGGACAACACTTGAATCAATAGAGAACCTTTTCTTATGTATCTATATGAATCGATTATGAATCGATATTATTACATTCCAATTCCTTACCGATACCCCTCAAGGAAATTCTCGAATTAGATCCCAAATTGACGGGTTAGTGTGAGCTTATCCATGCGGTTATGCACTCTTCGAATAGGAATCCATTTTCTGAAAGATCTTGGCTTTCATGCTTTGGTGGGTCTCCGAGATCCTTTCGACGACCTATGTTATGTTGAAGGGATATCTATATGATCCGATCGATTGCGTAAAGCTCGTAGTAGCAACGGAACCGGGAAAAGTATACAGAAAAGATAGTTCTTTTCTATTATATTAGTATTAGATTAGTATTAGTTAGTGATCTCGGCTCAGTGAGTCCTTTCTTCCATGATTAACTGTTGGCACCAGTCCTACATTTTGTCTTTATGGACCGAGAAGAAAGGAGGCTCAGCGGGAAGAGAATTGTACCATAGAAGCAAGGAGGTCAACCTTTTTCAAATATACAACATGGATTCTAGCAATGCAATGTAGTTGGGCTTTCATGTTGATCCGAATGAATCATCTTTTTCACGGATGTATATCTTTGCCTGCTAGGCAAAAGGATAGCAAGTTACAAATTTTGTTTTAGTAGGACATGTATTTCTATTACTATAAAATTCATAAATGAACTTGATGGTAGTTAATCGTGGGGTTACCATTATCCTTTTTGTAGTGACGAATCTTGTATGTGTTCCTAAGAAAAGGAATTTGTCAATTTTTTGAGGTCTTAAAGGGGCGTGGAAACACATAAGAACTCTTGAATGGAAATGAAAAAGAGATGTAACTTCAGTTCCTTCGAAAATGGGAAGATCTTTGGCGCAAGAGGAAGGGGTTGATCCGTATCATCTTGACTTGGTTCTGATTTTTCTATTTTTTTAAGAAAACAATACCACTTCTCCTACCCGTATCAAATAGAGCATGCTGTGCCAAATCTTGTTCATGTAAAACTGGCTTGATTTAGATCGAGAGAATCGTACAGTTTTATGTTATGAAACCATGTGCTATGGCTCGAATCCATAGTCAATCCTATTTCCGCTAAGAGCAGTTGACAATTGAATCCAACTTTTTCCATTATTTTCATTTCATATCCGTAATAGTGCGAAAGGAAAGCCCGGCTCCAAGTTGTTCAAGAATAGTGGCCTTTTGAGTTTCTCGACCCTTTGCCTTAGGATTAGTTAGTTCCATTTCTTGATAGGGGAAGGGATATAACTCAGCGGTAGAGTGTCACCTTGATGTAGTGGAAGTCATCAGTTCAAACCTGATTATACCTAAACCCTTTGACTTGCTCCCCCGTCGTGATCGAATAAGAATGGATAAGAGGCTCGTGGGATTGACGTGAGGGGGTAGGGATGGCTATATTTCTGGGAGCGAACTCCAGGTGAATATGAAGCGTATGGATACAAGTTATGCCTTGGAATGAAAGACAATTTTGAATCTGCTTTGTCTATGAACAAGGAAGCTATAAGTAATGCAACTATGAATCTCATGGAGAGTTCGATCCTGGCTCAAGATGAATGCTGGCAAGATGCTTAACACATGCAAGTTAGACAGGAAGTGGTGTTTCCAGTGGCGGACGGGTGAGTAATGCGTAAGAACCTGCCCTTGGGAGGGGAACAACAGCTGGAAACGGTTGCTAATACCCCGTAGGCTGAGGAGCACAAGGAGGAATCCGCCCAAGGAGGGGCTTACGTCTGATTAGCTAGTTGGTGAGGCAATAGCTTACCAAGGTGATGATCAGCCACACTAGGACTGAGACACAGCCCAAACTTCTACGGGACGCAGCAGTGGGGAATTTTTCGCAATGGGTGAAAGCCTGATGGAGCAATGCTGCGTGGAGGTAGAAGGCCCACGGGTCATGAACATCTTTTCCTAGAGAAGAAGCAATGACGGTATCTAAGGAATAAGCATTGGCTAACTTTGTGCTAGCAGCCGCGGTAATACAGAGGATGCAAGTATTATTCAGAATGATTAGGCATAAAGCGTCTGTAGGTGGCTTTTTAAGTCCACCATCAAATCCCATGGCTCAACCTTGGATAGGCGGTGGAAACTACTAAGCTGGAGTACAGTAGGAGCAAAGGGAATTTTTGGTGGAGCGATAAAATGTGTTGAGATTGAAAAGAACTCCAACGACGAATATGCCGAAGCTATTTATAAAGCACAAGCTGAAACAAGTGAAATCAAAGGGCATTATTTGAATGCTACTGTAGGTACATGCGAAGAAATGATTAAAAGGGCTGTATTTGCTAGAGAATTGGGAGTTCCTATCATAATGCTTGACTACTTAACAGGGAGATTCACCACAAATACTGGCTTGGCTCATTATTGCCGAGATAATGGTCTTCTTCTTCACATCCATCGCGCAATGCATGCAGTTATTGATAGATTGAAGAATAATGGCATGTACTTTTGTGTACTAGCTAAAGCCTTATGTTTGTCTGGTGGAGATCATATTCACACTGGTACAGTGGTAGGTAAACTTGAAGGAGAAAGAGAAATTACTTTGGGCTTTGTTAATTTACTACGTGATGATTTTGTTGAAAAAGATCGAAGCTGCGGTATTTTTTTCACTCAAGATTAGGTCTCTCTACCAAGTCTTCTGCCCGTGGCTTCGAGGGGTATTCACATTTGGCATATGCCTACTTTGACCGAGATCTTTGGAGATGATTTCGTACTACAATTTGGTGGAGGAACTTTAGGACACCCTTGGGGAAATGCACCGGGTGCCGTAGCTAATCGAGTAGCTTTAAAAGCATGTGTACAAGCTCGTAATGAGGGATGTGATCTTGTTCGCGAAGGTAATGAAATTATACGTGAGCCTAGCAAATGGAGTCCTGAACTAGCTGCTGCTTGTGAAGTTTGGAAGGAGATCAAATTTGAATTCCCAGCAATGGATACTTTGTAATCTAGTAATTACCGTTCGTTTTAGTATTTATTAGTTGAATTTCAATTAAACTCGACCCAATCTTTTACTAAAAGGATTGAGCCGACCTTACCCTATTGTATATATTTTGGATAGATACATACTTATCTAGATATACAAGATCTTAAATACAAAAATATAAGATTAAACACACTATTGTTATTATTGTGTTGGGTCAACAATTAATCCTATATATGGATCCTTAGGATTGGTGTATTCTTTTATATTCCGCAATTTCGGCTCATGGATCAAGCCAAGTATCACAACTTCTTCTACCCATCTTGTATGTTGTCCTTTTCATTCCGTGTTGGAATAAAAATTTATTAGATTTTTTTATATTAGTATACAAGATTTTACGAAAAAAGGGTTTTTCATATCTTCATATTCATAGAAGAGAACAAATATCTCTTGTTTCAATGAGAATTTTACATAACATGGGGAACCCACTATTTATATTTATAATTTTAATGTTTAATTAAAAAAAGGATTCCATCATATTCATATCATCATATGAATATATAGTAAGGTGATATTTCGGGTTCTCACAAAGGATAATCCTTTCTTTCAATATTCACTAATTATTAGTTGATAATTATTAATTAATAATCCTAGCAATTGCATCTATATGCTTATTCTGATAGGAAATGAAAATGAACTATTCAAATGATTTTTCATCGAATGACTATTCATCTATTGTATTTTCATGTAAATAGAGACTAGAAACTATAGAAAAATCGTGGTTCAATTCGATGTTGTCTAAGGGCAATTAGAATACAGGTGTGGGCTAAGTAAATCAATGGATAGTCTTGGTCCTATTGAAAATACTAGTATAAGCGAAGACCTAGTTATAAATGATACGGATAAAAACATTCATGGTTGGGGTGAGAGTTTTAGTTATTACAATAATGTTGATCATTTAGTCGGCGCCAAGGACATTCGAAATTTCATCTCGAATGACACCTTTTTTGTTAGGGATAGTAATAGGGATAGTTATTCTATATATTTTCATATTGAAAATCAAAATTTTGAGATTGATAATGATCATTCTTTTTTGAGTGAACTAGAAAGTTTTTTTTATAGTTATTGTAATTATAGTTATATGAATAATAGATCTAAAAGTGATGATCCCCATTATGATCCTTACATGTATGATACTAAATATAGTTGGAATAATCACATTAATAGTTACATTGACTCTTATCTTCGTTCTCAAATCTGTATTGATAGTTACATTTTTAGTGGTAGTGACAATTACAATGACAGTTACATTTATAATTACATTTGTGGTGATTTTTATGCATTGAATTTCTGGTAGTAGATCCATAATAAAAAAAAGTGTTTGTGATTATTCCAAAAGAAATGAAACAAAAGATATGGTAAAGCTAGGACAGTTATTGTATGAGGTCTACCCAATGCTAAATGCAGAGGCGCATAATAGATCAATATGAACATCATGAGCTGTCCCGGAATAAAACTGGTTGTTGCTGATACCTTCTTCTCGGTTCCTTCTTCTCCTTC
>JAJFZO010000742.1:95000-97500 GCA_021397835.1 Moringa oleifera | reverse complement strand
TCATATAGCTTTATATCGGCTAAGTTCACGAGTTGGAGATAAGCAGACTTGAACCGCTAACATCCGTCACAGGGTAAACCACCGCCTATTAAGCCCCTGACTGATTCTACCATAGAGGCCAACGATAGACAATAACTTCCCCCCGAACACAGCTTACAACTTTCATCGTACTGTGCTCTCCAAAGAGCAACTCTTCTCAAAATCTCAAAAGGTGCCGAGTTGGAATCCCATTCTAACTAAGGATTCTTATGGTTCCGGAGGATCCAGCTATAGGAGAACCAGGAACAGAAAGCTTTCCCCCCTTTTTCACCCCGACTATTTCGAATGCTGGTTTTAAGAATGAGTGATTGCCCTTTTCCGACCCTTACTGCCCAACCTGAGAGCGGACAGCTAATGCATTCCACTTATTGAACAGGGTTCTATGGTCGGTTCGCGACCCCTGGATACTGAAGGCGTCCTTAGGGTGATCTTATAGTTCTTACGGGGTGGAGATGATGGGGTTGGTCCATGGATTTTCCTTCATTTTGTCGCATTTCGCTCAAAGGGTTGAAGGGAGATAGTGCATCAAGCTGTTCAAAATGGCCAACTTGATCCTCTTCCCAAGGGATCCTAGATGGTAGAGCCGTCGACTCCAACTATTGTCCATGTACGATCCATACTAGATCTGACCTACTGACCATCCAACCTCCTCTACATTCTTGACAGCCCATCTTTGTCTTAGTAGAGTCTTTCAGTGGCATGTTTTGGTCCTCTTCCCCATTACTTAGAAAAAGTGAGCCATCGGTTCATGTACAAGATAGTATCATTATTGCCTGGACAATTAAATACCTAACCCATAATCGTAACGACCTAATTGCAAAAGCGGAGCTCTACCAATTGAGCTATATCCCCCCGAGCCAAGTGGAGCATGCATGAAGGAGTCATATGCTTCTTCTATTCTTTTCCTTAGCATAGTTGGGTCATCCTGGACTTGATCTAGAGACCTCGCACATGAAGTAAATCATCGCACCTACGGTCCAACCAATTGGGAGAGAATCAATAGATTCCTTGTCGAGAGTGATTCATCTTTCCCAAACGTAGCATACAACTCTCCGTTGTACTACGCTCTCCAAATGTGCTTGTTCCCTCCCTCTTCTTTACCATGGCAAGTATTTGTGAAATAAGAAGCAAAAAGAGGGCATTAAAAGACCCTCCTAGGTCAACCCTATACACTCTAAGATCTTTTTTCAAACCTGCTCCCATTTTGAGTCAAGAGATAGATAAATAGACACATCCCATTACACTGATCAAGGGCATTCGTAGTGACTGAGGGGGTCAAAGACCAAGAAGTGAGTTATTTATCAGCCAAGCATTCTTCTTACGGCTAGATCCAATCTCCTGGTCCTTACGGAAAGGAAAAAGAATTTCATGTTCTTCCTTTCGGGAAGACAACCTATTGATTGCAACTTTCTCCAGACCTCTAGGAAAAACATGAAAAAAAAACCTCGCACGATATGATCCCTCCGTCACCCCAGAATGAAAGGGGTGATCTCATAGTTCTTGTTTTGTGAAAATACGTTGTTAGGTTTTCCATTTTATTTTTCCATTAAGGCCAAACCTAAACTTGTGCTCGAGAGATAACTGTCAATACACTGATAAGGGATATATGGATTATCGAGAAGAGAGGAGTCGTGGTGGTCCCCCCCCCGGACCGCCCGGATCCCACGAGTGAATAAAAAATTGGATCTCACCTGAATCGCCCCATCTATCTTCCTAAGAAGAAGTTTGGTTTCAAACCCCGATTCGAATAGGAGAAGTACGCCATGCTAATGTGCCTTGGATGATCCAAAGAGGAAAAAACCGAAGATTTCACATAGTGCTTTTGATCGAAAAATCAATATGATTTAATTTATTTCGTGCCCTTCGCTTAATGAAAAAATGGGTAAGATTGATGGGAGGGAATAAAATAAAAAAAGAAATAAAAAAAGAGAGAAAAAATAACAAATAAATAAGTAAATAAAAATAAAGTAGAAGAACTCAGATTCTAAATGAACAAATTCAAACTTGAAAAAGTATCTTTCTGATTCTCGAAGAATGAAGGGCAAAGGGATTGATTGAGAAAGATCTCTTGTTCTTATTATAAGATCGTGTGATTGGATCTGCAGATGTTTGGTAAAAAGAAGAATCTTTTCCTTTAAGAATAATCAAAAATAGAAAGTGTTCAATTGGAACATGAAAACGTGACTGAGTTTGTCCTAGTTACTCTTCGGGACAGAGTGAAAGAAGGGAGGAGATTCTCGAATGAGGAAAAGGACCCATTGACTTCGAAAGAATTGAATGAGGAGCTGTATGAGGTGAAAATCTCATGTACAGTTCTGTAGAGTGGTAGTAAGGATGACTTATTTGTCAACTTTTCCACTATCACCCCCAAAAAAACCAAACTCTGCCTTACGTAAAGTTGCCAGAGTACGATTAACCTCTGGATTTGAAATAACTGCTTATATACCTGGTATTGGCCATA
>JAJFZO010000742.1:75000-90000 GCA_021397835.1 Moringa oleifera | reverse complement strand
TAGCAACAACCATTTCATCCGACATGCGTATTTTTTATTTTCCAATGGATTTACATCTTTCATTAATGGAAATGTTTTGATGTAGTGAGTACTGGTTGTTCGCTGTTCAAGAATTCTTGTTTAGGTAGTTCATACCATCCATACATAGTGTTTTGATCTAAGATTTCAATTCTTCCATGTTTTAGCAGTAGCATATTGTTCCATGGAGCTAAGGTCCAAAATATGGAAGAAACAGGTGTTTCCACGACTTTACCACCCAATCAATTCCGTTCCACTTAATCCCTATTTCATGGCCACATATCTTTTCGGCTAAGTAATGGGAAACCTTTCTCCTATTACATGAATCCAATTTTCATTTCATTCGTGAAAAGCCATCTTTTTCTTAACAATGTCTTTGTCATTTGATCCAATAGCGTTCTGTTAGATCGAAACAGATTTGATAAATACTGATAACTCTCGGATGGAGTATTAGAACGAAAAAATCCATTAGATAATGAACTATTGGTTCTAAGCCATCTCTGGCGATGAATCAACAATTTAAAGGGATTTTCTTATGTATTTTTAATAAACCAGTGTTTATGTATAGATGTAGGAGGATCTGTTTGGGAAGTAAGAAGCCCCTTTGACATCTCTTCATCTACAAAGAATTCTCGATGTGAAAACACAAAGACAAAGGGTTGATCTTTGAATAAGAAAAAGAGTGGATCCGTAGGGTCCCAAATGAATTGGCTTATTCAAAAAAAGCCTTGTTCTTTGGAAGATCTATCTTGTGTCTGGTACTGCATGGTTCCACTCTGCAAGAACTCCGAATCATTCGCTTGAAGCTCATCCTTTTCATCATATATGATCCGCATGCCCCGAAATGACCTGGCTCAATAGGGAAATCCCAATTCATTGGACCTTTCAATACAATCAAATAGAAAGCCCCAAGGGCGCCATATTCTAGGAGCCCAAACTATGTGATTGAATAAATCCTCCTCTATTTGTTATGGGTTGAGGACTCCTTCTCCTTCCCTTTTTTCAAACTCCGATTCGTAGTTTTCATAGAGAAATCTCTGATCAAGATGGAACAAGATCCATTTTGCATCATATATAAGGGATTTCTTGGTTCGGACCGAAGAAGCAATGTCACTCGATCATTATCAAACTGACTGCAATCTTTTTCTATTCGTGAGGATCCCACCAGAGTGCCTTTTACTTCTAATAGGCCATGAACTAGATCAGAATCATCCTTAACGAATCCATAAGAAGCGATCCCATTTTTTTGATCGGATCAGGGTAGAGACCAAAGGTCTTGAGCGACCAATCTGGCAGAACAACTCAAAAGATAAAGAAGTATCATTAATTTCTTCATGCTCGTTCCAAGTTCGAAGTACCATTTGTACAAATAAGAATCCACTTTGTTACATGATTTCTTCTTCATATAGATAGATATAAGATCTATGGGGCAATTACTTGGAAGTACATTTTGTGCAACAACCCTTCCTATCTGATAGAAAAGGATCCCATGATCCTGAACTGATCTTACTTGGGATCGCAAATCCCAAGTTTGTCTATGAAAAGCAGATCTAATTGTATTAGTGTCTATAACTGATATCTTCTGTGTAATACTAATAGATAGGGCCTCATTGATAAGTGCTACAAGATCTCGTGCATTGGAACCCATGGTTATGGACTCGAATCCATTAGTATGGAACATTTTCTTTTCCAAGTGAAATCCCCTAGTATATGAAAGAGTGAAAAAGTGTTTTTGTTGTTGTGGAATAAGAAGCCTTCATATCTTAATGCATGTATTTAATTTATTCGGGACTATTAGAGCGGGATCCACTTTTTGGGGAATATGAGTCGAAGTAATAACAAGAATATTTCTAGTGGAACATCTTTCACAATCCCTGGAGAAAGAGTTCACTAATAGACCGAGAGATAAGTAATTCGACTCATTCACATCCAGATCATGAATGTTTAAAATCAATATTATGCAAAGAGACATTACTTTTGTTAATTCGAATTGAAGGGTGATATAAAATCGGTCTATTTCTGACATCATATCCATAGTTAGCGCATTCATCGTAGTTAAAAGCTCCAGCTCCGTATCAAGCTCACGATCGATATCGTCACTATCATCAATATCGTTACTAGTATCAATATCATCACGAGCGTCAATATCGTCACTATCATCAATATCAAAATCATCAATAAAAAAACATTTAGGCTTGTTATCTAGGAACTTATTTAGAAATACTGTAATCAAAGGAACATAGGAGTTTGTCGCTAGGTATTTGACCAAATAGAATCGTTCGGTTCCTATAGAAACTATCACTAAAATACCCCTAGAGGGGGATAGGGCTAAGCGGAGCCAAAAGGGTTTTCCATGAGACGGGAAACGAAAACTATTAGCCCCACACGCGTTTGTGAATAAGTGATTGTCTGATAATGAGCAAGGAATATCCATCTTTCTACTAAACAGGATGTATTGAATTCATAATTCATTAGATACTTTTTATGAATGTCAACTAAGTATCATAAGTAAATTGTTCCCAGTTATTCAATCATTTGATAACCAAAGTCATTCTTTGATAAATGATCACTATGAGTCAGACTCAATAGAATTTGATCAATCCTTTTTTCTGCCGTTAAGATGGAGAACTGAACCAAGAATTCTCTTTCTTTATCATAAATTGAATCACTGTTCACGACCCAGGATTCTATTTTATCATCAATCCAATCACCGCTCACGTTTTTTCTTTCTCTTATCAATGAATAGATCTCTTTACTTGTATGACTTAAATGTCTTATATTTCTCAAAAAAGTGATTCGATTGATGGGATTTGGTATGATACTTATGAGATCGATGATATCGATGAAATTGATATTCAAATATTTCTTCTTAGAACGTATTGATTTGACCCTATAAGCAGGATCACCACCCCATAGCATGTTACCGCCAGAACCCCGTATTTCTTCTAGAGAATTTCCTAATTGTTCCAGAGCAACTAGAAAGAGATTCTTTAACCAGAAAGAATTCACTTCAGATGCAGGATGCCTATCTAGAATGGAATCATCAAATATTTGACCCTCTCGAACTCTGTCTATAACTCACTATAGGCTCAGGAAACAAAGAGAAGATGTGTACAAACGAGATATCTAGCAACAAGAAGAAGGAAAAAGATTACATAGAGGAACTCCCAAACATTTGGCGATCTCAGATATGTCGATATCAATGGTGACTCATTATTTCAATGAATCATTTCTTCGGACAGAAGAAGATTATGTAAACACTTACTCGAAATCTCACTTATCAGATTCCATTGTGGAAGACACAATTTTTTCTGAAGAATTCGCCATGATATATCTGATCCATGCATAATATCATGAAAAATGGATACAAATTTTTGACTGCTACTTAGTATCGGCAATAGGTCTGAAAAAGTATGTAAAAATATCAAATTTAGATATTTGTACCTTGTCAAAGTAAGGAACCATGGCATATATGTTTGGAATAGATTCCATTTTGAGAGAGTTAAAAAAGCACTATCTCGTTGAAAGGTTCTATCATCTACTCTTTCTCAACGCATTTCTTTAGACAAAGACTCCGTTTTTTCGTCTTTTTGGATGGTAAATATTTCTCAGAACATAGAGAGTGAATCAAACCCATGTTTGAATTGAAATTGAGATACTGATGCAAGTTCTTCTCTTTTGAATCAAATAGATTCATATCTGAAAGAGGTTGACAATAAGTTCTTTCAAAATTGACTATTTGTCCCTCTATTAGAGGTGTTCCAGAAATGTCTACAATCGAGTAAATAGCTTTACGAACTCATGGATCGGATCGAATTGCAAAATGGAAAGATTTGTACAAGTAATACCTTTCGTCACCACTTTGTGGAAAATCCTTAGATATGAATATGTTAGATGCTTGTGACTCGATTGGTGAAGGTGAAATAACATCTCTCTCCAAAAAAAGCATGTTTTTTTTTACCACCAGACAAAGAAAATATTTTGTTGCGAATGAACAAGATATTGAGGAATTGTCCGTACGTAAAATCATAATTATTGTAAGGGCCTTTTCCACATAAAAAGGGAATCTTTTGTTACAATAGAAGCAAAAATGATATGGATTATTCAAGTATCGAAGTCGATTTGCTTTATAAAAGAAGATATCAATGAACTTCTATGAAATGGTTTCACGGGATTCAGCCAATTGTCTTGATCGTGGGATATCATTGAGAAATAGGAATCTGTGTTATCAAAAGATTTCCTGCGATTCTTTCTAGTATGGAATGAGTCAATCATCCACTTTGGTATCTTATTGAATAAAAATGCTGATATTGTTCCTCCATTGATCAAGAATTTCGATTTTTGAGAAGTATTATGATCATCCAATAAGAAAGGTTTCAATTTTTTCAAATGAATAATTTGAAGACCTATTGATTCTAACAACTGATTATAGAGTTGATCGTTCGGACCTTTCAATTCATAGATGTGGATCTCAGACCTATGAATGGGGATATTCTCGAAACTCACAAAGAAAAAAGGAAGTGAGTTAAACAAAAAGAGAAGTAACTCGGAAAAAAAGAAACGAAGTGACTTAGACAAATCTTTTTTGTCAATAACCTCAGACCAATCAATGGAATATTGATTAATACGTAATCGATCTAACACTACTTGAAAATGTCTTTTCTGCTCAGAAACGAAATGTTCCAAATGCTCCTGGAAATTCTTGCTCCATTCGACCATTTGTATCTATATGCATTAGGATCCCGATTTATGGATCTCTCGATTTGAGAAAGAAAAATAAGAGGATCGAACCATTTCTTCTGACTCCTTTTCAAATTTGATAAAAGTTGGTTGATCATATATTTCATTATAGTTCTATGATTTAGAGTATCATTTCCTATTTGATCCCTTTGAATTCCATATTCGAAGTTGCGATCGGATCTATTCATTAAAAAGAATCGATTCAATACATTTCTTCCATAGGTGCTATATTGGATTTGAATTAGATTTCGGATCAATCGATATTGATTGACTGGCTCCATTATGTTGTTGCTAGCAAATACCACTATTTTTGGTTTTGGATCTTTCAAATCATTCTCGTAGGAGATCCAGACCCTTTTTTTTCTGATCCTTCGATAAAAAGATTCATTTTCTTCATAAAAAATAGGAGGTAGAACCAATAAAGATTTCTTTTTTGATTCATCCCTGGAGTTGAATACCTCATTCAAGAATTGTTTTTGATCCAATCCGTAGGAATCAATAGAAAAGGCAAATCCTTTATGATACACCAGATCCGGCTCAGTTATTGATAGAGTGAATAGATTTGCCATTTCTTAAAATCTCTCTTCTGATTCAAAATCGTGGTGTAACGTGTATCCCCCCTATTCCGGTCATGGAATAGATGAAATAAATCAAAAAATGAATTTTTGTTCAAGAATGAAATCTTATTGAAGCTGTCCATATCCAATTCATCTTCGGAACCATATCACATCCCAGATCTGATGAAATAGGATGAACTGAGATGATATTTTATAAATACGTAATATCTTGAATATATTAACTATTTCTTTATTTTTCGATCACCTGGAAGGGAGGAAACATCTTGTTCTTTCTTCAACAATTTCTGATCCCTAGTGGACCTCTCAGTAGGATTCGAACCCGGATGAAGTTTTGACCATCTGTCAGAGAAAAAAGAATGAATGGGTCTTGTAGGATTCCTAAGAAATTCTTTGATTTCTTCTGAAAGCAGATGATTATTCATCCGCTTCTCACGTTCCGTGAATAGCTGGGGCATTAAGGAATATCCAGAAAGGCATTTAAGGAATTGGTCTGATTCTATCTCTGTTCGTTTCGTTTGAAGAAAGGAAGGATCCCAAAGTATCTATCTTTCTTTTAATTGTTGAATCTCTCTTTGATTGATCAATGTGTGATATTTCGAATCCTCATTACTAATGGAATCGAAATGATCTCTGAATTAATCAGAAGATCCTTTCAATTGGCTAGAATCCGTTACTTGAATGAAACTAGATCTTGTGGAATCATATTGAATATTTGACGATACATTTCGTACCTTGCTAAAAAATGGATCCTTGTTTACCAACCACACATTGTCTAACCAAATCCAATTCTCTCTCGATATGTTCCTCAAAAAATATGATTCGTGCGGATTCTTCCCCCAACTAATGAAGTGATCTTGGCGGAATTGCCACATATGAAATTGAGCACAATTTTGCAAAGAAATAGCCCACTTATTTCTCGAGAAGATATGGGAAACATGCTCAATATCATTTGATTGAGCATGCTCAATAATTTCTACTTTTTACCTTCACTTGTAACTCCTTTGGAAATATTACCTGAATGGTATTTCTTTCCCATATTTCAAATACTTCGTACAGTACCTAACAAGTTATTGGGTGTTCTTTTAATGGTTTCAGTACCTGCGGGATTATTAACAGTACCTTTTTTTGGAAATAAATTCCAAAATCCATTTCATCGTCCAGTAGCGACAACCGTCTTTTTGATTGGCACGGCGATGGCCCTGTGGTTGGGTATTAGAGCAACATTACCGATTAATAAATCCCTAAGTTTAGGTCTTTTTTAATTAAATTGATTCAATTGTAAAATAAGACGACAGGGGTATTTAAGAAGTAGTCACTTTAAAGCGAATTCTCCCTAGATATATCGATTTAATTAAATTTGGGTCTGAATAGAATATATGGATTGTGTTGAAGGTTCAAAACTCATTTCATTTTTTTTTGTTATTTAGAAAATAACAAAAAAAAAGATGAAATAAATCCAATGGATTTAAATTTAAAACATATTTTTCAGTAAATTCATTTCGAAATGCTTTTTTTATTTCTTTTCTAGAATGTTTAATATCAGTTTTACATCTTCTATGCGAAAATCTTCAATTTTCATAAGGTCTTTTTGACTCTTATTTAAAAGGTCCAATAATGTATGTATATTGGACTTTTTGAGACAATTATAGATTCTGAGAGGCAATTCTGATTGGTCAATAAAAATATATTGAAATGCTATTTCTTTTTTCTTAGTTTAGCCCATCTATCATGAAAAGGAAAAAAGGGAAAAGTAACCTTGTATTGATTGTTCTCTAAATAGAACTTTTCTTCATTCGCATGTAAAAAGGGAATAAATAAATTAATCAAATTTCATGAGGCTTCATGAAGTGCTTCTTTAGAAGTTAAACTTCCATTTGTCCATATTTCTAGAAAAAGTATCTCTTGTTTTTCATTCCCAGTCCCATAAGAATGAATACTATGATTCGCATTTTGAAAAGGCATGAATACAACATCTATAGGATAACTTCTGTCTTGAAAGTTATTTGGCTTTTTTATACCATATCCTCGATTTTTCTCGATTTTTCATCCAATACACAAATCAATTGGTTCTGTTAGGCTAGCTATATACTGTGTATTATTAACGATTTCCACGGAGGGCGGTAAAATGATGTCTTGAGCAGTTACATATCCGGGACCTTTGACACAAATAAACGCGTCACGAGTTCCATACAGATTACTTCTTAATACGATCTCTTTCAAATTCATTAAAATTTCATGTATTGATTCTTGAATACCTACTATGGTAGAATATTCATGTGGTATTTTCTCAGATTTTGCACGTGTAATACATGTTCCTTCTATTTCTCCAAGCAAAGCTCTTCGCATCGCAATGCCTATTATGTCAGCTTGACCTTTCATAAGTGGAGACAGAATAAAGTGTCGATAATAAAGACACTTACTGTCTGTTCTTGATTCAACACACTTCCACCGTAGTGTCCGAGTAGATGCTTTTACTTTCTCTCGAACCATAATAATATTATTTGATCATATCATTGAATTATTTATTTCTCTTGAAATCTTTTCAGTCTTTATTTCTATTTTTTACACACGTCTTTTTTTAAGAGGTCTACAACCATTATGTGGCATAGGGGTTACATCCCGTACGAAACTTAATAGTATACCACTTCTACGAAGAGCTCGTAATGCTGCATCTCTTCCGAGCCCAGGGCCTTTTATCATGACTTTGGCTCGTTGCATACCTTGATCCACTACTGCTCAAATAGCATTTCCCACTGTGGTTTGAGCAGCAAAAGGCGTCTCTCTTCTTGTACCTCTGAATCCACAAGTACCAGTAGAGGACCAAGAAATCACCCGACCCCGTACATCCGTAACAGTCACAATGGCATTGTTGAAACTTGCTTGAACATGAATAATTCCCTTTGGTATTCTACATGCATTTTTACGTAAACCACTACGTCCTTTCTTACGTGAACCAACTCTTGGTATAGACTTTGCCATATTTTATCATTTCATAAAGATAAGTTAGAGATATATGGATATATCCATTTCATGTCAAAACGGATCCTCTTTTTTTTCTTTTTTATTTGTTCATCGGTTCTTTGAAGGAAGTCCCTTTTAGAAAGATTATCCTTGTCTTTGTTTATGTCTCGGGTTGGGACAAATTACTATAATTCATCCCCTCCTACGGATTAGTCGACACTTTTCACAAATTTTACGAACAGAAGCCCTTATTTTCATAGTTGTTATTCCTTAACTTAATTTCGAATCTACTTATTGGAAGAAAACAAGTTTCTTGAAAAGTGAATTATATCCTCATGAAAGGAATGTTGAAGTTGAAAAAACAATTTAATCATTTGAATTCTTGTTACAAAGTCTATAAATTATATGCCCCCTAGTTTAATCATAAGGACTTACTTCAATTTTTATTTTACTTTATTTCCCCTTAGTATAGGTATAAAACTATGTCAAATCCTTCCTGAAAGATAACCTAGAATCAAATCTTCATTAAATCCGGAGCATGCCATTGGGAAGTGATTCAGTAGTTAAACCTTCACTTTTTTGTTCTTTCATTCCAGGTAAAACTATCAACTAATATCGAGGGAGTGATATTAGACAACCTGTCTTTTTTTTGCACAAATGGGAAGTTTCGGATACAATTTGGATATCAAAAAGACTACCATATAAAACACAAGATTTCTCCTCCGATTCCTTCTCGTCGAGCCTCTCGGTCTGTCATTATACCTCGAGAAGTAGAAAGGATTACAATCCCTATCCCACCTAAAATTCTCGAAATTCGTTGATAGTTAGAATAGATTCGTAGACCAGGTTGACTGATCCGTTTTAAATTCAAAATAGTTCTATATGGCTCTTTCCTATTTCGTCTATGTTGTAGGGTTAAAATAAAAAAATTCTTGTTTTCCCAATGTTTCCTTACGTTCTCGATAAAACCTTCTCGTAAAAGTATTTTAACAATGTTTTCGGTGATGTTAGTAAATGCTATCCGAAGCGTTCCTTTTCTATTCATCTTAGCATTTTGTATAGAGGTTATTATATCAGCAATAGTGTCCCTACCCATGATAAACTAAAATTATTCTTGCTCCTGAATTTTGATATAATCAACATGTTCTTTTTTTTTTATTTATATATAGTTTCTTTTTATATTTTATATTTATATTTCTATATATTATATATAAATTATATTAAATTAATATATGAATTTAATTTTTCTACAAGTACAAGTATTATCTATTATTATATAATAATTATATTAAGGGTATATGCGTGAAGGGTAAATGCGTGAGACACAATCTACTAATTAATCTATTTGATTTAAATCCTACAACTATATTCACGTCTCATCTTATAATATCTTAGGAGCTAATGAAACTATTTTAGTGAAATTTAACTGTCTTAATTCTCGGGGGATCGCACCAAAAACTCGAGTTCCTTTGGATTTCCTTCTTGATCAATGACAACTGCGGAATTGTCATCATATCGTATTATCATCCCATTGCTACGTTTGAGTTCTTTACAAGTACGTACAATTACACCTCTGATCACTTCTGATCTTTCTAGAGGCATATTTGGTACTGCTTCGTTGATCATAGCAGCAATAACGTCAACAATATGAGCATATCGGCGATGATTAGCTCCGATGATTCGAATACACATCAATTCTCGGGCCCTGCTATTGTCTACTACATTCAAATGGGTCTGAGGTTGAATCATATCATTTTTTTTTTAATTTGTTCTTTAGACGAAGTAAAAAAAGAAATATTGTTTGTCAAAAAAAAAAAAAAAAGAAAACCTATAATTTTTTTATCCCTAAGATGTCTTTCTTTTGTGATTCTACATTCCTATTCCGAAATGATGAATTGCGTTTTTATAGGCATTTTGGACGCTGCTATTAAAATAGCCCTTCTGGCTATATTTTCGACTACTCGCCCCATTTCATAAAGTATTTTACCTGGTTTAACGACAGCTACCCAATATTCGAGAGATCCTTTCCCAGAACCCATATGTGTTTCCGTAGGTCTTACTGTAACCGATTTTGTCTAGAAATATACGTACCCATATTTTTCCACCACGGTGTATGTTTCATGTCATTGCTCGTCGCCCTGTTTCTATTTGTCTAGATGTGATTCAAGTGGGTTCAAGTGCTTGAAGAGCATATCTACTAAAACATATACGATTACCTCGATAAGATATTCCTCTCAGTCTTCCTGTATGTTGTTTATGGAATCTGGTTCTTTTGGGGTTATAGTTGATGGTTGTTTCTAAATTCCATCTCTATTACAGAACTGGACATGAGAGTTTCTTCTCATCCAGCTCATCGCGAATGAAAAGACTAAAAAGATTTATTAAGATATACATGTAGTTAATGAATAATAGACTTAATCATGGGATTCTTTGAGATTTCATCTAATCTATTCTAAATTTGTATATCTTTTTTGGAAATAGAATTCATCTTGAATTCTATTTATAGATAATGTAATGTCGAATGTCATTTTTGTTGGAGTTATAATCTTATAATGAATCCTTATTTTGTTTTGCCCTTTTTTATCATATTGAATCGACCAAAATTTATCAATCCAATAAAATCAACTTTTCGCGGGCGAATATTTACTCTTTCAATATCTATTTCGGTTTTAGGGCTAGCACATGACTTTTCAGAATCAGAATAAGAATAGATGAATTAGTTTCTGGTTTGTTCCGCCATCCCACCCAATGAATCATTAGGATTCCTTTTCGAAGGAATCTTCTGCATTCATAGATTCCGTCGTTCCCATCACTTCTTGATTAATGTTTAGGTCTGAATTCTACAATGGAGCCCTTAATGAAATTTTTTAATTTATTCTTGAGTCAATCTTCTCAGTTTTTGTTAAATCAAGGCTCTTAATTTTATTTTATTTTGTTCTATGAACAGATTTATCTAATTATGCATGAATATGTAGTGATGCTTTATTACATTGCCTTTTCTTTTATGAGATGATTTCATAGACCTTCCATATTGGAATCATATATCATTGATTTTTCTTTTTTTCTCTTTCTCTCATACTTGCATTTATCTGCATACTTTTTTATTTCACTTCACAACTTATAATTAGATTAATTTTTATTTTATTTTTTTATGCAAAAAAAAAAATTCAGTTGCTACAATCATATGACCAATATATCATACCTTGACTGCTTCTTTGGATCCAGATAATGCGAAGCAATGAGTTGGTTATTAGTGCTTGCTATAGTTATTAGTTCCCATTATAGTTATAGGTCGGTTCATTTTTTTTAATCCTAATGCTAAAAAACCAACGAGTCACACACTAAGCATAGCAATTATATCAAAAGATTGATCGAATTTTTATTCAACCTTATAGAATTGATGATTTTTTTGATTGAACATAAAAAAAACAATGAAATAATTTGTCTTTTTCTTATCACTGGATAGAACATAAAGACAAGTAAAGTCTTTTTATTCTTTGTCTACAAATATCCAAATTTTGATTCCTAATATCCCATAAATAGTTCAAACTGTATAGGAACAATAATCAATTTTAGCCTTAATGGTTTGTAGAGGAACCCTAACTTCTCTGATCCATTTGACATGTGCAATTTCTTTTCCGTCAATACGCCCTGCAATTTCCACTTGAATTCCTTTTGTATTCGCCTGTTCAGTTAATTCAATAGGTTTTTTCATTGCTTTGCGAAATGAAACTCTATTCTTTAATTGTCCAGCTATAAATTCTGCAAGAATATTGGGGTGTCGATAAGGATTTGCAATTCTTGTAATAGCAATGTTGAGTTTTCGGTTCACAAAATTAAGTTCTTTTTGTATATTCAGCTGTAATTCTTCCATTCTTCGTGGCTTATCTTCAATTAATAATTTTGGCAATCCCAAATAGATTATGACCTGAATCAGATCGATTCTTTTTTGAATTTCTATACTCGCAATTCTCTCGATACAGGAGGATATTCTCTTTTTTTTTTTTTTTACATAATTCTTGATACAGTCTCGTATTTTTTTTATCTTCTTGTAAACCCTCAGAATAATTTTTTGGTTATGCAAACCAAAGAGAATGATGGCTTTAGGTTGTACCAAGTCTGAAACCCAGTGGATTTATTTTTTGTCCTATAAGCCTCCACGACTATTACTATATGTATCATGACATGTCATCTTTGTGTTCTTATTTATCCATCCAGGTTTTTTTAAAGCAAATTACATATTCTTCATATAAGGATGTATCTTCTAATACGATAGTTATATGATAAGTGGGTCTTTTTATTGGATAACTCTGTCCTCGGGCTCGAGGTTTGAATTTTTTCACAATAGTACCCTCGTTTACTTCGGCTTTACTAATGACTAAATTCGTTTCGTTGAAACCCATATTGTGACTAGCATTTGCTGCTGCAGAATAAACCAATTTAAAAATGGGAGGCATGAGTTCTAATATCATAAGTTTTTCCTCGTAGGAACGTCCACGAATCTGATCAATTACTCTTCGCGCTTTGTGGGCGAACATACATATATGTTTACCTAAAGTGTATACTTTTGTATGTGACTTCCTCTTTCTCTTCTTTATCATAAGGTTCACCTCTCACTAATGAATCTATATTAATTTTATTTTTGACGAGATCTATTATCATTTTTCGCATGTCCGCGAAAATTTATAGTAAGTGCAAATTCTCCCAATTTATGTCCTACCATATGATCTGTCATATAAACAGGCAAGTGTTCCCTTCCATTATGGATAGCAATGGTATAGCCGATCATTGTGGGTATAATGGTAGATGCCTGGGACCAAGTTATTATTATTGCTTTTTTTGCTTTTATTTTTTTTTTGCTTTTATATTAAGCTTATCAATTTTTCTTAATAAATGATTTGCTACAAAAGGATTTTTCTTTTTAGTGAACGTGTCACAGTTAATTAACTCTTATTTTTTTTTAAGACGAAGAAATAAATTTTATTTTCTCTCCTATTTACTATGGCGACGCAGAATCAAATTATCACTATATTTATGAGTAGGAATTGAACCTACGAATTCGCTAATTATGAGTTGGGTGCTTTAACCATTCAGCCATGGATGCTCAGCGGGGATCCTCGTACATGGTGAATAACCAAATTCCAATTGAAATGAAATCTTAGGATAAATCAATGCAATTTAGGACGAATCAATGAAAGAACATCAATTTAAATCCTTGATTTTCGAATTGAGAGAAATATTGAGAAAGATCAAGAATTCTCACTATTTCTTAGATTCATGGACCCAATTCAATTCAGTGGGATCTTTTATTCACATTTTTTTCCACCAAGAACGTTTTATAAAACTCTTGGACCGTCAAATTTGGAGTATCCTACTTTCACGCAATTCACAGGGTTTCAACAAGCAATCGATATTTCACGATTAAGGGTGTAGTGCTATTTGTAGTAACGGTCCTTATATATCGTATTAACAATCGAAATATGGTCGCAAGAAAAAATCTCTATTTGACTGGGCTTCTTCTTATACCTATGAATTCCATTGGACCCACAAATGATACATTGGAAGAATCTTTTGGGTCTTCCAATATCAATAGGTTGATTGTTTCGCTCCTGTATCTTCCAAAAGGAAAAAAGATCTCTGAGAGCTGTTTCCTGGATCTGAAAGAGAGTACTTGGGTTCTTCCAATAACTAAAAAGTTTATCATGCTTGAATCTAATTGGAGTTCGCGATGGTGGAGGAACTGGATCGAAAAAAAGAGGGATTCTAGTTGTAAGATATCTAATGAAATCGTCGCTGGAATTGATATCTCATTCAAAGAGAAAAATATCAAATATCTGGAGTTTCTTTTTGTATATTATAAGGATGATCCAATCCGCAAGGTCCATGATTGGGAATTGTTTGATCATCTTTCTTCGAGTAAGAGGTGAAACATAATCAACTTGAATTCGGGACAGTTATTTGAAATCCTAGTGAAAGACGAGATTTGTTATCTCATGTTTGCTTTTCGTGAAAAAATACCAATTGAAGTGGAGGGTTTCTTCAAACAAAAAGGAGCTGTGTCAACTATTCAATCAAATGATATTGAGCATGTTTTCGATCTCTTCTCGAGAAACAAGTGGGCTATTTCTTTGCAAAATTGTGCTCAATTTCATATGTGGTAATTCTGCCAAGATTTCTTCGTTAGTTGGGGGAAGAATCCGAACGAATCGTATTTTTTGAGGAACATATCGAGAGAGAATTGGATTTGGTTAGATAATGTGTGGTTGGTAAACAAGGATCGACTTTTTAGCAATGTACAAAATGTATCGTCAAATATTCAATATGATTCCACGAGATCTAGTTTCATTCAAGTAACACAGATTCTAGCAAATTGAAAGGATTTTCTAATTAATTCAGAGATCATTTCGATTCCATTAGTAATGAGGATTCAGAATATCACACATTGATCAATCAAAGAAAGATTCAACAACTAAAAAAAAGATCGATTCTTTGGGATCCTTCCTTTCTTCAAACGGAACGAATAGAGATAGAATCAGACCAATTCCCTAAATGCCTTTCTGGATATTCCTTAATGCCCCAGCTATTCACGGAACGTGAGAAGTGGATGAATAATCATCTGCTTCTAAAAGAAATCGAAGAATTTCTTGGGAATCCTACAAGACCCATTCGTTCTTTTTTCTCTGACAGATGGTCAGAACTTCAT
>JAJFZO010000742.1:60000-65000 GCA_021397835.1 Moringa oleifera | reverse complement strand
CTTCATGCAAAACCGGCTTGATTTAGATTGGGAGAATCGTACGGTTTTATGTTATGAAACCATGTGCTATGGCTCGAATCCGTAGTCAATCCTATTTTTGCTAGGAGTAGTTGACAATTGAATCCAACTTTTTCCATTATTTTCATTTCATATCCGTAATAGTGCGAAAGGAAAGCCCGGCTCCAAGTTGTTCAAGAATAGTGGCCTTGAGTTTCTCGACCTTTTGCCTTTGGATTAATCAGTTCTATTTCTTGATGGGGGAAAGGATATAACTCAGCGGTAGAGTGTCACCTTGACGTGGTGGAAGTCATCAGTTTGAGCTTGATTATCCCTAAACCCTTTGACTTGCTCCCCCACCGTGATCGAATAAGAATGGATAAGAGGCTCTTGGAATTGACGTGAGGGGGTAGGGATGGCTATATTTCTGGGAGCGAACTTCAGGTGAATATGAAGCGCATGGATACAAGTTATGCCTTAGAATGAAAGACAATTCCGAATCAGCTTTGTCTACGAACAAGAAAGTTATAAGTAATGTAACTATGAATCTCATGGAGAGTTCGATCCTCACTCAGGATAAACGCTGGTGGCATGCTTAACACATGCAAGTTGGATGGGAAGTGGTGTTTCCAGTGGTAGACAGGTGAGTAACGCGTAAGAACCTGCCCTTGGGAGGGGAACAATAGCTGAAAACGGTTGCTAATGCCCCGTAGGCTGAGGAGCAAAAGGAGGAATCCACCCGAGGAGGGGCTCGCGTCTGATTAGCTAGTTAGTGAGGCAATAGCTTACCAAGGCAATGATTAGTAGCTGGTCCGAGAGGATGATCAGCCACACTGGGACTGAGACACGACCCAGACTCCTACGGGAGGCAACAGTGAGGAATTTTTCGCAATGGGCGAAAGTTTGACGGAGCAATGTCGCGTGGAGGTAGAAGGCCCATGGGTCGTGAACTTCTTTTCCCATAGGAGAAGCAATAACTGTATTTAGGGAATAAGCATCGGCTAACTCTGTGCCAGCAGCCGCGGTAATACAGAGGATGCAAGTGTTATCTGGAATGATTGGGTGTAAAGTGTTTGTAGGTGGCTTTTTAAGTCCGCTGTCAAATCCCAGGGCTCAAACCTTGACAGGCGATGGAAACTACCAAGCTGGAGTACAATAGGGGCAGAGAGAATTTTCGATGGAGCGGTGAAATGTGTAGAGATCGGAAAGAACACCAACGGCGAAAGCACTCTGCTGGCCCGACACTGACACTGAGAGACGAAAGCTAAGGGAGCGAATGGGATTAGATACTCCAGTAGTCCTAACCGTAAACGATGGATACTAGGCACTGTGCGTATCGACTTGTGCAGTGTTGTAGCTAACGCGTTAAGTATCTCGCTTGAGGAGTACATTCACAAGAGTGAAACTCAAAGGAATTAATGAGGGCCCACACAAGCGGTGAAGCATGTGGTTTAATTCGATGCAAACTGAAGAACCTTACCAAGGCTTGACATGCCGCGAATCCTCTTGAAAGAGAGGGGTGCCTTTGGGAACGCGGACAAAGGTGGTGCATGGCTGTCGTCAGCTCGTGCCATAAGGTGTTGGGTTAAGTCTCGCAATGAGTGCAACCCTTGTGTTTAATTGCCACCGTTGAGTTTGGAACCTTAAGCAAACTGTCGGTGATAAGCCGAAGGAAGGAAAGGATGATGTCAGTCATCATGCCCCTTATGCCCTAGGCGACACACATGCTACAATGGTTGGGACAAAGGGTCGTAATCCCACGAGGGTGAGCTAACTAAAAAAAGCCATCCTCAGTTCGGATTGTAGGCTGCAACTTGGCTGCATGAAGTCGAAATCGCTAGTAATCACCGATCAGCCATACGACGGTGAATTCGTTCTCGAGCCTTGTACACATCGCCCGTTACACTATTAGAGTTGGCCATGCCCGAAGTCGTTACCTTAACCGCAAGAAGGGGGATGATGAAGGCAGGGCTAGTGACTGGAGTGAAGTCATAACAAGGTAGTCGTACTAGAAGGTGCGGCTGGATCACCTCCTTTTCAGGGAGAGCTAATGCTTGTTGGGTATTTTGGTTTGACACTACTTCACACCCAAAAAGAAGCGAGCTACGTCTAAGTTAAACTTGGAGATGGAATCCTTTTTTTCTTTCTCGATGGTGAAGTAAGACCAAGCCCATGAGCTTATTATCTTAGGTTGGAACAAGTTGATAGGATCCCCTTTTACGACCCAATGTTGCCACACGAGAGGGACATGGGGGCGTAAAAAGAGAAGAGAGGGATGGGGTTTCTCTCGCTTTTGGCTTGGTATAGCGAGCCCCCAGCAAGAGGCCCGCACGACGGGCTATTAGCTCATTGGTAGAGCGCGCCCTTGATAATTGCGTCGTTGTGCCTGGGCTGTGAGGGCTCTCAGCCACATGGATAGTTCAATGTGCTCATCAGCGCCTGACCCTGAGATGTGGATCATCCAAGGCACATTAGCATGGCGTACTTCTCCTGTTCGAACTGGGGTTTGAAACCAAACTTCTCCTCAGGAGGATAGATGGGGCGATTTAGGTGAGATCCAATGTAGATCCAACTTTCTATTCACTCGTGGGATCCGGGCGGTCCGGGGGGGACCACCACGGCTCCTCTGTTCTCGATAATCCATGCATCCCTTATCAATGTATGGACAACAATCTCTCGAACACAGTTTAGGTTCGGCCTCAATGTGAAACTAAAATGGAGCACCTAACAACGTATCTTCACAGACCAAGAACTACGAGATCACCCCTTTCATTTTGGGGTGACGGAGGGATCACACCGTTCGAGCCTTTTTTTTTTCATGCTTTTCTCGGAGGTCTGGAGAAAGCTACAATCAATAGGTTGTTACACTTCCTCCCTTCCCGAAAGGAAGAACGTGAAATTCTTTTTCCTTTCTGTAGGGACCAGGAGATTGGATCTAGCCATAAGAAGAATGTTTGGCTGATAAATAACTCTCTTCTTGGTCTTCGACCCCCTCAGTCACTACAAATGCCCCCGATCAGTGCAATGGGATGTGTCTATTTATTTATCTTTTGACTCAAAATGGGAACAAGTTTGAAAAGGATCTTAGAGTGTCTAGGGTTGACCCAAGAGGGTATCTTAACGCCCTCTTTTTTCTTCTTATAGGAGTTATTTCACAAACACTTGCCATGGTAAGGAAGAAGGGGGAACAAGCACACTTGGAGAGTGCAGTACAATGAAGAGTTGTATGCTGCGTTCGAGAAGGATGAATCGCTCCTAAAAAGGAATCTATTGATTCTCTCCTAATTGGTTGGACCGTAGGTGCAATGATTTACTTCACGGGCGAGGTCTCTGGTTCAAGTCCAAGATGGCCCAGCTGCTCCAAGGAAAAGAATAGAAGAAGCATCTGACTCCTTCATGCATGCTCCACTTGGCTCGGGTGGATATAGCTCAGTTGGTAGAGCTCTGCTCTTACAATTGGGTCGTTGCAATTACGAGTTGGGTGTCTAATTGTCCAGGCGAAAATGATGGTATCTTGTACCTGAACCGGTGACTCACTTTTTCTAAGTAATGGGGAAGAGGACCGAAACATGCCACTGAAAGACTCTACTGAGACAAAGATGAGCTGTTAAGAATGTAGAGGAGGTAGTATGGTCAGTTGGTCAAATCTAGTATGGATCATACATGGACGGTAGTTGGAGTCGACGGCTCCGCTAGGGTTCCCTCATCTGGGATCCCTGGGGAAAAGGATCAAGTTGGTCCTTGCGAACAGCTTGATGCACTATCTCCCTTCAACCCTTTGAGTGAGATGCAGCAAAAGGAAGGAAAATCCATGGACTAACCCTATCGTCTCTACCCCGTAGGAACTACGAGATCACCCCAAGGACGTCTTCGGTATCCAGGGGTTGCGGACTGACCATAGAACCCTGTTTAATAACTGGAACGCATTAGCTGTCTGCTCTCAAGTTAGGCAGTAAGGGTCGAGAAAGGGCAATCATTCATTCTTAAAACCAGCATTCGAAAGAGTTAGGCTGAAAAAGGGGGGAAAGCTCTCCGTTCCTAGTTCTTCTGTAGTTGGATCCTCCGGAACCACAAGAATCCTTAGTTAGAATGGGATTCCAACTCGGCACCTTTTGAGATTTTGAGAAGACTTGCTCTTTTGAGAGCACAGTACAATGAAAGTTGTAAGCTATGTTTCGGGAGGAGTTATTGTCTATCGTTGGCCTCTATGGTAGAATTAGTCAGGGGCTTGATAAGCAGTGGTTTACCTTGTGGCGGATGTCAGCGGTTCGAGTTCGCTTATCTCCAACTCATGAACTCAGCCAATACAAAGCTATATGATAGCACTCAATTTTTTTGATTCAGCAGTTCGATCTATGATTTCTCATTCATGGATGTTGATAAGATAAAATCCTTCCATTTAGCAGCACCTTAGGATAGCATAGCCTTAAAGTTAAGGGCGAGGAAGGGCATAGTAAGCGATGAAATGCTTCGGGGAGTTGAAAATAAGCGTAGATCTGGAGATTCCCGAATAGGTTAACCTTTTTAACTGCTGCTGAATCCATGGGCAGGCAAGAGACAACCTGGCGAACTGAAACATCTTAGTAGCTAGAGGAAAAGAAAGCAAAAGCTATTCCTGTAGTAGCGGCGAACGAAATGGGAGCAGCCTAAACAGTGAAAACGGGGTTGTGGGAGAGCAATAACAGCGTCGTGCTGCTAGGCAAAGCAGTGGAATGCTGCACCTAAGATGGCGAGAGTCCAGTAGTCGAAAGCATCATTAGCTTACGCTCTGACCCAAGTAGCATGGGGCACGTGGAATCCCGTGTGAATTAGCAAGGACCACCTTGCAAGGCTAAATACTCATGGGTGACCGATAGTGAAGTAGTATCGTGAGGGAAGGGTGAAAAGAACCCTCATCGGGGAGTGAAATAGAACATGAAACCATAAGCTCCCAAGCAATGGGAGGAGCCCAGGGTTCTGACCGCATGCCTGTTGAAGAATGAGCCGACGACTCATAGGTAATG